>OY755215.1:12775049-13126809 GCA_963576765.1 Draba incana
TTTCATAAGAAGGGTATTGATGTGTTCTAGAAGCGTAAAGTCATTCGTTCCTTGTGGTTAGAACTCGAATCAATTTGTGAAGAGCCTTGTAGAGGCTGTGTTCTTGTGCTTTTCGTGGTCCATTCCTGAAATCGGTCGTTTAGGCTAAAGTGAGTTCGCGACCATGGTTTCTAGGCGATGAAGGAAATTGATTTGATGCGTTTTGTGATTGTTATTGTTGTGTGAATTGTGCATTGGTGATTGTTGTGAATGTTTTGGTTCGTATGTACTGTGATTTTGATGCAGGAAAGCGACTCGAGTTCATCGGATTGGAGCCATGAGAGGAGAGGCTCATTTCCGACGATCTGTGAGGTCATGTCGATCGACGCAAGTGGTGTCGATCGACACGAGCATCTGAATGATTTTAATGGCTGGTCTGTTTTGCATTATTGTGTTATGTGATTGCTTGAATTGGTATTTAGAGTGAACATGAAATTTAGAGTGATTTGATTGTAGTTGAGTTTTTAAATGATTTGGGGTGATTTAGAGGAATTATTGTGATTTTAACTAATATCCCATAGAATCCCACCTAAAACAATGAGATTTGCTTTGTCTCATTTATAACTAAAGAATCCCACCAAAACACATTAAAATCACAACAAATCTCCTAAAATCCTCTGCTTAAAAATTTTCCAATAACACTGGATTTTGAAGTGGATTTGAAAATCACAATTTCAATAACAGTGGATTTGAAATGAGTTTTTAAAATTCATGTTTGAATAACAGAGGATTTGTCACTTTAATACAAATCACTCCAAATTCCATGTTCAATACACCCCCCTAGTTTTTGTTGAGTTTGAATGTTTTCCGCTGGTTATTGGTTGGTTGTTGAATTTACCGTTGAAGATTAGTATTTATGGGAATACATAATTCGGGTTATTTATTTCATTATTTATTTATTTATTATTTTAAAAAAAAGGAGTTGGTTGTTTCAACTATTTTTTGTATTATATATGTTTTTTAATTGATTTTCGTTTTTCAAACATATATTGTTTAAGTAAATAGTTTTTTTTTTTCCTTTTTTCAGACTTATAATACAACAATTTATTTTATTTCCTTTTTTTATTTTTTTTTATTTTTAAATATTATAAGAATTAATAAAAAAAATTTAGTAATTATAAATCAAGGTTAAATTTGAGATTTGAAAATAAAAAAGCCTAATGAGACATGTCTATGAAAAATAAATCATAGTGAGACATTTTGTCACTAAATGTGGCCTAATTTTGCAATTTTCCCAAATGAAATTCATTCAAATAATATTGGGTGTGAGTAATCAAATCCAAACCGTAAACCCTATTTTCAAAACTATTCCTTAAATATAAATAGTTAATCCAATCCAAAAAATTAAAAAAGTGTTTGTGTGTTTGCTTGTTTATTTACATTTTTGTTTTCTACAAGGACATTCTTCTTTTTTTTTTTTTTCAATCCACGAGATCCTTTTTTTTTGTGAATTTCTTCTTAAATTCATATTTTTTTTATTCTGGTTTTGTGAGAGAGACGAGATCTAAGATTAAAGAAAATTTTTTTTGAGATTTGAAAAACAAAATCTTAAAACTTTTTTTTGAAAAAGTTAAGTTAAAAAAAAAGTAGCATGGCTTGCAAACATTTTTAAAAGATGACATTTGTGTAAAGTGGCATGCCAAAAGTGACATTTCTTAAAATTTCTCATATAAAAGCCACATTCGCAAATGTTTTTTGTATATCATATATTGTTGAATTTGGTAAATAAAATAAATGTTTTAAACTATTAACACAAGAACACATTTAAATGTTGGAATTGGCTATTAAATTGTTTGAATTAATTAGTGAGGTTATAAAAAGACATTTCATTTTTTTAAACAGTAGATGACACATTTCATCCTATCATAACTTGGACTTAGTGTAAAATTTAAAATATTATATAGATTACTTAGGGGGTGACTGGTTCGGCTGTAGCTTTAAAATTTTTGTTGTAAAATTTTTGCTGTAAGTGTTTTGGCTGTAGCTGTAAATTTTTTTTGCTGCAGATTTTTTTGTTGTTGTAGATTTAGAAGTTGTAGCTGTAACTTTTTATAGTTGTAACTATTCAAAAATAAAACATGATTGGTAAGTATAGAATATGTGATGTAGTTTTAATTAAATTAGTTAATACAGATAAAAGTTATTATAATTTAAAATTTTATTGCTACTTATAACGTATAAAATCATTCCAACAAAAATCTTAAGTAAATTAAAAAAAATAACGTATAAAATTATGAATAATTATGAATTCTTAGAGAAATAAACTATATTAAAATTAAGTTTACCGACGAGCATTCCATAAACTCATTGCATTCTCATCCCGAAATCCTTTCATGTATTGCCTTGAATCAGTCATTTGGTCATCTTCATGTGCTCCATCCTCTTCATTAATAGTCGGTTGATAATTACCATTTTGTTCCCAATTAATTTCAAAATCAGGATCAGGTATAGTTGACTTCCGTACAAAGTTATGCAAAGTCATAGTTGCTACCACAAGTTTCTGAACAAGAGTGGGCCTAACTTATCCTCAAAAGCTAGCTTGTTAAGGTAAGGATTGCCACGACTTATATAGGACACAGGATTCACTCCCATAACCGATGTGTGACTATTAATGTTACATTAACATCCCCCCTCACGTTCAGGACCACTTTCTGATATGTGGGTTACATCATCGGTATGGGCCTGCTCTGATACCATCTGAACAAGACTGGGCCTTAACTTATCCTCAAAAGCTAGCTTGTTAAGGTAAGGATTGCCACGACTTATATAGGACACAAGATTCACTCCCATAACCGATGTGGGACTATTAACGTTACATTAACAAAGTTTTCTTGTTGTTCGAATGTCATATCTTGCTCGATCTTGCATTTCCTCTATTTTCCTTTCCAAACTCCAAAGGTTCTTTCAATGACACACCGAATTGAAGAATGGAAACGATTAAATTTTTCTTTGTAATCCTTGGGTGGTCCTTGAACGTAATATATAGTAGAAACACAAAGGAACCAATTTTTTATGCTAAACCAATTCTCTTGTTTGTTTAATTATAGATTTCAAAAGAGTAAGTAAACAAAAAAAAGCACAAAAACGTTCATGAGAAGTTATAATTATATTATTGTAGAAAAGAGATACTGGTTTATGATGAAGAACAATATGATGGTGGGGTTGATTGTTTGTTACGGCATATATATGTATATATTAGGTTAAGGGTTTTCTAATTAGGTTTTCACATGTTACATACTTTTACACGTTAAAAGGGTTTTTTCCTTTATTTTTATACGACTAGAGTTGAAATTTGTGTGTTTTTTAAAATCATATAATTTCTACAGTCAATAAAACAATACTTTAGGTTTTAGACATATTACAGCAAAAAATACTTTAGTTTTTATTTTGGGTTGTAACTTTAGAAAAGAAAGACATCATGATTGGTAACATTTTAAAAAAAGTTTGTAGTTTTAAAACTAAAACTACAAGTAAAAAAAAATTTTAAAAATAAAGCTGTAGATAGGCTGTAAACAAAATTAAAGCCCAACCAATCATTCTATTAGGTGGAAAAAAAAAATGGTGAGGAACATATGTCAACCGAATAAACAAAAATAGAAACTAGTAGTAATTGAGAGGGCAAGTAATTATTGGACCAAAGTCTACAACCACATCTTTTGCCGAAAATGTCCCCTTTTTAAACCAATTACGAAACACCTCTCCGCCAATAATGCGTTTTACTTTCTAGTTTCTACGAATAGTAATTAAACACCATAACAATTTCTTTGTTCATTTGTGTTTATTTTAATACGCATACAGTGCACGACTGTCGACTGAGAGTGAGGCACCAACGAACCACATCAACCAATTCCATTTATTCCACACCATAAATGAAAGTATGAAACAACACATTGCCTAACTCTTACCACTTCATTATCATCACTCTTGGTCGGTTTGTTCGTGTGTGTGGTGGATACTTCATGGATCAAACACGTGACAAAGCCGTCGGAAGATAATTGTAGTATATGAAAATTTGCTCACATCCCACAATGTGATCAATCATAATAGGTTCAAACATTTTCCGCCGATCGAAATAGTTACCGTTCATCTATTTTTGGAAGATGGATTTTAAAAACAATTTAGGGAAATTAGCTCGATTGGTGTTTTGACTTTAAAGTTTGTAGAGATTTTAAAGTTTTTAAAGTCTAATTTTCCCCAATAAGACTTTAATGGTTTAACAGTTTAAAAGTTCGTAAAAGTTCTCTTTATATATCTCTCAGCAATTTAACTGTTTTTGTTCATGTACGGTATAATATTTTAAAGCTATTGTTTTAAGACTTTTATTTTTTGAAAAGTTACAGTTTTTTTTATTTTACAGCAAAAGTTTTTACAGTCATTTTATTATTTAAAGTCTACAGCCATAAGTTTCGAAAGTCACAACCAATCCACCTCAAAATAACCTTAAAAAAAAGGATAATCTACTAACTAACCAAATGACCTTAATCTAATATTCACCAAATATAAATGACCTTAATCTAATGGTTCTAATTTTATTCATACCATGCTCTTTTAGTTAGATTGTTAATTATAATATTTTTTGGTTATTCTTGCAATTCACCTAAAAATTTAATACATTTTTCTAAATTAATAATGATGAATTGAAAATATAAAACATATTAATTGAACATGATTTATTTATTATATTATTATTTATTTATAATTATAAAGTTGGTAATATTTTTTAATACATATAAAAACTTTAAAACATCTAACAATTAAAAACATAGAAATTATTATTTTTACATTTCAATTAATGATATTGGAGTTTTATTTCTCCCAAAGATATAAACAACTAGTAATAACTAAAAAATGAAAGAACACCTAATAATATGTAAAAACTAAAAAATGAAATATTAGTTTACTTGCTTGGAGTTTGTTTGATCTAATATTTGAAAAGTGAAGTAATCTGCATTTTGTGGATCCACCACATATATTATCACAAATCTTTGAACCCGACAAAACTTGTGGTCCGAAAATCCTAACCCAAAAAGTATCCTCCAAAAAATATCTACAAAAGGTAATCGAAAATCTTGATATAAGAAAAGGTAATCGAATTATTTTTTTTAAAAGGTATAAATCAGTTTGAGATGTTAGAACTTAACCGTATATTTTATCAAAGAAACAAAAGTTTAGAACCGTATACAAAGTTATAAAACTTATTTTTTATGTGTCCATTTTAACTTATTTGATGTTTATAAAAAAAATGGTTTCATGTAGTTGATTTTTAAGTTAGTAAAATATGTTTAAATTCTCGAGATTGTTATAAATCCATTAGATGGATCCCATTATAGGCCCATATTCTAGAACCTTCTAGCTTGTTCATCAAGTTATATACTTCCTCTCCAAGATTTGTATTCCTATATATATACCTAGTATTTCTCATAGAATAATACAACACAATTCACTTTCTATCTCTCTTATTCACAACACGTTATCAGCACGATAGATCTAGCTATCTGAGTAAACCCTAGCCGTCGCGACCAACTCGTCTCTGTTTTTCTATCTCCTGTTATTTGATCAATAAAGCTAAGTCAACCTCTCCTTGCTATATCAATATATGATATAACATCTTATGTGCATTAGGAATTATTTTTACTATAATGGTATCCAAGGGGGAGTGTTATAAACTCATTAGATAGATCCCATTATAGGTCCATATCCTAGAACCTTTTAACTTGTTCACCAAGTTGTACTTCCTCTCCAAGATTTGTATCCCTATATATATCTAGTGTTTCTCCTGGAATAATACAACACAATTCACTCTCTATCTCTCTTATTCACAACAGAGATTGATTTTTTATTAATTGAATTATTTTGGAATTGATGATAAAACATGTTTAATTTTAAATAATTTTTAATCTATGTTAAAAATCTTAAATATTAACTGATATAATTGTAACATCCGCGAACCAAAAAGTGTGTTTTTGGTGTTCGTGTTGAGCGACACATGGCGTGTGTCGATCGACACAATGGATGGACGAGTGTCGATCGACACTAAGCTATAGTGTCGCTCGACACGAGCAATTTCGGTCTGAACCGAATTAAGTTTTTTTATCGCGATTTTTGGACCGGTTTGGGAGGTTAACCCTAGGTTAACATAAAAGTGTATGAAAGAAAGGCTTGGCCGCATCTTTTGAGAAAGAGAAGGAGAAAAAGTGAGAGTTGAGAGGATTTGTGAGAGGATCCTTGTGTTCTTGCGTTTTGTGAATCAAAAGGGAGGTCTTTGGTGCGTTTTTGAGGCGTAGAAATCATTGTTCATCGTGGTCTTTGTGTGAAACCGTTCGAATCAGAGAGTTTTGAGTCGTAGGAGTTCTGATCGTCGTTGTTGTGTCTCAAATCCGAATCCTTTTCGTTTCTAAAGGCTAAGGTGAGTAGCGACCACAGTTTCTAGGCAATGAAGGATTGATTGTTGTGTTTGGTGAATGATTTTCGTGTGAATTGGTTATTGGTGATTTCCGTGAATATTGTGGCTGTTTGTTGTGTTCTTTTCGTGCAGGTTTACGACTCGAGTGGCTCGAAATCGATTCAAGAGAGGAGAGACTCGATTTTCCGCGCACTGTGAGGCATGTCGATCGACACCAGGAGGGTGTCGAGCGACACGAGTGCAGTTGTCGTGTCGAACGACACCAGAAAGGTGTCGATCGTCGATCGACAAGTGCTCGTGTCGATCGACACCTTCCTGGTGTCACTCGACACGCATTATTGTTCATCCGAAAGTGGTTTGGATTGTTGTGGTGTTATGTGTTATACTGTGTGTTGGTTATTGTGGTATTGAATTATTTTACCTGAGCCTTAGTGATACGCCGTAGGTGGTATGACCGCCTCACTAAGTATTTGTTAAATACTTACGCAACTCTTTTTCCCATGTGTTGCAGGTAAAGATAAAGTGTGATCGTGAAATCAAGGCAATGAGAGAGGATGATAGGATGATTTATTTTATGTTGTTAAGTTGCTAGAACCTGGTGTTTAGGTTGCTAGATTATGTTTGGAACTGGATTTGTTGTTTGATTATTGTTTACTGGTTTTATGGAATTTATAGTGTTATCTGGTTTAGTTGATTGTTTATTTTCCGCTGTTGTTGGTTAGTTGTTGAGTTTTAATTAATCGTTGAAGATTATTATTTATGGGAATAATTCAGGTTAATTAATTTTTTTTAAAAAGATAGAGTCGGTTGTTTCAATAATCGAGAGAAAGTATAAACTTATAGACCATCAAATTAATAATTTGGACCGTAACATTGCATGCATTAGGGCATCTCCAACCTACTCCAAATCTTATTCTAAAAAGAAGTTTAGAGTTAAATCATCTCCAACCTAGGGGTGTCAAAATGGGTAACCCGACCCTAACTGACCCAAACCCACATAGGTTCGAGATTTTAGTCGGTGGGTTTGACCCGACCTATTTATTATTTGGGTTAAATTTACATACTCAAACCCATTAATATGAAACTCATTAAATGGATTATCCATATATAAATTGAAACAACCAAGCCGGTTAACTAAAACAACCATGACGGTTATTATTATTATTTTTTAAAAACAATGGACTCGAATTATTATTTCCATAAATAATAACTCTCAATGTCAATTCAAACCAAACAAACACACAAATACCAGTGGAAACATATAAACCATTTAAACCAGAATGGCCAATATTCCATAAATCAAGAAACTAGTTCAACAATTCCAACATCAATTCCATAACAACTAGCAACCTAAACACTAGGTTCTAGGTTCCATAAAACAAAACATTAAGACTCGAGACCCTAAATCATCCTCTTTTCCTTGCCATGATTCCATGGTCACACTTTCTCTTTACATGCATCACATGAGAAAAAGAGATGAGTAAGTATTTCAGAAATACTTAGTGAGACGGTCATTCCGTCTACCGGCTATCCACACAAACCATATAAATGCCAATATGAAACAACCAATCATAACACACGTAAACCACCATACATAACACAAAATTCACCTCTGTGTTGATCGACACCCTCCTGGTATCGATCCGCGCACATAAACAATTAGTCTTGATCGACACACACCTTGTGTCGATCGACACACAATTGCAGACAATCCCATGATCGAGTTTCTCTTCTCACGGCTCGATTTTGGGCTATGTCGCACGATCCTTGCATAAACCAACACAACAAATACACGAACACAGCACCAACATACATAGAATCTCAATTCTAAACACCAAATCAATCACAATACCACCAAATCATCCATATTAACACGTATACGGCTTAGATAAGCCACGGTCGCGCACTCACCTTAGCTTTTTGAATGAAATAGGGATTGGTCACAGAAAATCAGACTTGAACCCCTCAAAAACCTCTGATTTCTCACCCAATTCACGAAGAACGACAACACCAATCGATACTTTGCTCTTTAAGCCACAAATCACGCTTAAGAACAACCACGATCACTCAAGCTCTTTAACGATTATCTTCTCTCTCTTAAAACTATCACAACCTCTCACTCTGAAACACGGCTGCTCGAGCCTTATAAACGACCCATATAGTTTCCAACCTGAAACCGCACCAAAACAAGATAATAAAATCGAATCAATCGGTTCAGAAATTGCATGTGTCGATCGATACACCACGTGGTGCCGATGTCGATCGACACCACCGAAAATTAACAATTTTTGTTCGCGGGCGTTATTTAAATTAAAGGGAGAATTACAAACATGCCACCTTTGAAAATATTTTTTTCAAATATGTCACCCTCGAAAATTTATTGCAAACATACCACCATTTATAGAAAAAGACAAAATCATTATAAAAAAATTCATCTCTCAAAACCCAAACCCGAAACTCTACCCCTAAAAACTATACTCTAAATAGTAAAGTTAAGTTCAAAAAAAAGTAGCATTCTTGTAAAGATTTTCAAACGATGACATAACTGTAAAATGGAATGCCAAGAGTGGTATATTATGAAAATTTTCTAAATGAAATCACATAATAAACTAAGAAAAAAACCAACACATTCCATATATTATTATAAATCTAATAAATGTTTTTAATTTAAAGAAAATAAATTAAATTAAAATATCTACGTATCTTAAATAAAATCATAAAACCAATAAAATGAGAAAAACTATTACACTAATAAATAAACTAAAGATTTATTTTAAAAAAGCGTTTCAATCTTTGTTGGGGTTGAGTTCATCTGCCTCCTCAAATACATATGATTCATTGTCGTTGTCACATTCGACGACTCATATTTATATAAGTCTTATATAAATATATATATATATATATTAATTATTTTATATTTCATGTTAAACTCATGGAAAACCCATGACTCTAATGAATTTATCTATCAAACCCGTAAACCCATTAGAATAATTCAACAAAACTTATTTATTTATATAACCCTAATCTCCTAAAATTGTTGGCGGATTCAGGTAACTCATGGGTAATGACCCATTTTGACACCCCTACTCCATCCCCATTTTAAATCTATATATAGAGTAAACTCATTTCTCACTTTATTTTGGAGGCGAACTTTTTTATTCATAAAAAATTAATTTTTAACTCTTTCTACTTTTACACCTAAAGTATATTGTTAAAAAAGTATTTTTGTTATTGGTTCGTTAATTTTTACAAAATGATTAACGATCCTTTAACAAAATTTCAAAATGATAATCAAAATCTACATTAAAAAAAAGCTTTTAACAAACACAATAAAAATGCAACAAAATATTTTATATGATAAAAAAATTAATAAAAAATACTGAAATAAAAATAAATAATATAAACTAATTAGAACATACAATAAATTAATGACTTAATATTGTAAATCATCAAAATATTGTCCAAATGAAAAAAACAAAATATATTTATATATATATATCAATTTTGTAATGTAATTTTTTTTTTATAACAAACTTTTTATTAAAATAATATTATAGTTTTAGTAAATTATTATTTATTATAAAATAATTAGGTAAAATGTATAATTTTGTTAAATTAAAGATAAAACTAAAAAAATATTATAATATTCTTTTTAAAGTGAAAACATAGTAATTAGAATGATAAAATCCTTATTTTAAAATAGAGTTTGATTTCAGGGTGAAAAATCGAAAAAATAGGTTGAAAATAGTCTTAATGGGAAATTTGCTAATCGGGTCACATTGGTCAACAACGTTCAGCAAAGGCGAATTACACGTGAGCTTCTCGAAGATTTTATTAATGTGAAAGTCAACACGTGGACCTCATGTCACCTTCCACGTCACCACACATGTCAGGGCATCGAACAAGTCCGGTTTTGATTGTCGAACAAGTGTTTCTGCGGCGTGTAACGATTTTATCCCATCGTCACCTTCTTGCCCATCACGCGCTTTTACTTCAACCGGGAAAAATTTAGAAAGAGGAGGAAAATGCAGGAGAAAAGTCTTATGATATTCATATAGGTACTAAATGGTGCTGGTAGAATGCTTCTACCACTATAAGAACGTTTCAACCAATACCATTTGATGTTATATATATATATATATATATATATATTATTGTTATATATAAGAAAATAAATGTTACGTATTAGGCCGTGTAAGTCGTGTTTTTATCCAAAAGGAGTATGTGGAGGAGAGATTACACGGCCGTCCGTCTCTCCTCCACATACTCCCTTTGGATAAAAACACGACTTACACGGCCTAAATAACATGTTAAATTTTTTCGTGTTATTTATAACATGTATGCATGTTAAATTTTAACTATTATTACATTTTGCATAACTTCTTTATTACATTATATTGTGAGTATAATAAATTTTTTGTTCAATTTTGTTGTAAAAAAAACTATACTTATGTGATAGAATAAGTAATGGTTGTGAAATTATTGCTAAAAATATTTTTCTATTAAGTTTTCTACTATTTATAAAATAAATTTAATTAATCATTTATTAATTTTGGTATATTTTATAATATAATCATTTATTAATTTTGGTATATTTTATCCATTATAATTCTCATAATTAGTAATTTATGAATTAGATTTTTTCATATTTATCTCAAAATACTTAATTTTCATACTTTATGATTTACATGATAATTATATATAATAAATTTAGTTTATTTAATTATTATTTTGACAAAAAAATTATAATCAACTATTTATAAATTAATTTTATTATCTTTATTTATTCTGTGAGATTCTGCTATTAGTATAATGGTTCTACTGACACCATTTAACTTTCCTTTATTCTGCCAGATTCTGCTAGAACTTTAATCATTCTGCCAGAAATTTAATCATTCTGCTGTTACCATTCAGAGTCATAGTTTTGTTTGCTTTATTGGTCAATTATTGGAAGAAAAATTTATCAAATTTTATCATAATTTTTCCAATTCTTTTTAAATATACCTTAAAACTCAATTTTTTTAATTTTATACCACAACTAAATTATCATTATTTTCTTCTTTTATCTTTAATCTCTTTATCTTTCTCTTTATTTCTCTCTCTCGTGCTATGAGGAAAAAAGAGACATCGACGATGGACAAAATTTGATGACGGCCGGTGACATACGTGGAGGAAGATGAAGATGTGACGGAGATGTCGACGGTGGACAAAAATTTGATGACGGCAACGGTGGACAAGATTTGATGACGTTGCCGGTGGACAAGATCTGATGATGGCGATGATAGACAAAAAAACGAAATCGGCGACGGTGACGAAAACGGAATCAGCGACAGAGACGGTGGATGAAAATGAAGCCAGCGACAGATTTCGTGACAGAGACGGTGACTGGTGATGGTGGATGATGGACAGAAATGATCGGAGATGGTGGTGGACCAAATATTGAACAATCCTGGACAAAATAACATTAATATACCATAAATTTATAACAAGGGTAAAATTGTCTTTTTATTTTGTTGTAGTATAAAATTGAAAGGTGTTTTCAATTATGGTAGATTTGAAAAGAGATTTTGAAAATTATGGTAATTTCATAATAATCCCTTATTGGAATATTCTAATATTATTTATAGAAAAAGAATGTAATTTTGTGTGGTTCTATTTTGAATTTATTCAATATCTAAACTTATACTACTATTTTGCACACAAAAAAAAAAAGTAAATGACGTTGTCTTTTATTTTAACTTAAGTAAAAAACTTTTGGTTTATTACCATTTTACTTTAAAATTAGTAAGTGTTTTATCTATGATTTTAAAATAGAGAGTTTTACAGTTATGTCATCGTTTAATGCCATCTTTTTTTGAATTTAACTTTTATATTTTTTGGGTTGGGTAACTATTTTATATTTAGGATATAGTTTTTGATGGTAGAGTTTAAAGTTTAGGTTTTGAGACAAAAATAAAAAAATTAATAATTTTTTTGCTATAATAGGTGGTATGTTTCAAATAAATTTTCAAGGATGAAGGATGACATATTTTTAAATATGGCATGTTTGTAATTTCCCTTTTAAAATAATATGTGTCCCTAATTATAATATGATATTTTCATCAAAAAAATTATCACCAAGCATAGCTATTCAGTATATACAATTGCTAGTTAGTCAAATTTTACAAGATACTATATAATTTTGTAAAATCACACAATTTCGTAAAATAATTAACAAATATTCTGTGATTCTGCAAAATTCATCATAGTGATTTTATTTCTCTCAAAGTTGTACCACCCGAACACATTAAAAAAGTTTCGATTTAAATATATTTATGTGATTAGATTGAAGGAAAGTCTTTTCAAACTATTGAGATTTTTCCAGCTTATACTAAAATTTCCAATCCAATCTACGCATTGTAAATTTTAGTTTTTGGGTGTTTTTCATGTGTTTCTAGTAAGGTTATCCGCAAACAAGTATAGACTTTTGTATCACTTGTTTTCTACAATCATGGTAACAAACTTCAAATGAATTTTCTATGATCACGTTGCGGTCAGTTTTGTTTTTGTTCTAGGATCCAAATTCAGTGAACACCAAAAAAAAAAAAAAAAAAAAATAACGTATTTAGACTTGTTTTGTTGGATAGATATGGAAAGTGGACAAATACTTTATCAAGTTAACTTTGAGTCTTGACCGCATGAAACGACCATGTTTGGCAATTACTTAAAAGGTTTTAACAAATTTGATCATAAAGAAAAAAAATTTAGATAAATAGGAAAAAGAAAAAGAAAAAGAAAAAAAAGGAGAGGTGTTGAGAATGGGGAGCTAAAATATCCAACCAACTTATATAAATAAGAAGTAAGCTTCCTCTATTTTTACCAAACCTCTTCTCAATACTCTCTCTCTCTCTCTCTAATTTCAGATTTTTTTTTTGTTTTCCATCGAAAGATATAACCATTTTGTGTGTATATTTCTTTAGATCTGCTTTGATAAAAATAACTAAAAGATGCAAGTTGTTTCTCCTTCGTCTCCGGCACCAAAATTCGCCGAGATTTACGGTAAACTAAGCGATGATTTTGAGTCTAAATTAAATATGGGTTTTACAGAGAAAGAAGAAAAAAACAAAAACAGAGATAATAGTTATAATCTGAAGAATTCTGATAACTTTGATGATGAAAGAGAAGAAGAAGAAGAAGAAGAGTTTTCGTTTGCAGTAAAGGCAGATAATTCACCAATAAGTGCAGAGGATGCTTTCGAAGACGGTCAGATCCGACCGGTTTATCCTCTATTTAACCGGAATCTCCTCTTCGAACCGGAAGAGAAATCTCTCCGTTCACCTCTCAAGAAGCTTTTCGTGGAAACAGAGGAAACCAACGCCGCGTCATCGTCGACGGCGACGGAAGAAGGAGAAGAATCAGAACCGATGGGACCGTATTGTTCGTGGTCGGGACGAACAGTGGAACAAGCTTCGCCGGAGACTTGTCGGAAAAGCAACTCGACTGGGTTTTCGAAGCTTTGGAGATTTAGAGATCTCGTTTTAAGAAGCAATAGTGACGGAAAAGACGCGTTTGTGTTTCTGAGCAACGGAGACGGCGGCGATAATAATAACCGGTCTTCTTTGTCGTCGGCGGCGAAGAAATTTAGCGGTTTGATGAAGAGAAGCGAGAAAGGGAAAGAGAAGACGAAGATGGAGAAGAAGATGAAAACGAAATCAGCACACGAGAGATTGTACATGAGGAATAGGGCGATAAGAGAAGAAGGAAAACGAAGATCGTATCTTCCGTACAAACATGTCGGATTCTTCACTAATGTTAATGGTCTTACCAGAAATGTTCATCCTTACTGATTCTAATTTCGTCTCATATGTTTTTAATTATTTTTAATGGTTTGTTACCGACAAAACTTTATTCTGTGTATAATATATACCTTCTTTTTGTAAGAAAATGTAAAAAACTTATTTACTTTTCAATTTACTTTTGTGATTTTTGATCGAAAGTATGTTTTGAATTTCTAACAGGTGATACTTTAGATCAAATTATGGAGAACACTCATTAGCTATTGTATATGATAACCACATCGTTTAGATTCTAATGCTAACAAGATATTTAAATTATTGAATATTGCTATGGAATTATGAATGGGTTAATTTAGTGTATAGCAAAGGAAAAAATTATAACTAGTAAAGTAGTCAATAGTGGCATATGTGGTTGTGGAAGCTAGATTCCGCACGAAGAATTTATATGTTAATTCGGGAAATAAATTATAGTTCTAAAAAATGTTGATAAATGTAACCAAGATCGAAACCAAAAGAACTATAAATGGATTTATATTGATTAATCGTAAGGTTTACAATGAGGTTTTAACTTAAATAAGTGTAGCACGCTAAAACCTGTGTGAGTGTACACAGCTGGAAAAACTTAACCATTTCGACTCTAAAACTACTTATTTATACTATATCGTTCATCCTCGAATATCTTGCCTTACCTCCAGAGATCTCGGCCACGTTCCAATAATATCTCCGGAAAAATCGGTGTTTCATCCTCACTTCGTTAAGCGGCGCCGCTGCGCTGAGCTGAACGATTAGAGAATCTTCAGCTCAGTCGATCAATATCTTTCTGGGCGCGCTGACCGTTGATTTTGGTCAGCACGGGTCTGGGTCTTAGGCCCAATATCAAGCAAAACACTCTGCATAACTAAACATATTATGAGCCGGATTTCCTAGTGCGAAATCCAGCTCCAACAGTGGCCAAATGAAAACCATTAATTTTAAGATTTTTAGGTAGTTTTGAAATTATTTTTTTTCTTTGTTATACATCAAATTATCCCATTATGAATTTGAAAATAAAAATGGAAGTTTATTTGTTTTTTTTATTGGTAATCTTTTGCTGTACAAAATATACATTGTTTTATTATTACAAATTACAAAGTGGTACTAAAAGTAATAGTACACTCAAATTTTGGTATATTTAATAGTTTTTACTAGGAACAATTATAAATATGTTATTTTTAAATTATTTTTTATAAATACGTCACTTTTAAATTATTTTCTTACTAACATGTCATTTAAAAACTTTATATTTCAAAATTTTGAATTTGAAATTTTTTTTTTTATCCCTAACAAACTTTAAACCTAAAAACTAAATTATAATATAATATACTCAACCCAAACATAAATGATTTTAAAAAATTTAAAAATTGATAGTGACATTTTGAAAGTGATATGTCAAAAATGAAGTATCTTGAAATTTCTCTTTTAACTATTTTATTGCCGCTTCCAATTCATTTTAACAACTATAAAAATCATAACATCAACTAGACATAAATTTTTTTTTGGTCAAACTAAATTTCATTAAATTAGAGAGCTTGAAACTCTGTTCCAAGAGTAGGAATTACAACCAAGTTAATGGAAATACACCAGAGCAAGGCAATAAGTGCTAAATAAACCACTAAAAATGGTTAAACCAGAGAGAGATTGACAATACAAATTATGAAAATATGTCATAAAAAATCAAACACCTAAAACGATCATATGAGCTTCTTGAATAATCGCATCAATTGCAACCCAATATATAACTACTCCCAGATCCTTAATTTACTCAAAATCTCAATCCAATAATGGTTTTTCTTCTTCAAAAAAAACAAAAACAAAATGAATGGATGAATGAACCAACCGCAAAAATGAACCGGGTTCGTAGAATGAACATTGAACCTTGATTATTAACTCGGTCAATTCATCAATATTTTAGTTAATTATTTATTTCTATTCACGAGATCAAAGGTTCATATCAAAATACTAATTTTCTTTTATAAGATCTTGAGGGAACACATGAGTTTAATATTTAAGTCGTGTTTCAAAATAATTACTTTACATATTAATATTTTGAAATAACAACTTGTCATATATCGGTCTTGTAAATGGACTTTAATTAATTATGCTTTGTTCTAAAAGGCCCAAGCCCATCGTTTGACCTAGTTGTTCCCCTGTTACCAAGCACCTTTACGAGTTTCTGGGCGAAAAATCTGGGTGGTTGGCAAAAAATCTGGATCCAAAAATGGTTCTTCGTCGTGCGATCTGGGAAGAAAAGTTTTTGACGATTAGGGTTGTCGACAACTGTCCCCCTCCTAAGGGTAAGGCAGGATCGATCGTCGCTCTCATAACACCACCATTTAGGAAGATGGGTTATGGGGGAGATGTGGAGATCGCGGCGTATGCGGCTTTCCAGCATTCTGTTCCTCATTACAAAACACTGCAGATGCAAGGACTGAGATTTGTGTTCGCAAATGATTCGAAGAAGAATGATGCAGATGAAAAGCTGTTAAACGAGACTCTGTACTGGCGCATCAGGAATCCTCTACCCAAAAACATTGTATTTGTTGCTAGCGATGGATATTACGCGAATTTTATGGCATTTTGCTGCTATATGGGCTACAACATAATTCTCCTCTACCAAGATGAAGTGCCAGTCTAATTTTTTTGGGTGCCTTACACAAGTTTTGAAAAATATGCATTTTTCGTACATCGTAAACATAGCAATATAAGTAAAAAAAAACTAAAAACCTCGTAAACCCGTTCAGAATCCAAAATAATTTGTAAGAAAATAAAAATAACAACAAAATAAATTTTGCTTTTTGAAATATTGCCCTCTATGCATTTTTGCTTGCAAAATCATTCATTAAACTCACATAGTCGAGTTTTTCAACCATCTTCGTTTCAATCCATAAGCTTTATTTGTCAAATGTCGATTTAGAATACTTTTTTACCATAGCCTCTGCAAAAACTAATTCACTTACAAGATTAAAAACATTTAATACTTCGTGACTTTAACTCGTGCAACAGTGTAAGAGCCAAGAAGAGAAGATCAAAGAGGAAGCAAATCATTTCAACAATTTCAACAAAACCCTAATAGAATTGACCAAATCTAGAAATCCATATTAATGAAAACTCTATGACCTTGTTTCTTATTAAAATTGAAAACAAAACTTGAAAGAATCTCCATCATAATCGAAATTGAAACAAATTTCAACAACACAGACTCAAAATATAAACAATTTTGAGAAATCCCAAATCAAAAGTTCAACAAAACCCTAATCGTATTCGAACCTGTGACTGAAATCTAGACGTCTCTGATGGAGGAGACGCTGGTTCTCTGAGATTATGGTTTGGTGTTGCCAGTTTTGATAATAAAAGTGAACAATCAATCTGGTTTTTGAGGTTAATCGAGAAGGGAAAACGAAGAGGTTGAAAGTGAAAGAGTCGGCATATTAACAGCCTAATACCATATACATTATACATACTATTAATAATATTAATTATTAGGTGTTCTTATGTTTCGGTTTATTTGGGAAACCGTGGTTAATTCGGGTAAACCCGAAACCGATCCCGAACCTGATACCCGGCATATATACAAACCACTAACCCGAATCCGAACCGAAACTGGGTTTTTCGGGTTGATTTCGGGTTCGTTTTTCGGTTTCGGTAAATATGCCCATGCCTAGTTATGTCCATGATCAAATCTGTCTTTGAGAGACTGGTGATGAGAAACACAACCGTATATAAGCGAATTCGTCGTCGAATCGATAAAATCATGTTCATAATCGAAGAAGAACCGTCGTAACCGATTATGCAATCGCCATTTCAATCTCACGAAACGAATCTGACATAAATTTGAACTGTAAACTTATTGTATTTACTATAGAACTAACAAATAACTAATGTAGAAAAACACATGGAACCACCAGCGAAAGCCGGCGGCCCTAAACCGGTGAGATCATGTAGCCGTGCCCAAAGAAAGAAGACGATGGTTCAATTATTTAGAGCAAGAAGAGATAGAAGACGGTTAAGTGATAAATGTGATTAAAAATTAAAAATTTAATTGGCGAAATTTTTTTGATTGTTATAATAAGTTTTTAAATAATACATTGTTGATCATAAAAAAAAAATATTTTACTCAAATAATATTTTTAAAAACATTTTTACCTTATATAAATTGAAATATAAAATTTGAAAATAAGTAAAATGAAATGATCTAATCTTGTTAAATAAGTGAATTTTCATTCACGCATTTACTGTCTTTATATAAACTAGGTCATCACTCTCCAAAGGCTAACATGTGGCGGAGAGAGGAGTTGACACGTGTCTATGATTTTCTTTTTGTTTATTTTTTTCCAAAAAAATTGTTATTGGTTATGTCATTCCGCTTCTTCGTTCTTCGAACCATACATCTTCTTCAGTTAAATTTTACAGTGAGCTCTAAGAGAAAAGTAAGAAAGTTTAATGGAAAACTCGTTTTAATGTTAAGAATCTGACATGAGTATTGTGACAAATCGTGATCATCACTTACATGTTGGCTTTGTCTAGCTAGTTCCTGGAAAGTCGTACATTATCATTATCATTAGTCAGTGTATCATTATTTCACAGCTGTTTACACTTATTTAAGGTTTCAATAATTTGTATGCACCCGTATTTTTTTATACAAACTTGAAGAAACTAAGATTAGTACTTTATGCACCTTGATTAGTTGCAAAGGATATGTTATAGTATTAGAAATGCAGACGAACCAAATTACTGATAAGTATTAAAGCTTTGCAATGGAAGATGAAGAGAATGCAGACGAGTTGAAACGTTTGAGAAAGTTTTCTTTATTGTTTTTGAAAGTACACGTGGTCTATTACTAAGAAATGACGTGGCATCTTATGGAGAGAGTCTACCTCCTTTCATCTCGTAGATGATACTAGAAAATCCTAATAAATGTGCAAGCATAAAAGTAGGAAAAAAATTATGAGATTATCTTTTACTATTACTAGGCTAATACCCGCGCATACGCGCAGGTTATTCATTGAAAACCCAAATTCTTGTGTTGAGTACTTCGTAAAGTTTGAAATCATTAAATTATAGTTTCCTTTTACAACTTTCAAAATTGAGTTATGTTATCATGTGCTTGTTTTATTGTAACTTCGATCACATAAAAGACAAGCATTGTAAATAAAATTTAAGTATTTCAAATTGAACATATTGAAAACAAAGTTTTCCATCCCGTGTTAACCTTATTCTCTTTTGTTTTAACGAATTTATCTCCAGTTTCCATCTAGATTTTTCTTTGTCAACTACTTATTTCTTTGTCAACTACTTATTGATGTAGCAGCGTCCTTACCTAATCAATTTAAAGAAATGAGTTTTTAGTACTTTTAGATGTTTTAACAATCGTTGAAAAAATTAGTTGTGTTGGTTGGACCAATATTACAAAACATCGACTATACGGTTTTGAAACTGGCTTATTATTGTGTTGTGTTTGCAACTTTTGCATCATAAAATTTGAAATGTACTGCACAATGATAAATCAAGTGATTTTAGTGTTCAATAGAATGTATCCAAAAGAGCCCTTACAGAATCTGAACGAAGCATGAAGACACCGTGGCCAAGTATTCATCTTAAGAATTGGGTAAAGAAAAATACAGTATGTACCCTTGAATCCCCTTCAAACTTTGTGCCTTTACCATGTCAAAAGCTATGTTACGGTGTCCTAATGATGTCGACAAAGAGAGATAAAGCATCATGTTGATAACACATGTTGGTTTTTGCTTGCAATTTTCCAAACTCACGTATCCTTCCACCTTAAAGAATTATTTTGATCATTGGTTGTTTTCTTCCTAACCTACATAAGATTTTACAATGGTTTTTTTTTTTTTTTTTTTTTTTTTGAAACATAAGATTTTACAATGGTTACAACGTCTTCTATTGATTAACGTGCCAAATTTTTCCATATCAATAAGACTTGTACTGAAAAGAAGGTACCTATCTCGAGTGGAGGCAAAGGGTTGTTCTTTACGTTGACAAGCGATTTCCATATCCTTGATTTCTAAAAATGACATTGTCTTGAATGAGGCCATGTTCTTTAATCTAACGTTGCGGCAGCGATAACAATAAGACAAAACGGCGACAATAGAAGTAATTGAAAAACCAAAATGGCAATGACGGAGCTAATAAGTGACACAGAGCAAAGAAGCGGTGATCGTTTTATACACGATTGGTGTAGCTAAAAAGATTAGTATATTTATAATGTTAGCAATCTATCAGACAATAGAAAATAAAAATTACACAAGCTTAAAAACATGACCAATTTAACATATCCCCCAATACATATTTGTATGTTTTTTTGAAAGAAAAAAACAAAAGCCTCCAATTTCTTCAATTTCCCACCAAATTCCAAACTAAAGCGGTGGAAGATATTTAAAAATATATATATCATCATCCACGTTTCTCTGTATTCCTCAACTACATTGTCATTTAGGGACAATGTATCATCTAATAATTATAATCAATTTTTTTATTCTATAAATCATACATGAGGATGATAACAGGGAAATGTATAGTAATGTGTTGCAAACCTTCTCAGATTATACGGTCCAAAAGCTTTATATGCCTCGTAACAGAACACACACATATATATATATATATACCCCATATTACTGCCTTGTAAGAACATATATTTTAAAAATATTCAAAACTTGATATACTTACCCAAGAAACAAAACTATTGACATCAGTTACCCAAGAAGCAGTATGGTTAACCGTTTTGGTCGGCTCTCACCTAAATTCATGATTTCAGCCATGTCAGAAACTATAATGAAGGATTCTCCATCTAGAGGATCAAGAAGAGTCTTATAATTCGACAATCAATCCATCTTCTCTGCACTATAGAAAAAGGAGAGTAGAGATCCCAGATTCCCAATAGCACTTTAAAGCAAGAAGGTATACTTACTGATTTCCAAGGCTTTAAGGCGCAGTGAAAACCCAAAGTACCAAGTTCAAAGAGGTATGATAATCAGTGAACAACTAATATTTTCTCGGCATTATGTTAGCATAATCTAAAATATACAACACACAACTTAAAGTCATTAGACTTCACAGAAGTGGTAAAATAAAAATAAGTAACACTCCATTTTAAGGACCTCATTCAGAAACCTAAAGATATCTACTCGGTTTATTGGGAGATCAAAAGCTCCAACCTTGATGCTCAGATAACAAAACAACCATCACAATGGAAAGTTGTTAGACATAGTTGCTAACATTTAGGTTATCAAAGAACCAAGTTGGAGCTGAGTAATATAAAACCTTAAGAGGTAAGTTCAAGAACCAGAAATTTTTTATTCTTATTGATTGTTAGTGTTTATTTCAAAATTCTGCGTAGTTCAAAGAAATCATTAATTGTAACTCAAAACAACCTTCAAAAAGGTAAGGTAGGGTACATAAACAGAGAGCAAACAAACGACTAATTGCATCTCATATAGCAGATATACTGAGATCCAAATTTTTCTTGAAAAAGGCATAAATGAAAGAGTTCCCTTATAATACAAATTAGGAAGACGTTACCTTCCCTTACAATGGTCACAACAATGTTTTTTTGAATGTGCCTCTTGCTTTATTTTCTTTCCTGAAAGATCAAAGGAAAAAATTAATAGACCAAAGAACTCTTGGTTTTGGACATATGGAAAACAGGAGAAACATGGATATATATATCTAGAAAGAGACATGGCATGACAGAAACATAGCAAACAGATAGCGAAGACAGCCGTGCCGCTAATGAATAAGTATTGGCTGTATAGCATATATGAAGAAAACTGAAGAGAAGCAGGAGAACCAGATTAAGAGGCAGAGTACCGAATGTGTTGCAGACACAGGCGGTTACTGCCGCCCATCCGTGGTCGTCGAGAAAGAAAAAAATGAGAACGCGAGAGAGATATGATCGAGACCGGCGAGAGAGGCAGAGAGAAAGAGTTTTATAGCAAAGTGATTACGCATCTGAAGGGTCATGTGTAAAGGCATTTAGACCGAAACTTTATTAGGGAAGACGGAGAGAATTATAACGGCGAGAAGAAGATATGACGGTTATTTTTTTTTCCTATGCCACATGTCAATTTTGCCTTGATGGATATGTCAAGGAGAGAGCCCATGAGCTTTTATATAGTAGGCTAGGGGTTTCCCCAAGATACGCGTGGGGTGGGTGGTAAAATTTTGTAAATGATTTATTTAAAAGTTTTATTGCTATTCGTAACATAAGTTTCGTTCATAGGTTATATATTTGTTTTGAATATTTTTCGACTGTTTATGTTTTTTTATCCGTTGGAGTATTGTGTTGATAAAAATATTGATTATGTGGTGATGTATTTTTGTTTTGTTATTTAAAATGTGTTTTATTTTTATGATTGGAAACAACGTTTTAAATCGAGATAGATTGGCACTGTTTCATATTCGGTTTCGCAACTAGTATTACAGTATAAATAAAATAGTATCTTGTTAGTAATTCTGATTTTGTATCACTGAAAAGTTTATGCATGTCATTTTCTTAAGAAACTCTCTCATTCATTGAGTGTTTGCAATTGAATAATCATGAAACGTCTTTCTATTATATACGAAATGTTTACAAATTAAAATATTATATTTGTATTTGTTTATGATGATTCTTTTATAGAAATTGTAAAATTTCATATATATATCTTCTAACATTAGTGAACGAACAGTAAGAAACAAACTCAATCATTTCACAGAATCTGAAAGTAAAGAAGTGGAACAATTGAACATACACGTATGTCGTTTCTCCTAACCATGCTAAAAAGGTTTTTTAAAAAAAGGTGTTGAGAAGGATGGTATAATAGATAAAAAAATTTTGAGATTGAAATTAAAATATTCAATACCACCATATTATTTGTGGTATCTCTATATTTCAACCCGAAACTCAAAGGAGCAATAGCTCTCGAACCAACCCATATATATATTTTTTTTTGTTGAAAATTAACCCATATATATATTTGTTTGATGCCTTAACGCTTTTATCAATATGTAGTGATAATATCATATTAGGGACCCGTAAAAAACTTTACGTGGATTAAGCTTGCCGATGCAGTAGTTTAGATGAGACGATAGAGAGTTCTTGCCTTCCCTTCTACTCTTCATGTGTCTTCCACAAAATCGGAACCAAAAACTACACAAAGCATTGTTGTGTGATCTTCATCTCCCATATCAACAATACTCTTGGCCTTCTTGTCCCACAGGTTCCACATAATTCATGGAAAAGGTAACATGAAGCCATAGCAAACATATTGTTTACTTTCCCTTTGAATCATAGGTTGCATCAAATAAATCTCAATACATCATATAATTTAATTTTTATTTGTTCTTTTGGTTATTTTTTTGTTTATTTGTTGTTTTCTTAGAGGACGGACAATTCTTTTATTTGTTGTGTTTTTCTTGTAAGTCAAACATTAATGTTGGTATATTTGTTGAGTAGTATTTTTTGCTTCGTCATAATTTGAAAATGTAATCATGTGTTTTTAGTTTGTCAGTTATCTCGATAGTTTTATTGTGTTTAATTCTTGTTTTATTTGTTTGTCAGATTTAAGTCCATCAAATGTAATAATTATTTAAATTGTAGTGTATATGCTTTCTTCGTGATAAAATGATTAAGTGGAAAGGGAAAAGCAACCTCATCCCTATTATCACATTTAGTAGTTGAATCTAAGAAAACTCTTATTTCTCTTGAAGTATTTTGCTAAATAGAATGCACAATTTGCTTTAACAAATTTCTGAAGAGTGTGTAGCGGAGGGCCAATTCACCGACACACAAAAACATATCCCAATTTGAATGTAAATTCTCCCGTATAGGTAAAGAGTATGTACTAAAACTTAGGAGAAACTTATACAAACAATATCTCTATGAATGAGAGATAGTTTACCCTGATGAACTTCTTGTCTCCTAAAGTACCACCATAAATTCAACTCAAAAGATTATACATAACTAAAGGTATCACAAATAAAAAAATGTACGACCAAAAGAAAGCACAAGTGAAACAGAGCATCCATACTCTCTCGTGGTATGCATTTCAAGCCTTGAGAATTGGCTTCTCTCTTCCTCCCCCTGCAACTTGCTCAATCACGACTCTGCACTTAATTGGGCTAATCTTATTGACTCATAAGAGAGGTTAATGATATATCATGGTTTTTACCGGTTTTTATACCATGATATATGTCCGTTTTATAGAGTCTTTTGGTATTTTCGAGTCTTTTATGTTTTATCTTAGGTACAAGGACGTTGTGGACTCAATTGGTGTTTACTGGAATATTTTGGAGCATAACGGAATGAAGAGTCAAAGTTGCAAGTTCGGAGTCAACTTTTGGAGACTGGTCAAGCGACGGAGACATCAGTGTCGCTCGACACCAAGATTTTGCAAGCATCGATCGACACACTATCAGTGTCGATCGACACGACTACTGGAGTGACCAGAATTTCAGAACGAGAAGATTTTCGTTTTCGCGCCAAAAAGCTCAGATGTTTGCAATTAGGCTCATGCCGACTTTTGTACTTATAAATACTTATTTTCAGCCATTGTTTAGGCTTATGTTTTATTTTACTTAGAGATTTTTATACTAGGGATTTATCTTTCATGTCTATGTCTGAGTAATTCTCTAGTTAGGTTTTAGAGATTTTTCAAAGGTCAATGAAGGGTTGTTGATTTATTTACTTTTGGGATTTTGCATCATATTTATTATTCTTCACCTTGATTGGTTTGAATTCTGATTGGCCTAAATTAGATATCCTAGGTTGTTTAGTACATGCGACAACATTATTGAATTGCCTGAATTGAATCATAGGTGAACAAAGATCTGATTCGCAACGACAGTTGGCTTTGGATCTTTGTGAACAATCAAACCTGTTTTTATTGTTTGTTTAAATTAATCTGATTTCGCAACGACAGTTGGTCTTCTAGGGTTTAAGCATAGATAGTATTTGCAACGACAGTTGATTTACTTTATGATAGTGTTTTGAGTTCTAGAATTGCACTTCATCAATCACATTGGTAAATTTATTCTTCAATTTGGATTTATTCCTGCGAATTCCCTAAAGCTTAGGGTTTCTTTATTATTGAATTTAAATCAACTACAATCGCTTGCTTTACTGTTTCTACATTACTTTTATTTACAACATTACTGCTTAGCTTAATTTGAAAGTTTAAATCTATTGTGCAATCTGATTCCTTGTGGATTCGATAACCCTAAGTACTGCACACGGTCTCTTGTTTGAGAGAGTGGTTCAAAGGGAAATTTGACCGTATCAGTTAATAGACTAAAAGATTATCATGTGTTATAATCACATAAGGAAAAAAAAATTTGTAAGTAAACAAATTGAATATAGAAGCATAAACAAAACTAACATTTCAAGAAAGACTCACCGAATAAAGATTGCACATGCCGAGACATTTTTTATAAGAAACTTGCTTTCGAGCAACACGAAATCAAATTCCCGTGTGTTAAAACAAATCCGAGAAACCGAGAGCAATCTCCCACAAATCGACTTCTGCAGAGTAAAAGAGACAGAGACCAAATCAACACACAACAGTAGCAAGGGTGAACTCAGAAAGAAAGAAAACTAACTCTTACCTCTAGAGAGTAGTTCATACAGCATCGGTTTGAACAAAACGTTCGGATTGGTCACAACCAAAACAACCTGATCAATATTAGAGCATTAAAATGTATTCAAGACATAAGACTTGTGCGAAAAATGGATTAAACTAAAAGCTAATGGATACTACCACTGAAATCACCTGAGGTTTCTTGTCGTCGGGCTACACAAGCGATTCAAATCTCAGAGCCGTGTACAATCCTCCAAACCCGCCACCTAAAATGAACACCCTCGGCCTCTGTGAACAGAAAGTTTACATTCATTAAAGTTACGGAATCCGCAATGGAAACTTAGAGATCTCATATACATAGTTGTAAAAGAGTATGAACCTTGTTATCAGGCCACGTGTACGTCCTAGAAACTGTTTCATTCTCTGTAATATCAGTGTAGCCAAATTGGCAGTCGTCGATTTGTTCATATTCACATACTCATATACCAATAAAAAGAAAAAAGAAAGAAGCCAGTCATATTGATAGATTTGCATCTATATACACCTTGCTTCTACTTTCGGTCGGCTCAATCATAAGTGTTCCAGGAACAGGCGAAGACATTGTAGGTCCATGGATTCCATAGTCCATTAGCCGCTTCGCCACACCCTCTGGTTCTACTCCAGCAGTGGTCTTTAAACATATGTTTAACCAAGAATCTCGGATTCAAAATCTCTTTACATACATCTATTGAAGCAATCTTAACCAAGAACGGAAATATAAACAAAGCAAAAATCAGCAACGGTTTTCACCGAAAATTACCATGCAGTTTTTGAGGAATTGTCGGGAAAGCAACAAATCAGCGGCGAAAGAGAAAGCAAACTCCAAAAACTCATTGATTTTAGACTCTTAAATACAGTTGTGGATTGAGTGGAAGAGAATAGGACGTTAGAAACGAAGATGAAACAGAAGAATGCGAAATGTAATCTGTTTAAAGTTCCTGTAACGGTGGACGGAAAATCGAGTCGTCGAGATTGTAGCTGTGGAAAGCTATTTCGTCGCATGGGATCTGGACATGGAAGAAGAAAGGTATTTGGGCTGGGCTCAGTTTAATAAAATTTCACAACCAAAACATTTCTGATATGAAAACGTAACTGTTATATTGGGCCGGCTTTTAGTGGGAAATAATGACATGTTGATGAAGCAATCTCATTGGTTAATTAAATCTCTCATTATTTTAGGTTATTTAATCTGACATGCCTTAGAGGCCAGAATTTCTTCTCCTTTTCATATATAAAGGAGACTAGGTCTTTCCCTGCGTGACACGCGGGATTTATGATGAATTATTGATTTTATTTCTTAATTTTTTCTCATTATTTGCCCCTCTGTGTTGTTGGTTTATTAGTTTGAAAGGATGTTATATCATCAAATTTGGTTAATTTATTTTGTTTTTTTGTTTTGGAGCTATGTTTAGATACCAAATTTCAGTATATGCTAATATTTAAACTCCAGCACTTCCCTAAAAGTATAAAACAATTTTCAGTATATGCTATTGTGATGATAATTAACTATTGTGGAACATGTAGACATTTGTCAATTTTGACCATTTTCCAAAAATGAAGATCTTTGGCATGAGATAGATTCTCATAAGTTAGACTCTTCTTCGTTTAACAAAACGGGACGGCATGTGATATAGCCATAAAAGATCCAATAAATGGTGGAACCTTACTCTTAACGTCACTACTAAAAAATTAACGTATAACCACAGAATTTTTCGTGGCTATAGCGTCGTGGGTAATTAAATTTTGTGGGTTCTGCGTGGGTGCGTGGCTACGGAATGTGACGGTAAGCTTCGTGACTAATTTATTAGCCACGTAAATAAATGTGGCTATTTTGTGGCTTAGTTTACATTATAGTCACGCAAACAATTGTGGCTATTATGTGACTAAGTGTACAACAAAGCCACGATTTTACAGTTTCAATTCCATGGCTTACAGAACCAAACATTCAAATCTGATTTCATCTTTTCAAAAATAAACCTAAATTAAAAATTATAAAACATTAGAATAGTTTTAGAAAATCCAAAATTAAATATATAAAGGTGTTTTGATGCTAACATCCATTTAACATACAAACACTAAATCGAGAAACAAAACATAACTTAATCTTACTTAGCCAATTAACATTACATGGTGTTAGCCAGAAGGCTGCTCTGGAGTCGCATTTGCGGCAGTGGTTTGGACAGTGGGAGTGGCTGGGACAGCGGCAGTGGTCGGTGAAGGACCGGTAGACTGCCCAATCGGTTGAAACATAATGGGATCAATGCCTGCGCATTTTGCATTCCTTCCACGCAATCCTTGACCGTTTCCACAGTGTTCTTGATGGTTTGAATGTTTTTCTCCACATTACTGACCCGCATTTTGATGTTGATGTTGTTGACAAGAGAAGCATGGACCGTCTCGGTCGGGTCAACATCTCGATACTGAGCACTACCAAGTCCAGGAATTTGGCCTGCTTTGTTAGGTTTAACAACCTGTTACAAAACAAAAGCACATAAACAAGGTAGGAAATCTTCAAACCCAAACACTCACATGAATCATAATCTTCAAAATAAAAGACCAAGTCACATCCTCAAGAATCATAAGTGATCAGATTATAAAAGAAATGTACCTGGAGAAATGATTTGTTAAGAATTAAACGAGAAGGAACGATAGTGGAATCATCAGAAGATCCTTGAGACATTGCCATTTGTGTAGCCAACAGACTTGTCAACTTTGAACCTGAAATAAATAAAAAGAAAGAGGATTATAACTAAACACAGAAAATGTGCTTGAACTTGAATAGAAACAATACATATCATAAAGCTCCGTTGAGCTTCTTAGGATGTAGGTGAGGCTGGTCTCGCCTTGCAGGCGCATTCAGGAGCGCATTGAGACTAAGATTGACACCGTTAGCAGTAGATCTAGATGATGTCCTATGGCTCCAGGTGGTAGAACAGAATGAGAGGGACCATCCGAAACTTGTTGCCTTTGCTGTGTTTGTGACATAGCTACAAAATAGCCCACATATGCATTAACAAACATAAAAAGTCACACAACAGATCCTTACATAGAAAATACAAGTCTACCTATTCAATTAAGCTTAAGCCAATTTGCAAGAACTTCGATACAATTAAGCTTAATACAAAGTCTACCTATTCAATTAAGCTTAAGACAATTTACAAGAACTTTGATTCAATTAAGCTTAATACAATTAACCTATTCAAAGTGTGTACATATCACAAGTTAAATCGATTAAACTTGTATCGAAGAGGTCCAATTACATTCATAAACGAGTAGAATCAATGAAACGAGGTACACGTATTTTAACCAGGAAGAACAAAACCAATATCTCTAAAATCGAAATAACAAAAGTCATAAACGACAAACCCAAATCAACACAAAGATAATGCCTAAGAGAGATAGAGAGATAGAGAGGATAATTACCTGAGTGAGAGGAAAAGGGCGACTGTGGTTGATTGAAGAGGAGAAGCGATTAAGAAAAGAAACGGAGAAGGATAATCAGTGAAAAGGAGATCTGGTGGAGGAGAGAAGGTGTGGAGCAGGTGAAAGAGGGGAGACGGTGGTGGAGCCGAAAGAGGGGACTCGATGAAGAAGAAGAGAAGCAGAAGAAAGATTAGGGTTTTTCTCACAAATAAAAGGAATGAAATTTTTTCTGGAATTTATCTAAAATATTTGGGTGTATTTTGATTAATTTGGTGAGGGGGAAACCCAAATATTTTTGTTTCCCTCCACAAAATTTCTGACTATATTTTTGTTTCCCCCACAAAACTTGGGACTAAATTTTGGAAATTTGGGGTTTTGGTTCTAAAATTTGTAAAATATTATTTATGGGATTTAGTTTTGATCTGAGTACTTAGGGGGAGGTTTATTGGTTTTGGTATTTTAATGGATTTGCAAATCCATATAGGATTTACAAATCTTTGTGATTTTCAAATCCAACATGTGTATTTTGATTAGTATTTGAAAATACTAAGGTTAGTATTTGAGAATAACAAGGTTTTCCAATGGATTTGAGTGTATATTTTTAACATAGGAATCCTTCCAAATCCACTAAAATCCATCTTAAAATCAAACTCATAAGTAAATACGTAGGATTGAATAAGAGGTGATTTTGATTTGTATTTGAGAATCACAAATTGAATAAGAAATGATTTTGATTTGTATTTGAGAATAACAAATTGAATAAGACTTGATTTTAATGAGGATTTAAAAATGACTAATTGAATAATATAGGATTTTGTTAGTATTTTCAAATCCATCAAAATGCCAAAACCAATAAACCCTCCTTAAATTTTGGGATTTATTTTTGGTACAAATAATGAAACACTAAACGTGTTTAGAAAATATCTAAATTAATCAAATTAATTGTTAGTTATTGTTAATTAGATGTTTATGTTTCATTGTTAAATATTAATTTTAATATTTTGAAAAAATCTTATTTCACGTAAAAAAAAAATTTAATTGGATAAATATAAAACTATGTATATTGTTTATAATAGCGTTAATCGTACATAATTAGCTTAGAGCATGTTTAATGGTGAGACTTTGAAGGTATATCATAAGAATTTTTTTAGTATTATTTTTAATATTTTTTTAAAATGTTTGCAAAATGGAAAATAATTAAAGTAGTACATATATAAATATAGAAGATTATATAAAAAAAAAAGAGTAATATTACATCGCGTAAAAACGTAGAATGCAAGAAAACATATAAAAGCATGAAAAGATTGAGTAAAAAGTTGCACCATATTTTTGCCAAATATAAGGCAATTGACATGGTTTGTTTATCTTTTAATTTCATAAACAAACACCCCCATCAAATTAGACGTCGACAAGACCAAACAATTTCCTGATTCAATGAGTTTCACTGATGGCCATGGTCTTATTCAATATTGGAATCGGAATCAAAATCATCATTCAATTCCTTCATTTCATCTTCCGATACATCCTCATCATCAGGATTATCAATCGGTAAATCGTCGTAATCTGCAACATCTTCGGTGCTAGCCACAAAAAATTCGAGGCTAATTCGTGGCTAATACACACCAGCCACGGAAAAATACGTAAGTTATTCGTGGCTATATATATTTTGGCTATAGCCACGGAAATTGCGTGGCTAAATTGTGGCTATTTCAAGCAACCACGGAAAAATACGTGACTAGTCCGTGGCTATATAGCCACGAACCTTTTTCGTGGCTAATACGTGACTATATTTGTACTAGCCACGGGGTACGTAAGTGGCTATATCGTGACTATTTGCCACGCTTTTTTTTCGTTGTTTTTTTCGTAGCTATTATTGTTAGCCACGGAATAAGCGTGGGTGTTCCGTGGCTATAGGCATATTTTCTAGTAGTGTGCATAGAACATGTTACGTTGCTCCACTCATCCTAACTGATTCAATTGCGGGAGCTTTACAGGTTTCATGTGATTTATATTCAACCAAATAGTGAATTTTAAATTTCGTATATATTCATACTAGAATTGGCTCGCGCTTCACGCGAGTATTTATTTTATAATTTTATTACATTTGAAAATAAATAGTTTGATTATTATGTTTTAAAAAATAAGCAATGTTTTATAAATAAAATATAGTTATTGGTTTGAAATGAATTAGTATTTTTTTTCTTAACTATATGATACTGTATGAATATGAAACTATGAGGTGATTTTTAACCATTTGAACATTAATGATTACTATTTGAAATTGTATTTCATTGTTTTAAACTTTGTTAGGTTTTTTTTATGTCACTTAAAACTTTGTTAGCTATATACATAAAATATCATATATTTCATATATCTTATCTATAAATTATGATACTTTTAATATTCTACTATTTTAACATTGATCGTTTATTTTCTATTCATCATATTGTTTTTGTTTTGAGAAATTTTTAATTATGAACTTTGATTAGTAACATTGCTAATATAAAACTATTGGTTGAATCAAAAACTTAGTTATTTAAAGTTAAAAATACATTGCATTTTTAAGGTTAAAATATGTGTGAGTTTTTCATACATCAACTTAGTAATTATTCTCTATACTTTTCAATATATTAAGAGAAATTTTGAGTTCTGCCACTATTGGCATGCCACTTTTCAATTATGCCTCTGTTTTAAAATTATTACCAGCGTGTCACTGTTCACTTAAATGAAAAAAAAACAGATCTCTTATTCTCTCTCATCTCCCAGATCCAGATTTTTTTTTTTCTCATCCAAATTTCGTTTTTTCTCTCTCTCTACCAGATCACCATCATGAGATCGGATTTTACTATCACTGAATTTGATTCTCGTCGTCTCTAATTTCACTATCTCTGATCTCTGTCGCGATTTCCGCTAAGAAGATTTGAGAAGATTTGAGAAGATTTCCGCTAAGATTCGAGCAGATTTAGGATGAGGAGGAGGAGGAGGAGGAGGAGGAGGAGGAGGAGGAGGAGGAGGAGGAGGAGGAGGAGGAGGAGGAGGAGGAGGAGGAGGAGGAGGAGGAGGAGGGAGGAGGAGAAGAAGAAGAAGAAGAAGAAGAAGAAGAAGAAGAAGAAGAAGAAGAAGAAGATCTCAAAGCAAATTCATACACAAACGACTGTAAATTTTCGAGTTTGCATTAACTATTATGCATTTAGGGTATAGATTTGGGGGGGGGGGGGGGGGGGATGGGGGTCGGGTTTTACCTTTACATTATAAAACTGTTAAAAAAATCTTATAAAACTGTTAAAAAAATTATAATGTTTTTAAAAGATTTAGTATAACTGTTAAAAAACCTTATAAAACTATTTAAAAATCGTGTAAAACTGTTTATAAGGTTTTTGTAAAGTTTTATAAGGTTTTTAAACAGTTTTATTAGGTTTTTAAACAATCTTATAAACCTTTTAAAAACTTTACAAACCTTATAAAAATCTTATAAACCTTTTAAAAACCTTATAAACCTTTTAAAAACCTTATAAATTATTTAATTGTTTAGTTTTTAATGACATGTAAAAAAATCTTATAAAACTGTTTAAAAACTTTATAAAAACAGGAAAACCCTAGAAATAACCAAAACCCAGATTTGACCCAAAAAACAACCAAAACCCAGATCTGAACAAAAATCGAATCAAAAGCTCAAATTTGTAACCCAAATCGAATAAAAAGCTTAGATTTGTGACTAAAATCCAATAAAAACTCAAATTTGTAACCAAAATCGGATTAAACGTCTTCTTCTTCTTACAGAGATTTACATGGACGAAAGGGAATCGAAAATCCTAGATTCATAACCCAAATCCGATTTGCAATTTCAAAAAAGAGAATTTTGTGAGAGAAAAAAATTTGGATCTGAGCGTGAGAGAGATGAGAGAGAAAGTGAGATTTTTTTTTTCATTAAGTCAGTGAACAGTGGCACGCTCGTAATGATTTTGTGAACAGTGGCATATTTGATTAAATTTTTATGAACAGTGGCATATTTGCAATTGCCCCATATATTAATTGGACTAACAATACATGATATTTTTTCTCCTCCTATTAAGTGAAGTTTTAGAACTTTTATTTCATCATGCTCTTATATTGACATATATATTCTTTGAGTTAAAAAGAAAATGATAAAACAATTTACCTCCATTTTAGATAACCAATAGTGCGAATTTCATATAACTAAATGTTTGTTTGACAAAAGCAAATACAAATCACAAAACAAAATAATATTTAATTTTTAAAGCTTAGATTATTTTTTGAGGAAAATATATATAGTTTTACCCATTAATTTCTCTTGTTCTCTTATTACTTTTAATTAAGTATAATTGCAATAATTGTCTTAAGTATAGCTGAATTTAATTGATTAGATGTAACAATTTTCTACTTATATTTTGCTTTATAAATCGAGTTATAAATCAATTTGTATTTTTGGGATAATTTCAAAACAGCCACTTTTGAATTATTTTTTTCAAATATACCATTGTTGAATTATCTTCTTACATACATGTTATTTATAAAACCTTTTAAAAATCTTATGTCTCAAAATCTTCAATCTTAAAAAAGTATGTGAAATATCCATACTTTAAATTTTCACCGCATGTTGTAGCTAAAATATTAATTACACCTTCCATCACTTTTTTTTTCTTTTTTTGTGATTGCTCATAACATAGATTTCCCCTCCATTTATAGTCGTATTTAAAATTTCTTTGTTGATCAAAATAAAATTACAAAACACAACGTTCTTAATTATTTACATTTATATCATTTTTTTTGTAAATACTTTCAATATTTTTCTGAAAACAATAGTTTCTCTTTTATATTTTTCACTTTTGTTATGTATAATTTTCCTTATTGTTTTAAGGATACCTTCAAATTTTTATTGGAATTAGTTGTAAGATGTAGCAACTTATGTTTTTGTTGTATGAATTTAGTTGTAGGTGAAGTTATTTGTAAATTGTTATGACCTTTTTGATAATTTAGTTTTTCTGTAATATTTGCAAATATAATTCAACCTAATTGATAGATGAAATGTACAATATATTAGTATAACCAAATATATTGAATATGTTATTAATCTAGTTACAATTTAACCTAATTGAACATTATGACTTTTCAAATTATTTTTCTAATGTTAAAACCACATCTGTAATTGTTAATTAATATGTATATTAAATTTTAAATTTTAAATAATAAAAATGAAAAAAAAAAAGTGATATGGATGATGAGGTGGCTTCATGAGAAGAGAGAAAAGCTAACTTTATATATATATATTTACTCTTGTCTTGTATTTTCTTTAGAGCTTACTTTCTTTGCAAAAGGTCTCTGTATGGATCAACCCCATGGCCATAATACATTTCAATCATAATGACCATAATCTTACGAATTTCATATTTGTTAATTCACTAAATCTTGGTTTAATTTATTTTACTCCGTTTGTGTTTCAATGGTGCTCTTCTACTTGGAGGAGGTTAGGCTTTTACAATAAGCTTTTACAAGAAGATATCTACCAGTTTCTGAGCTATGTCTGTTCCCGAAAGATTAATCCGTTTAGTGAACAAATCATTACACAAATCTTTTTATTTATTTATTTTGGGCAACATTCATTACACAATCATAGCTAAAGAGAATAAAAGAGACAGAGAAATGTATGTAATGATGCTTTTCTGGTTTCTTCATCATTACATCAATTCTGATTTCGGGGCAAAGTACCAGGAACAAAACCATTTACAGGTCCTGGCAGAGAATCTGATGTTTTATATGGTGCATTGTTTTCAGAGGATGATGGTACATCATGGTCACTTAGTGTTGGACTGGAGATAGAATCTGACTCATAATGTGCTGATTCTGTAGTAGAAGAGCATTGTTTTCTGTATTTGTTGTGGAAGGTTCTTTGTTCTGATGAACTTCAACCTCCACGTCCTTCAGCGATTTCATCACTACTTTCATAGGCATTTGAGGCCATTATAAAATATGCTAAATAAACATATATAGAGCATAGTTATAAGGAAGGTTGAAGCGTGTAAAATCCACATTTTTTTAATTCTCACCCTCTCTTCTTCCTCTGCATTAGATGGACTGCCAACTCCTCTGCATGAAACTCCACATATTGATCATCATCTAAAGCTACCGTAAGATGAGGAGGATACGGATCCCCATTCAACAAATCAAAGCTGATCATATCAGAAGATGAACTACTGGAGCTTTCATGATACTCCTTTTCCTAAAATAAATCAGATCATGCAACATCAAGATCATACTGCAAGAGCAGTAAATACGAAAAAGAATAGAGGAGAAAAGAAAGAGAAACTGATCTTATATACCTTGGTTTCTGATGATGATTGATTAGATGGAGCGTTGGAAGCAACTTGGGAAAAGTAATAAAACACCATCAAGAGGGAGACGGAGTAAGCATAAAATTATACCAAATATTCTTGTGAGTAGTTAGTTTCTTTGAAGAAACCAAGAGAAGCGAACTCAATTAGTTTGGCAACAATGCAAAGTGTTGTTCTTAACACTTACATTAACAAGTTGCAGAACGTAGTCACAAAACTACTAACCTCTGAGCATACAGACTTCGTTTATTTCATCGGAGGTGCTGCCCGCAGCTAAACCTGATATCAATGACAAAAGATAATGGTAAGGGCACAACCAAACTTGGACAAAAACCCGGATGACTTACTTTTTCTCTGTGGATTGTGGAGAAGTTAGTTCTTGCATGGTACTCCAGCTGCCATGAAAATAAAACAGTTAACATCATTGACCTTTCTCGCTAAAGAAGAGGATTCATACTATATGTAAGAAGGAGGTATGTGGTGTATTTTACTCTATGTTTGATTCTTTTAAAACATATATATCCCCATTTACTTTGGATACATGAAAACAAACATATATAAATAATCAAAACAATGACTTTCAACATTAAACACAAATTCATGATTCTACTTACAAAAATCTCACCTTGGAGAACCATAAGAAGTCCTACCATGAACGCAGATGACAAAAGACCATCTTGAAAATGATTTAATGTACCCACGATTTCACTTTACATGACTTGGCTTGAAAATAAGCTCCTACAAACATCAATCTTTCAAATTTATGTTCAGTCCACATTTGTCGGATTACGACTTCCAACAATAGCTGTAATCGAAACAAAGCTACTCTATTCGTAAATTAAACGAATATCTTTTGATGAATTCAGCGAGAAATCAAAGAAACGGAGACTTACTTGGACAATGAATCTTTGTTGGAATGGAGAACACAAAGAGGCAATATTCAAACGGGAATCTAAAACATTAAAAAAAAAAAAAAAAAAACTACATGAAATCCATGAATCAAATCTAGACGCTACATTAGTCCCCAACGAAGAAGAAGCGACATCTGAGTTATGTTTTGGATTGGTACACCATTTTTGATAGATCGAAACGACACATACCTGGTAGTAAGAGTTCCATGGCGGCGGAGCTAATGGTTGTAAATTTCAGAGGTTGATTTCGGATTCCTTACTGGCATAATCAATTTATTGGGTTGTATATTTATAGAATTGAGTGGCTGACCATTACTATGGCTTAGAGTCGTGAGAGAAGAGGAAAAGATTCATGCTCTATAGGAGAAGTAATTGCTAGGGATTTCAATCATTGTCTGTGGTAAATGATTCTGTAACCGTCAAGTGGAGGAGGCCAAGGATGGGAATTGTCTAGGATATGAATCGTCGAGATAAGCTTGTGTTGCAGAGATCGTCAGGGAAGAAGAAAGAGATTGGGCTGGGCCTAACATAATACAATTTCGCTACATAAAACCGATTTTCATAATGGGCTGCTTTTATTTTAGTTTCACGCAAGATCAATAAAGACCATTTCTATTGGTTGATTATATTCCTGAATTTTTATGCTGAATATAAATGCATACAGATTTTATATTTAGTTGTGATTTGTAGTCTATATTATTATTATTATATATATAAAGTTAGCTTTCTTCTTTTCTCCTTAAGCCACATCATCATCCACATCATAAATTTTATTTCTCTTTTGTAATTTTAAAATTTATTTATAAATTAATTAGCAATTATGCTTGTAGTTTAAACATAAGAAAAATCATTTGAAAAGTCATGATGTTATGCCAATATATATAGATCTATATACAGCTACTAGATTAATAACATGTTTTATAAATTTTCTTATATTTAATATATTTTACATTTCATATATATTCAGTTAGGTTAAATTATATTTGAAAATATTATGAAAAAATTTTAAATATCAAAAGCGTCATAACAATTTACAAACAACTTGATCTACAATTAAATCATATCGTAAAAACATAATTTCCTACATCTAAATCCAAAAAAAATAGAAAGTATCCTTAAACAATAAGGTTAATTATACATAACAGAAGTAAAAATAAGAAGAGAAATTATCGTTTTTCTAAGAAAATATTAAAATTATTTACAAAAATATAATATAAGTTTAAATAATTGGAAACGTAATGTTTTGTGATTTTATTTTTATCAACTAAGAAATTTTAAATACAATTATAAGTGGAGGAGAAATCTCCATGCTATTAAGCAACTAAAATTGTTTTTTTGATAAAAGGTGTAATTAGCATCTTAATTGAAATATTTTGGGTACAATACGTGGTAAAATTTTAAAATATGAATATTTTACATTCTTTATTTTAAAAATATGTTATACTATATATTATAATATAAATATTTAATTAAGTAAAGTTCTATAGCAGTTTTTACAACCAATTTATAAAGCAAAATATAGGTTGATAAGTGTTACATTTTATAAAGAGAAAATAAATTAAATTCAGCTATACTTAAAATAACTATTACAATTATACATAATTAAAGGGGAAAAGAGAACAAGTGAAATTAATGGGTACTCAAATCAGAAATATTTGCCCCAAAAATATTATAAGCTTTAAAAGTTAAAGATTTTTTTTTGTGATTTTCTTTTTAACCCAAAAATAGAATGTAACTATAAGAGCATGAGGACATGCATGTGAAATCTAAATACTTTTCACGCGAAAGAGAAAAAATCATATGTAAATATAACATATACTATCATGTAAGAATATCTTGAAAACAATAGAAAATTAAATTACTAAGTCGGTTTATGAAAAACAAACTCATATTTTTAACTTTACAAATACATTATATTTTTAATTTTAAATCACTAAGTTTTTTATTCAACAAATAGTTTCATATCAGTAATATTACTAATCAAAAGTCAGAGTAAAAAATATCCAAAAACTTAAAGAATAATGAAACTTAAATTTACTTAAAAAGTGTATTGTTATATGATAAATAGAAAACAAAATGATTTCTGTTAAAATAATAGAATTGTACATTAAAGTACTATAATTTGTAGATAAGATACATGAAAATATCAATTTTATAAATGCGACTAACAAAGTTTTAAACAATGATATATCTTTTCAAATAGTAATAAATAATGTCTAATTTTATATTCATGCAATATCATATAGATAAGAGAAAAAAACTAATTCATTTTAAACCAATCACTATTTTTTTTTCTAAACATTGATTGGTTTTGTTATATATAGTTATTAAATTATTAGATAAATCAAACTATATGTCTTTAAATATAATGAAATTGTAGAAAGCTATTCGCGCGTAGCGCGAACCAATTCTAGTACTAGATAAAGGAAAGGTAAATGGAAGAAGAAGCAATGGAAGAAGAAGCCCTGCGTCATTCACCTTTCGCTTTCTCTATCCCGTAACGGAAGCCCCCACATGGTTCGAACGGTCGTCATAATTCCTTAAAACATCGAAAATCCAAACCATATCCAAGTCTTCTTTCCAAATAAATTTATATAAACTACGTTTTTCTTTTCTTTTGGGGGAGGCTGTTTTTTTTAAATCTCAATTCCCATAATTTTCTACATTATCGTCTTCGTCCGTTGAAGTTTTCGAGGAGCTATAATCAATTGGCCAAGTCGTTCTCCTTCATCCTTAACCCTTAGGTATTTTATTCCACACTAATTTAATTACTATATAGCGATTATCAAATCCAGTTTATTAGTACAACAAAAACATACATGTAATCTATTTCATTGGTTTTACATATAACAAGAATTGGAGCACATAGCTGCTATATAGTAAATGTCTGAACTTAATACGATTATAGATGCTGTTTGTAAGGGCTCTCTATAGTTGACCATTTGTTTTCCCCAAAGTATTTGAATAATAATACTGTAATCTAACAGAGAAATGAAACATGTGATTAAAACGACCTATTTGGGGAACCTTCGGTCCTAATGAAAAGCCAGCTTGTTCTTCTTTAGCATTTTAAGCCAAGAATAGCTTGCAAATATGTATACACAGCTAGTATTCTATTACATATGGAACTAAAAATTTCAGAGAACCATTCCAAATATAGATCATTTCCATCTATTTTAATATTTTGTCTATTTGAGCTTCTGTTATCGCTTACTTACTTTCAAATATAATAAAATTATAAATCTGTTATGAATACAAAAAATTGAATGCCGACGTGAGTGGTAAGCTGTAATGTAAGTCGATAATACAATTGGACCTTTTCTATAATTAATTTAGATGTTTTAAATAAAATAGAATATTTGGTTGGACTGGACAGATCGGTAGGAGAAGTAGAACGAGACCAGTTTAATGGCTCCCACATTCGGCAAATGCTTCACGTTCTGCTGCGCTAAGACCTCTCCGGTAAGTCCGAGCAATTCATGTGTTTGAGTAAGATTACTGATTATATGAATTTTATCTTTGGCTTCTTTCCTTAAAAAAAGTAAAATTGGCTAAAATTAATACAAACAACCAAAAGTCCGCATGTGTGATCTAAACAGTAAATAATGTGTGATGAGTTTTTTTTCTGATGATTTTGAAAAATAATGTGTGACAAGTAAAATACTTGGTATCTTATCCGATAAAATAACACTCTATTTGCTAAAAACACGTATAGAATCACACAGGCACACACTATAGTAAATGATGTATTAATATATGATCTTAACAAATAATAATACATAAAAGTAACGTTTTGTTAGATAGATTTATTGTAATATTATTTAAAACACGCATAAAATCATGTTTATAAAACAACAACGATAAAATACTTATTTTTATTTTGTAACAAACGATCAAATTCTTATTTACGATTTTGTCATATGTATTTTTTATACAAGTACGTAGAAGGTAAAATTCGACTATTTAGTACTCCATTCCAAATATATATCATACGATGCATATGTTTATGATTATGAGAAAAGCTAATTTATCATTAAGAGTTAGTTTTCTTTATGAGTCTATAAAATGCAACCTCGGTAATTCCGAATCAAAAGCTTAAGTGGTCTTATTTCTGGATTCTGGTATCCTTTTAAATTTTATTATGTGTCAGGTAGCTTTAGAAGCATTTTGTAGCTATTTTAATAGTGAGAGTATTATTGGTTTAAATAATTGACCCATACATAGTGACGAAATTGATCTCGAAAAATATATGTAAAATGTGACTCGTAATTTCCAGCAAGGCGGACGGTTAACAATATGACAAGTGGCAGACCGTGTAGCTTGCCTTCGTTGACTAATCTTTCTATAGCCTTTGGCCACCGGCCCATCGGAAAAGACGCAGACCATTCCTTTTAGCCAAATAAAAACAAATTGAATTTTTTTTTTTTTTTTTGCTATGAGTTTACTTTGTTTTTTACTTATGGTCAACTAAACAGCTAATTTTTTTTTTTTGATGAATAAAATTTTGTTACCACTAGATTTGGTTACTGTACGAGGTAACAAATTATAAAACTAATCAAAATGATTCACAATTGATAAATAAGCTATGTTAAATCCATAATGACATGTAAGTAAATAGACTGCTCTCAGTTAATATTGATTAATGAAAAACTTGGCATGATAACTATTTATGAATGTGGCCACGATTTAGACTTAGATTATAAGTTCCACAACAATAGACACATAAAAAACAAGGTTCAATATTAATGTCCTGCATATTTGAAAAAGGTATACGGCAATAATTAAAATTCTAAATATTGGTCAATAACAGTAGGATTTGGACTAATTTTCTAGTAAAAGTATATATAGTTTTGAGACAATTACATGAACACAAGAACTTTATGTATAATTTTAAGATTTTTCATCTTTTGTGACTGGTATTCTTATGGGGGAAAAAAGTTTTGTTCCAAACAAAATGATGAATTTATTTTTATTTGTAACTAGTTATGTTTTTTCTTACATTCTCTTGCATGAAAGAAAATTTGTTACCTAACACAAAATTGTTCCCCCAAATGGAATAGGAATTTAAGAAGATGAGAACAAACACATTTAAACTCAAATTTGACTTTACTGTAGTCAAATGAGGTAGAATTATTTTTTCCCATATATTTTACAGTTTTACACTCCGGTTCTGAAAAATGATAACTTTTACATAGTGCAATAAAAAGGTTATACTTTTCTCACTAAAATCTCTAAACTGAAAATAAAAAATCTCGAAATTAAAATTTCTGCAAATTAAAAGTTTTAAGCAGGTCATATCAATTGTTTTGCTGAAAGAGGAGGAATGAAGCTATTTTCCAGCTCAGATCGCGCAGAAAATGAGATATATAGTGTCTCGTTCTAATCCGCTTAAAGATTCCAATTTGGTTAAATCATAATTTAGGATTTTTCCTTTGTTAGTAATTCTTTATTACTATAGTACAGAGAATACAAATTATGTGTACATGATATAGAACCATATAGTCATATCACCATATCACCCCCCAATATTATATAATGTTTAATGGTTCTTATTATCTAGTCTGTATTCCAAAAATTATAAAAATTAATTAATTTATTTACCTTCCCATTTTTGTGGAGTTTCTAGTTTTTTCTCTACATTAAAGAAAAAATGGAGCCAAAGGGGCAAATACACATAGACACAGTAGATCTAGGTCTATAAATACCCATTCTCATTCTCCATCACAGACCATCATCATCTTTTTGTTCGCATTTAATTGATTTCACATTCTTCGAAAACGATCCTCTGCTTTTGAAACCTAAGGTCGGTCTCATCTTTCTTCTTCAGATCCCAAATCCTCATAATCATCATCGTGATCATTTAAAGTGGCTTCGATTTTAATTTACCTTCTTTTTAAAAAAAAAAAATTAGGAAGGAGACGAAATGGCTACTGAATCGTACGAAGCCGCCATTAAAGGACTTAAGGATCTTCTCAGGTACTACAACATTCTCTCTCCTCTCTGTTTCACGATGATCATTAGAAAAAAAAAGTGACGTCATACTCAACACTTTGTCTTCTTCATTTTCTTCACGAATCCATGGATCGTCGTTGATTAGTTTCTGAATTATTTTCCCCACAATATCAAACGCCAAATGCGTTGAATCGGATTAAAACGCAAAGTTTCTTTTGATTTCCGCGTTTTTTTGTCTGTCATGAACCGACATTTGGGAAGTCGTACGCGTAGGACTGATCGTACCCCTTGATCACTGGGTCCCAAACTTACGTCCTAGGGGTAAAAGAGTAATTTTGCCATTTTCCTGATTTTGTTCTTCTTCTGCGTTTTGTCAGTAAGAAATCGGATCTTGGGAACGTCGCCGCCGCAAAGATCAAAGAATTGACGGCGGAGCTGAAAGAGCTCGATTCCAACAACTCAGACGCCGTTGAAAGAATCAAATCCGGTTTTAACCAATTCAAAACTGAGAAATACTTGTGAGTAAAATTACTTTATTAATCGTTTTTTTAAGGAAGACGAAAGAATAATTGAATTCAATTAATTATTTATTCTATAATGAAAAGTGTTATCTTTTTCTCTTCCGTATGGGATCCGTGAAAAAAAAGAGAGGAAATTCGTAACGCTGGAAAATGGAATCGATATGGTCCATTATCTACTTTCTATTAAAGCAAAACCATTTATGTATTATTCCCCTTGCGTTACGGTTTGTAACATCATTCATGAGATAGTGCTAAAAAAGTTATTGCAAAGCTAATTTAATGGGATCAAATTAGTATATGCAGAAACAGAACAAAAGTTGTATTTTTTTAATGAGATGTTGATGTATTTTTAAGCTGTCTTCTTAATTTTGATTAAATCTCTGTTCATGCTTTTTTCACAGGAAAAATGATGCTTTGTTCAACGATCTTGCCAAGGGTCAAAGCCCAAAGGTTTTAACTTTCTCAATTACTCGTTTTGTTTTTTCACCTTTTCTTGTTTGATTGATACATAAAAAGTTTTAAAAAAAACAAAGAAGTTAGGTTTAATATGAGAGGAATGGTGTGAAAAGGTTTTAATCCAACTGTCATGTTGACTTTTATGAACAAGCAAAAACAATTTTAGAAAGGGTCCACTTTCCTTGATATTATTAAACTCTAAAACAAATTAAGTACTATAATTTTGAAAATCATGTTGATGAAAAAATAATTGATTTTGCAGTTTCTCGTATTTGCTTGTTCGGATTCTCGAGTTTGTCCATCTCACATCTTGAATTTCCAACCTGGAGAAGCTTTTGTTGTCAGAAACATTGCAAACATGGTTCCACCTTTTGACACGGTCAAATTTCTGCTTTTAAAAAATAACCATTTCACCTTTAAATTTTTGTTATTTTATTACATCAAAAACTAACATTGAAATCATTGGCTTTGAATATGTTTCAGAAGAGACACTCTGGAGTTGGTGCAGCCGTCGAATACGCAGTTGTACATCTCAAGGTATTATAAAAATTAACCCTCTTTTTAAGGATAGATGATTAGGTTGAAATATATAATAAGCAAACTTGTTTATCTTCTTCTAATCACTTATCAAATAAAGTTTGGCTCTTTTTGGTAATGCCCATTATTTTATAAAAGTGTAATGATCCACTTAGCAAAAAGTTGATGTCTAGTCACTGTAGAATTTGTCCTTGTTTCTTTACTTTTTTTTTTTTTTTCATTTTGCCACTAGGAATTAATCCCACAATTATCTATGCATAAAAGGAAAGTTGAATTGTTTTTGGATAATGTTCGATAATAGTAATGGGCCTAATCTAATAATGCATCAAGTTGCAACTACTATTATTCACAAGTCAACACTTTTTATTCTTCTTCTAATATTGTCATTTTTTGTTCTTTATAGGTGGAGAACATTCTGGTGATAGGCCATAGCTGTTGTGGTGGGATTAAGGGACTGATGTCCATTGAAGATGATGCTGCGCCAACTCAGAGGTAATCCATTAACCTAGTATAGTATTTCTTGTCATGTCCATTGAAGATTATCCAATATATATAGCTTCTTTTGTGATTGATCTCTAACGCGATGAAAATTTTCGAAAAATGGCAGCGACTTCATAGAAAATTGGGTGAAGATTGGCGCACAAGCGAGGAACAAGATCAAGGAAGAACATCAAGACCTAAGCTACGACGATAAATGCAACATGTGTGAGAAGGTAATAACTAAACAAAAAACAAAACAACATTTTCTCTGTTATTAAAATGTTGTAAATGCTTTAAAATAATCTCTCTCTCTCTTTGCAGGAAGCTGTGAATGTGTCTCTTGGAAACTTGCTTTCATACCCATTTGTGAGAGCTGCAGTAGTGAAGAACACACTTGCACTAAGAGGAGCTCACTACAATTTCGTCAAGGGAACATTTGATCTTTGGGAGCTTGACTTCAAGACCACTCCTGCTTTTGCCTTCTCTTGAAAAGAAACAACTTTTTTCTTTCTGAACAAAAGCTTTGACTCATCTTTCGTCTTCTTACTCTCATGTTGATTCTCATCTCAACTTCTTTTGATTTCCAACTTTGCTGCTTTCTGTTTCCAAAAGCTTAAACAATAAAAGTTGTAAACAACTTATGAATCTTTTTTTTTTTTTGTACTCGTCTAATTGGTGTTCAAATTAAGATTTGAACCATTGATTTTTGGGGTTTATGTATCTTAGGCACGGGCTTTCCGTCTTTTGTTTTAGTTCAGTTTGAATATTTCGGATTTTGAAAAATACTGCCCGAAGGGATCCAAAATTTTCTCGGCTCAATTTGGTTCGGATTTGGTTAGTTTGGTGAAAAATGATATAATAAAAATATAAAAACAAAAACTTTTAGTTAATTTTAATCAGTATAAAATGTTGTTAAGTAGATTCCAATGTATATTTTCTATATACTTCATTAAAAAATAAAATTGATCATACAAAATTAGAATTCGGTTTGGTTAATTTGATATAATTGTTTTTGCTTTAAGTCTATGAAATTCTTTTAGAGATGTAGCTGAATTTTCGTTCGGTTATAATGCACACCAAGATTATTCGAAAATGTGTTGAGAGGGCTCATTTGGTTAGGCCTGAAATCTGGACTTCATTCGGCTAACATATATCTCGGCTTGGCCTTCAGGCTGTGGCGCACGTATAAATCAATACTTTTGTTTTGATAAATTTCAGTCCTAATCAAAATGATGGTCTAATTTGTTTGTAAATTCTAACACAAATCAAGATTTTTGTTTTGATAAATTTCAGGCCTACTCAAATCGGGATTCCGGGTACTTAATTGTTTCTCAGACTCTCTCTCTCGTTGGTAACACTACTCAATTCGAATGGTGATGACAACGAGTTGAAATCTCTACTATTCGACATCTGTTGTCTTAGCAAAAATTTTACTTCTAACTCTTTTGCGTTTATTCCGCGTTCGACAAATGTATTAGCCGACGTGTTAGCTAAATTTGGACTTGTATCATTGCACTCTACCTCCTAGTTTTGGAGGTTAAGGTTTCTTAATATAATCTTAAGGGTTTGCTAAAAAAAAACCAAGATTCTTTTTTCTTTTGAATCCTTGTGGACTTTAAAAAAAAAAAAAAAATTAGTCTCGGTTGTGGGGAAGATTAAGACCATTGATATAAACATTTGACATTCAACTTTAAAATAAATTATCTAAGATAAAAGTAATTTGTTTTTCAGATTTGCCAAACATATAGAATATGAAATCTCCATGTGCGCCACAGCCTGAAGGCCAAGCCGAGATATATATGGGCCAAATGAAGTCCAAAATATCAGACCTAATCAAATGATGGCCTAATTTGTTTGTAATTTCTAACACAAATCAAAATTCATTTTTCTTTTGAATCCTTTTGTACCTTTTTTTTCAAAATAAAAAAACCATTGATATAAACATTTATCATTCAACTTTAAAATAAATTATCTAAGATAAAAGTAATTTATTTTTTAGATTTGCCAAACATATAGAATATGAAATCTCCAAAGAGTAACACGACATGGGGGAGTCAAGAACCACCACAAAAGTCTTTAATCTTTCTATGCATGAGCTAAAGGTCATTCGGAATATGGAATAACGACATATAGGTATTGCTTCCTTCAAGATAGATTTTTTAGGATCTCTTAAAACCTTTTAAATTTTAAATTCTAAGACCATGTGCAATGGAGACCCCGTGGAGGGTGTCTAAATTTTTTTTTGAATTAAATATATTAAATTTTAAGATTTTTGAGTGTCTAAAACCAGAAAAATGATCCAATATTGGATTTTTTTTCTGGTTTTAGACATTCAAAAATCCTAAAATTTAATAAATTTAATTCAAAAAAGTTTTAGACACCCTTCAAGAAGGTCTCCATTGCACATGCTAATTGATCTAATTGATCGGCTTTCTTCTCTTATTTGGATGTTTTATTAGTTCTAAACCCAAGTTCTGCTATTTTAATATTGTGGAAATTTATCTGTAGTCGATCTCTCAGTTTTATGGATGATATGTATAATACTATTGGCTTGGAAGCTTGTACTCTCGGTGTCAATATTTACCTTTTGTAGGCTCTATAATTTTAAACTAGTTCGAAGTTCCGGATTTTTACTGTATTATTTTGGTGAAAGAAAAAAGTTAAGTTGATTTTCTGTATAGAGTACATTAGTAATTATGAAATGAAGGACCAAAATAAATTCTTGCAACATTATCTCCCACTACTAAAAAGGACATTTTGCATGAGATAAACATTTGTTTATTATAAATACTTAAGAATAATAGAACACGATAATAATTAAAATGGGAAGGCAATAAACTTGTGTGGTGGTATCCTACAACGACTAAAAGTATAACCCACATAACTCATTGCAACAAGAGAGATCCAGAATCCAGATAATTAATTAAGCCCAGACATATACACACACAAACAAACCAAGAAACATAACAAGCCACATTTATGTTGTACTATTATTACATTATTAACATTTCATTTTCATTTACATTTATGTAAGCAACACGTTACACTACACATATCAGTTACGACATGAACTATTTCACAATATATTAGCATCTAACAATGAAAAAAATGAATGATTTCACGGCTCTTCTTTTCATCAAATTTAGGTACTTATGAACATTGACTAGTAAATGCAGAGAGTGCAGGAAAAGAAAAAGAAGATGTTAACATTTGAGATAAAGAAGGCTTTGTCGAAAATTCATAATAGAACTTTGGGACAAACCACGTTTGCGAGGGTACCTTCATCATTTCATGTACCATTCACTCATTTTATACAAGTTTTTAAAGTAATAATGTAAGAGGCCAACAAAATGGTATGGCTTGATGGTCAAAGATTTGAGGACAATACGTTAACAAGTTTTTGATTTTACACATGTAAGTCGGTTAGTCGAAAATGATGTTTTGCTTTAGACCATTAGCAAAAGAAACTGATGTATCGACGGCTATATTCATCAAAGATAATCGGTTTTGGACAGAAGTATTTCTTATTAAAAAAAAGAAATTAATGTAAGAGGCTTTTGTTGTTATGGTCAGGAGAATTCAATTTCTTTAGACCTTAAACTTTCACTAGTTGGGTTTTAATTTGAAATCTTGTTAATCCGATGTCTCCCGAATAACCCGGAAAGGCAATCTATAAAATAAAAAAAATTGGACTTGTCATATCTTCGGACATATAACATATTACATCGATATAATTGTGCTGCAATTATGTATTTTCCACAATGAGGGAAATCAATCCCACATCGATATAATTGTACTGCAAAACATAGATAATCAATCATATCAAGTGATGATTATATAAAGTACAATCTCAGTTATATACAATTTTTTTAAAAAATTTATGTTTGGTCTTCGATGATATAAAAACGTAGAATCCATTATTTCACAAAACTTAGAAATAGTTCTCATCACATTCTCTCGTTTTCAGTATCTTGAAAAAAAATCAACGGACCCGGAAAAACTTTAGTTTGCCAAATATTCCAAAAATCTTAAAAGAGAACAAATTAATCACATGTGTAATATGATTACGTAAATAAAATATTATTATTACATCAATGGTGCCTTTTTTGTAAAAGAAGGATGCAAAACCCCAAAATTTGGAACATGTGTACGGGGACATAATACCCAAAGATACCGTGACTTTTTCCTCAGTTTTTATTTGTTTAAATTTGAAAACAGAAAGTAACAGTACAGCTGAGATACGAATGCAATACTCAACATTAATAGTATAAAAAATACCAAACAAATAGGCCTATGTCATTACGGGAATCTTGTGTAAAGAAGAATGATTATTAATCGACCTTAACAAGTTGCTTATAATTTCAAAATAAAACAAAATAGTACTGACGCATAATGCATATGTGGAACAGACATAGACGGCTATATATACACTGTCCTCACATGATTGATGGATGCAACACATGGTTCACTCTTGTTTTTGTTAATGTGATTGGGTCATTAATGAAATTATAATGAATGATTATGTTATTTTTCTTTTTTATAACCTTTCCATTAATAGTAAGAAAAGGTAATCAATATAGTTGGAGTGGGTGCATTATGTCTGATAATTGCATATCAGGGGATCTCAGGCTTAAATAAAAACTCAATATCATATTATTTTTATACAACTAACTATTTATTTCGTTTAAATTGAATGTCGTTTGTAGAAATTTTTGTTTGCTTTAAGAAAATTTATAATTTACATTTTTATTGCAAAACTTAAAATGTATAATTCTTGTTTTATTCTCATAATGAAGAAAAATTTGTAGTGTTAATTCAAACACGATAAAGAATATTGGATACGACATATATACTACATAATGTTTTCTCATTTTAAAATGGGAGGAGTATATTGATTGATTCCAATGAATTTTTTTATATGCATATGAATCAATGAACGAATGTGTTTGCGTGGATCTCGATGCAAACCTAAATTTTATGAAAATCCTATTATAATAAATTATCAATGCTCCCATTTATATACACTGAAATGAAAGAGTGATCCTCATCTACAATATTAGGGACAAAAGTCTCACAACGGGAGTTGGAAAAGAATTTAAGCAATATATTAGGGATATGAGCCAATCCACTCATTGCCAATTGTTTATTAGTCGAAAGTCCACATACTAACATGGTACAGAGTCCACGATCCACACAATCCAACTCGATCCATAATCGATCTGACGCAAGTTGGTCCATCGATCCTTGCCCGTATATTCCGAGATTAACGGTCAAAGAGCCATCATCTCGAAGGGGCGTATTAGAGACAAAAGTCTCACATCGGAAATTGGAAATGAATCTAAGCAATATAAGCAATATATAAGAGATATGAGTAAATCCACTCATTGCTAATTGCTTATGAGTTGGAAACCCACATTCTAACATACAAGATATTTAATGATGGATCACAATTGCACAAACATTCAATTTGATCTAAACATCTCACATTTGACTGATTGGTTAATATATAGAGTGAATTTGCTGCATGGGCCCAGAAGGTGGTGGGCTAGTGGCGGTAAGGGACTGGGTGAGAGGGTGAAAATCCCAGCAACCCGGGTTCGAACCTCCCCACTCGCTGTTATCAACATCTTGCTGGGAAGTCTGTCAATTGGGTCTTGGTCCAATTGGTTTACCTGGTAGTCAAAAATGCAGGCGGCCTGACTATTAGTCGGAAAGCATTCCAAACTCGAGCCAGGCGGGGTGGTGGTCCTTCGGGAAGAAGTCCAATCTGTAGTACTTCGGTGCGTTTGTACCGGGGCTGACCGGATCAGCCGATAGGGTTTATAAAAAAAAAAAAAATTGCTGCATGGCAAGATTCAATAATGTAATTAACAAAATAGCAAAGAAAAAAGGTAGTGTGGGGAAACAACAAAAGGGTATCCTCAAAATATGCTCTCTCTATCGACGACAAAAACGCGTGAACGTTACTGCGCGTGGTGCTTTATTGATGGTGAGAAGATGAAATGACGGCGTGACGTGGGATGTCATAAGCAAAAACACCGACTGAGAAGTTAATGCATGTGAGAACATTTATTCCATGGGGTAGGTAGGAGTTTAAGCGGGAATTAGGTTTGTGGGGTGGTGGAGGGAAAAATTTTAAAGCTCAATAAATAGGGGTGAGACGACACTTGTGGATAACAATCAGTATCAGAGAAAGAAACTTTACTGTTACAAACCTCAGTGCTTCCTCATTACTAAGTAAATGTAGTCGTCTACATTACATTATAGACAATAACATTATTTCAATCGTCACTAACTCAATAAATGGATGTGTACTATCAGGGTACACAATAATGGTGACTCTCAATGAAATACTAAGTGACCGTGTGCGAGCTGAGCAAAAGTGGTGTAGAGGAGACCAGATGGTATGTGGAAGTTTGTTGTGTTTGAACACCGTTTGAGAACGACCATCAAGTTACGTGAAGGAGAGGTTATTGAGGCCGTCTGATTGAAGGTCATAATGGAGCTAAGAATCAACCCCATGGAAGAAAACGTCGAGCTGACGTACGAGATGCCACAGTGGATGGACGCGGACGGGAAGTCAAACCGGTCTAATCCATATCCGAACGAACGGCGTATGGACATGTTCCTTGTGATGGGAGTGGACTTGCATGAGCTGAAGTTGTACGTTGTCCCGCTGTCGAAGCATATGGCTTTAGAGATAGACGACTTCAGCGTCGTACCATTGGACCACTACTTCGCCTACGTAGAGGTGGTGAGAGTGGACAGGAACGAGACTTGTGGCAGTAAAGAGAAGTCTAACTCATTGTCAAGCAACATTCCTCTGACACAACCTCCAAAAGAAAAGGGTGAATGTAGCAAGGGTAGGGACATAATTTGGCTAAATGAGGCAGGCCGTGAGAGTGGTACAAATCGGTGTCCGGCGGGTCGAATGATAGACGGCTTCAGCGTTGTACGTTAGTATGAACAATAACATCTAATAACATAGTTGTCTGGTTAAGTATAAAATTAGAGATACATTTTTATATATATCTGATAAAATGCATATTTTAGCATTTTACAAATACTCATACCTTGTTATGTAATTATATATACTTATATATATATATATATATATATATTTACATGTAACTCGTTATTATAAACACGTAACTCGTTATCTGATGGGTTGAAGTGTTATATGATGGACTGAAGCACTACAAAGTTTTTGTGTGGTGCGATATTAGAAAGTAGATCTCTATTCTATTGATGGATCCTTAAGACGGTCAGAGATATAAGGAAGTAGTAAGATTGTGATATGAAACCTAGTGTGGAGCTTTGCAAATATTGATAATAAACAAATCAACAGTTTTCTATGTTCATTAATATCTTAAAAATGAATAGGCAATTATAAAAATATATAGGCATCCTCAAACATAAACTGCTACGCAACATTGTAGATTGTAAATGTAAAAAAAGTCAAACAATGGTAGCATTTGAAGACGCACATAAAATAATAGTTGTGTACATGTAACATGAATTTAAAACCCGAAATCTAGAGATTAGCCATAGAAATAACTTAACGCTTCATCATTTATCAAGTTATCATACTTTGTCAATCTTTAAAGCAAAAACATGTTGATTTTCTTCATCTTATGACTTTGGATCCGTTCCATCACCAACAACGAAATATGTAACATGGACACCTACAAGTCGCAAAATCCTTGGATATCAACCTAATCGTCAACCGGTTATTCTTTGTCTGCAAAAACGCTTGTAGAAAACGTGTGTAGGGAGAGTGTACATGTCCATGGATCTACACAAAATTGGGAAGAAAAAGTTAATAATCACACAAAAAAGAATAGAAAGGTTTCTAATATATGAATCTGTAAGTTTATACATAGTCTGCAAAAACTACACATAAACCCATATTAAAACCACTAAATCGTTAACAAAAATTGTAAATCTGTAAATTGCATATACAATGACGTAGATCTCTAAGATTTGTGCAGCTAGGGCGAGTCAAAAACATGGAAAAGTTTTACTCAATAGAGATAGGGGAGACAAAAAGAAGGATTTTGTAACTACGACAAACAGTAAACGAAAAAGAGTCTAAAAATCGGAATGATAAACACATAAACATATTGGACAAGTAAAAATATAGGATGACCTACAAAATTTCACAGTACAATTGGGGTGGTTGGCGGATCAGAAGTAACAAAAAGTGATATGAACAAAAACAATGAAGATGAAGAGACAGATGAGAGAGAGGATGAAAATCCAAAAATCCAAAAAATGACTATAAGCATTTAAATCGAAGAAGAAAACTCATTGAAGATAACCAATCACAAAGAAAGAAAATCTCAAGCCAAAACTTATTTCAAAACACGGAGTTTTCCGGATCGGAGAAAACAAGGACGATGTTTGAAAGAGAGAGAGAGGTTGAGAAGTGAATTTTTGTTAACGGGAGGAATAGATTACAATTTTTAATGATTCCTAGTCTACCATATTAATTATTCGAAGGGGTTTCACACGCCAAATTCAGACATCTGGAAATCCAAATAAATGAGTGGGTCTAGGTATGAAAATCAGAAGTTGAAACGCGTGGGGCTAAAATGGTCCGGATTCGTGGAAAATTCCAATCTCTCCACTAGCAACGAAACTACTCTTGTCATTTTCTTAAATGCTATAATTTTCTTTGCTTATGGTTACAAATACTTTAATATATATACTTAGAATTGACTGTTAGTAAAAGATGTTTCTCTCATTCTTGTTATACCAGAGAAATAATGAATGGGGAGAAGCAAGATATACAATGGCTAGTTTACTCAAAAACAGAAGATAAGATCTTTTTTTTTTGTTGTAAATTATTCAGTCAAGAGAAAAATAGTAATCAACTAGCAACTATTGGATACAATGATTGGAGAAATGTTTCAAGGACTCTCAAGGATCATGAAAAAACTCATAAGCATATCATATGCATGACTAATTGGATTGAGCTAGAGCTGAGACTACAAAAGAACCAGACTATTGATAAGTATGTTCAAGAAGAAATCAACAAAGAGAAGAAGCATTGGAGAGATGTGCTATTGAGGATAATGGTAGTGGTAAAAGGTCTTTCCAAAAATAATATAGCATTTCGTGGTGTTAAAGAAAAGCTTGGTGAAGATGGCAATGGAAACTTTATGGGAATAATTGAGACGATTGCTGATTTTGATCCTGTAATGATAGAGCACGTGAGAAGAATTCACAAAGGTGAGATCCAATATTATTATCTTAGTCACAAAATCCAGGATGAGTTGATAGAAATGCTTAGGATTGAGATAAAAAAAAGTGATCTTAAAGAAGATCAAACGTGCAAAGTATTTTTCAGTGATTCTTGATACAACTCCTGATATTAGTCATAGAGAACAAATGTCCTTAGTTATCCGGTGTGTGGATATTTCTGAAACCTCTCCAAAGATTGAAGAATATTTTTTGACCTTCTTGGTAGTTAAAGACAAAACTGGAGAAGGCCTCTTTGATATACTTCAAGAAGTATTAGTTGATCTTGATTTGAGTATTAACGATATTAGAGGGCAAGGTTATGATAATGGGTCAAACATGAAAGGGAAACATAAAGGAGTTCAAACCAGGTTGCTTGAGATCAATCCAAGAGCAGTTTACACACCATGTGGTTGTCATAGTTTGAATCTCGCTCTTTCGGATATAGCTTCCTCGTCCCCGATAGCAGTTTCATTTTTTGGAATCATTCAACGTATTTATTGCTTGTTTTCATCTTCCACAAATAATTGTGAAGTTTTCAGGGATATCGTGAATGGTGTTACAGTCAAATACTTATCGCAATCTCACTGGGAAAGTCGCGTTAAAAGTGTCAAAGCGATACGATATCAAGCTCCACAGATTCGAGAAGCTTTGTTTTATTTGGCAAATTACAGTGATAATCCTAAAACAAGAAGTGAAGCTGAGTCTCTTGCAATGAGTGACATCCATGGACTTGGAAGTTTTGAGTTTCTGTTTGGAATGGTCATTTGGTATGAACTTCTATTTGTTGTAAACAGAGTAAGTAAAACCTTGCAGTCTAAAGATATAGATATTGATGTCGCTATTGCCCAGCTACAAGGACTTGTTTCTTTCTTTAGAAACTACAGAGAAACAGGTTTTCAACAAGTAAAAGCAGAAGCTGAATTAATTGCTATAGAGATGGAGATAGATCCTGTTTTCTGTAAAACAGAAACGTGTCGGTAAGAAAAAACGATTTCATGATCAAGAACCTGAAAATGATGGAGAAAGTGTAATACTAACGGCAGAAGAAAAGTTTAGGGTGGATTACTTCATCAAAATTGTGGATCAAGGGTTAGTTTCTCTTGAGACAAGGTTTGATCAACTTCAGAGTTATGAGAAGACTTTTGGATTTTTATTTGACTTGAAGAAACTCAAATCATCTAATGATGATAGCCTGAAGGTCTCTTGTGCAAATCTTGAAGCTTATTTGAAGCATGGTGTTCATTATGATCTTGATGGTAATGATTTATTTATGGAATTAAAGCTTCTAAAGGATGTTTTACCAGCAGAAATTAAGAAGGCGGTCGAGGTGTTGGAGTTTTTGAAAAAGATGGAAAATTGCTATCCAAATACATGGATTGCATACCGTATAATGATGACAATTCCGGTTTCGGTTGCCACAGCGGAAAGAACATTTTCAAAGTTGAAACTTATAAAATCGTATCTACGGTCAACGATGTCTCAAGAAAGATTGAACGGGCTATCGACGTTGTCTATAGAAAAAGATCTGGTTAAAACACTTGACTATACAATCTTGATGGATGAGTTTGCTAGGAGAAATGCAAGAAGAATCATATTTCAGAAATAGTGCATTGACATTCTCTTTTGTATTAATCTCGTTAAGACTAGTTTGATTTTGTTAGTTATATTTTTGTTGTTTTTACGTATAAAGGAGCCAATTTTTGTTTCTTGCTTCGAGCCGTCCGAATCTCAGGGCCGGCCGCACATATATGCGAACATGCATCTTGGTCTCGTATGTATAATTGTATATACATATGTATGCATGTTAGCATGTGCATGTTATATATGTCTGTATGAATCACGACAGAGTATGTCTGTCGTATAGCATTGAATCTACATTTCAACGAGTTCAAGTTTTGTCTTATTATACTCCTTAATTGACTGTATTTAATAAATTTTGATGCTTTCTTAATGTATTATCTATGGTTATATCTATAATATTATGGGCTCTTATCTACACCAAATTTAAAAAAAGCTGTGGTCCAAAATCTGATTTTGTATATTCAAGTTATTTCTTACATTTATTTACCCATCTATACACATAATGATATATACACTCTCTTATGAAACTATAGTGACATTATATAAATTTTGTCAAATAGAACTCCAAAATCTGAGAACGAGTATTTAAACATAGAGATCATTTCAAATACCACAAAAGTATGTACGCAAAGTTTAAAAAATATATTCCGCTCATTCATTCTTTATTCAGAACGGCCACTTTTTTTTATATACATATTTTACGAAGTGGTAAATTCAAAAGAAAAAAAATGTGTGTATCTATCTCTAGAGTTTATTTTCAAAATTGAATTAATTTTAATCAGATACATACAAGCATTCTTGGAACAATGGCTTACATATTCTTTCTCAAAAAAAAACAAAACAATGGCTTACATATACTCCTTTTTGTTTTGTTTTACTTCATCTGTTTTAACGTACGGACATCAATTTGCTGTCAGTAGAATCTTGAGTATCATGCGAATTGGGGAGAATATTATATAGATTGTGTATGCAGTACTCACAAGGGCCACAACAATGATTTCTAAATGCGAAAAGCAGTAAACCTCACTTGATTCATATATAACCATCACGACGAAAATCGACTGGAAACGACAAATATTATACTTATATGGTTATGATCTCTCTATTGTCATAATCTGTTACTTTACTCATATATAAGTATTATATTGGTTCCATAAAAATTTTATAACGACTCATTTTCAATAAATCATTTAAATCCTTACAAGTCAATCCATTCGATTTTCTTGAGGATTTATTGTATTTTACACAAATCTTTTAATCCTCGTGAAAATTTTGATGAAAAAACAAAATATATCCTCAAGAAAATAAAACCACGTTTTATTAGAGTTCGATCTTTATCTGCTTTTTTCTGACACCTTCTGCTTTAATTTGATTGTTGCCATTTTTAAATTATGGAACAATTTTGAATTCCATATTTCCATCGGCTCGAATGTACCACTAAAAGATGAGGGGAAAAAGAAAAAGAAAGATTGAAAATAAAGCAAAAGGAGCATAAATAAACAAAAGTAAACTTCAAGTCTGACCACAAAGCCACGCGGTTTTGTATTTCAGATTCTCATAATTTTTACCAAGCACAAGTATGGTACTAAATAGTTGATGTTTAAGGTAATGGCACAACAATTAAAAAATTAAATAAAAAAAATAATTTTTGTAAATTTTTAATATTAGACAATCATTTATTATTTAAATAATATTAACTCAACCAATCAAATAAAATACTGCAGAATTTAGATAGTCATCAACTAATTTGATACAAAAAATGAGAAATTCCCTAGGATGTCACCAAACAAAGTTTTTGTTTTTTAGATACCATTAATTTTTAAAAGTTCCTTAGATACCATTTTAAAAAAAAAAAAAAATCAAAATTTCCAAAAATACCACAAACACAAAAATTGATTTTTAAAGAGTCTAGAATTTAAATTTTTGGGTTTGGGTTAACTATTGTACAATTAGGGTATAATTTTAGGGTTTAGGGTTTAATTTTGACCATTTAAAACTAATTTTAATTTTGTGGTATTTTTGGAACATTTAAAAAAAAGTGGTATCTAGAGAACTTTTTAAAATTAGTTGTATGATTAGAAAAAAAACTTTTAAAAGTGGTATATATGAGAATTGCCCAAAAAATTCTCTAAAACATCAATTAATATAATACAGAAGAAATAGTATGTAGTTATGATTCTTTCGTACTTTTTTTAATAATAGATTGCAAGAATTGGCTTTTAGAATTGAGATGATTATTGTATCGCAATTGGCTTCCAGTTTACAAAAGAAAATGCACGATCAGTTCCATTGTTAGTCTATTATAAGTGTTAATACCATGGTAATTTTTTCTTTTTTCAAAACATATATCACTGCTTAAGCAAATTATTGACGAAATTTTCAAAAAAAAATCTTAATTAGAGATTTCGCATTGTAATGAAGCAATTTGATCCGATGAGCCATTTAACTCAAAATATAAGAAACAGGTGAGAAACGTGCAGGGGACAAAACCTTCATGTAAAGGCATATAGCAACTCCTCAATCACAATTTCAAAAGGGTTATTATGAATGCAAAACTTTTTGTTTTCAACGGTGTGCACTGGATTTGAATTTAGATGATAATATATCAACAATATTGATACAAACCAATAGACGAATATGTTTATGATCATAAAGTTATGATTTTGCTGTTTATATTTATTTTTATCCAAAACGAAACCAATAGATTTTAATAATATATGAATTTGAATTACACACATCTCTTTGTTGATTGCCCGTTTTTGTTTATTTTGGTTGTTTATTAAATAACTCAACTGTTTTGTATACAATAGTTGCCTAAAAGAAATTCAGTGGTGAACCACAAATTTTAAAAAGCAGTGAAAGAAGAGTAAAGGTCCGTGGTGGGATTCTTTGATGAGACGGTACATGACTATTATTCCATTAGATGATCTCCTCGTGAATCGTATAATGCATGATTTGTTAACTTCACTGAAACCAATTTTCCAAGATGCGAGAGCCCCATTTCAAAACCTTCATCTGAAGTGCTTTGGCCCTGTTTCGCACTTGAATATCTACAATTTTGAGAATCAGATACTAAGTTTTAAGTTGTTCTCTACGAATCAGCGATTTCTTTCTCTCCAAATTTGATTAATAGAAAAAACAAAAAACAGAAAAACAAACTTTTTTATTTATTAATATACTGCTAAACAAGTAAAAACATTTTTTTTAAAAATTGTTGAATGATAAAGGTAGTCAAATACAATTATATACGATGATTATATACAAGTATTTTTAGAAAATTATATATGTAGTTTTTGTATAATTGTAGTCTATATCTGATTTGAAAAGAGCATTTAAATAGGTGATTATGTAATTCAGAGTATAAGGACCAAAGGAGGCAATAGGTGATACCATATTACACATTTGGTATAGCAGTATGACAGTATCTACCAATCACTTTTGGTCAATTTAGGTTGTGAATGGTCGGGCAGCTCGTGCGCCATTTTTTCACCATTCACAATTTTGTTTGATCTGTTGCAGATAAAAAAAAAAAATTTCAGTCCGCATGAATAGTAATTGTGAATTGCCTTATTGGTCCTTTTATTGTTCACTGCGAAAATCAAGCAGACCGAACAGAGTAAAATGTGTTTCTCTTGTGATCCGTTTTTCGTACTAAACTATAGTACCAATTGGTCCGATCCATTTCGTAAGGACCAACAAAAAAACATTTATTTTCATGTATATATCCGTGTGTTCGCAAATATACTAACGGATTGTCGACTTATAGTGTTGGGTGAATATTTACTAGCATTGCATTGCTTACAAGAGGATATTATAGGCTTCATAGCTAAAAACCATATCCATGGCATGTTAATTGGACAAGGTGACAAAACTTACATCCTCGTCAATGCCGCTGCAAACTTGCACTTCCAAAAATATGTCCATGTCATCATCACGTCATGCATACACATTACGCAATACACACATACTGATATACATATGTACACTCAGGAATTGCACAAATCAGTCCACTTATGGGTTTTTAGTTGCAACTTGTGTATATAATGTAAGTGGCGTGGCGCTTGAATGGCACTTAGAAAAAGTGTTGATGAAAAGTTATTATACTTATTGTTTAATGCATTCTAAAATAAAAGTAATAATTAAACCCTCGGTGTGGGAGACATTATACCCACAGAAACTTAAGGACCATGACTCATATTTCAAGTGATTGGTTTTGCTTTATAGTTTTAAGTTTTAACCCTAATTATAGCTGATGTTGGATAATCACAAAAAGTTTTATCTTTTAAGCTTTTAGAAGCTTTTACTAAGTATTAAAGTACTAATTGCCATTACACTTACACAGTCACAGCTCACAACGCAACAACAATCGAACAAAACTTTACAAGAAACTTAATCACGAACGTAAACTCATGGAACGTCGAATACCGAAACTACCCCCATCGTCTTCAACTACTACTGATTTGCCACTCTCACGAGCTTTGTCAATTTCCTTCCACAATCAGACAGAGATCGAGATAATAGTAAGAAGACGAAAAACTTATTTTTCGAATAATGCGATTTTCGGGTTAACTATTAACGAATCTTACTCAGTTCCACTTATATTAATTACATCAACCCGTACCATTATGTTTTTGGCTGGTGGCGAAAACCGCGTCCCGGTACAACCATTTACTCCATGACACGTTGCTCGATGTCAGACAAAAATTGTTTGGCATTGTAAAATTGGACTGGTCATATCGAACCGTCCTTGCGGTTATCGATTAAACCGAGTCTAGAACATGTTGAAAAAGGTAAAAAACGCTGGTATTTGGGTCTGAGTATATAACTCAAATTTTTGACAAAAAAAAAAAAAAGAGTATATAACTCAAATATAATTCCGAGAACAAAATAATTACTCTAATAATGAAAGCTACGTTTTAGGTTTATAGAGTAAAATTCCTCTAACCAACTTAACCATCTAACAAACTTATGGTTTACTTGTTGGCAGAGTGAAATAAAATAGCTCAAAATTATGGATACCGATTTTACAACTAAGTTTTTTAACTTCTAAATTTTACCCTAGTGATGATATTTAGTATATGGTTGGTGTAGCCGCAGGGGTTGCGGTTGCGGTTGAGGTTGCGGAAATTTGTGGAAGCGGGCGATTGCGGTTTCAAGCGTTGATGAACGATTTGAACGACTGGTGCAGCGGTTAAAAGTTGCTGCGTTTGCGGGATATTTACAACTGGTTGACAGTGGGTGCAATAGCAGTTAAATAATAAATTAACAATATAAACACATTAAATAAATATAAAAATATCAAAAATCATATTATTATAATAAAATATAAAAATTATCAATTTAGTACATGGTTGGTGTAGCCGTGCAAGGGTTGCGGTTGCGGAAGTTTATGGAAGCGGACAGTTGCGGTTTCAAGCGTTGATGAACGATTTGAACGACTGGTGCAGCGGTTAAAAATTGGTGCGTTTGCGGGATATTTACGACTGGTTGACAGCGGGTGCAGTAGCAGTTAAATAATAAATTAACAATATAAACACATTAAATAAAAGGTTAATTAGGTGTATAATAGTTTTAGAGATCATAACTAGGTGTATAACATGACCTAAATAGAATTTAGGTAACTAACACCCACTTAAATAGAATTAACTAAAATACCCTTAATGATCTAATTAGTTATAAATAAGTGGCTATTATGTTGCTTAAAATAGTTGACTATGTAAAACATTGTCTAAGTACATGTGTGTTTGCTATTTTAATTATAATATAGTCCACTTTGTGATTAATTCACTATGCTTATAGTTGACTATTTATGCATGTATAGTCAGCTATTCAGTTATTTTTAACATTTATCTACAAATAGTCAACTATCATTTCAAAACATAGATGACTATGTAAAACATTGTTTATGTAAATGAGTGTTTGCTATTCTAATTATAATATAGTTCACTTTGTGATTAATTCACTATAATTATAGTTAGTTACTTATACATGCATAATCAGCTATCCAATTTTTTTTCCAATATTTATTTGCGAATAGCCAACTATCAGAGATTAAAATATAGTTGACTATTTATGTTGTAACTGAAAATAAGGCTAAAATGGTTATTTTAGATATGCTCAATGTTATTTACCTAATTATAATTTAGGTTATGTTAGATACTTAATTATTGGTGCAATGGGTATTATTAGTGCTAATTTCCCTAAAATACATATAAAATATCAAAAATCATATTATTATAATAAAATATAAAAATTATCAATTCAATAAATTGAAATACTGAAAAATCATGTATATGATACTTACGTTGTTTATTATTATTATTATTATTATTATTATTATTATTATTATTATTATTATTATTATTATTATTATTATTATTATTATTATTATTATTATTATTTTGGATTAAAATTATGAATTTAACGGAGAAATTGTTTCTTTTGTAGATTAATGTTACATTTTAAAATTTTAGTTTGCTAGATTTATATATATATTTGTGATCGTAATTTATTAAGAGAATTTTGGTGTGAAGATTTTATAAATATAAAATTATAATAGGTTACTAATTAAAAATGTCAAATTATTTATATATTTCATAACTATAATCTTGATTTTTCTAAAATTTATTATATATTTTTTGATTTTTAAGTAGATTTTATTTTATTTTTTAATAAAAAATAAATTTATTCGCAACCACCTGCAACTGCAAATGCTCGAGGAAAACAACTTTTGGTTTTGAGCGATTTGAAGCGATACGGAGCAGTAGAAAGCATTTTCCATGATTGTTATCAAAAGCTAGGAGCCGCTACCGCCCGCAAACGAAGCGTTTGCGGGTGGTAACGGGTGTACCATTCAAGTTCTTAATATCAATACATGGTGCGGTACATGCATGCGTGCATATGTTAATTTAATGTCGAACCGATTATATGAATATACTATAGACTTCCTAGGCTAAGGTGAGTGCGCGACCATGGCTTCTAGGCGGAACGGTTTGATTTGTTGCGTTTATGTGGTATTGCAAATTTGGTGTTGTTGTTGTGTGTCTGGTTGGATTGTATTGTGATTTTGATGCAGGAAAGCGACTCGAGTTCTTCGGATTCGATCCATGAGAGGATAGGCTCGTTTCCGACGAACTGTGAGGCCGTGTCGATCGACATGAACATCTGAATGATTTTAATGGCTTGTTATTTTAACTGTTTTGTGTTATGTGTTTGTGTGTTATTGGTATTAAATCAATTCGTTAGCCCGAGTGATATGTCGTAGACGGTATGACCGTCTCACTGAGTATTTGTGATAATACTCACGCAACTCTTTTTTCCATATGTTGTAGGTTAAGTAAAGATTGTGATCGTGTAATCATGGCTGGGACGAGAGGATGATTAGGATCTCTAGTTTATTTGTTATTGAATTGCATTTTTGTAAAAGGTGTATAGGTTGCTAGAAATACTAAGTTGAGTTATTGGAATTAGAATTGGTTTATTAGATAATTTTAATGATTGAATCTGGTTTAATTGTTTATTGTTTTTCGCTAGTTATTGTCTGGTTATTGTTGCTGTTAAATTAACTGTTGAGAATTAATAATTATGGTATTCTTAATCCGGGTTAATTATTAAAAAAAAAAAATTTGGCTGTTTCAATTCTTGTTCAGAGGACCAACGATTACGTATTCGTCATGAGACAACCAACTACTCACTCATATACGAAGTAACTGTAAATGGATCGTACTTTTTAATAGTAGTTGTTGGTCATAAGTTATACTTATACACCGTTACTACACATATAGATACACCGTTACTACAATTGATGTACCCTTTATTTGGTCAAAGATAATTGCAGAATAGACTGTAAATATAATTATAGGTTTTGACTATTGACAACTACACTGAATTATTACTACATTAATGCATGCCTTCATATCGTCTTTTGCATGAGATTCGATCATTCATATAATTATAGCCTTATTATGGGGTTATTGGTTTTGGTATTTTACTAGATTTGAAAATTCAATCCAAATTCTATGTATTCAATTAATCATTTAAAAATTTTCATCAAAATCTAATATTATTCAATCAATCATTAAAATGGGAAAAATGTCAAAAAAAACCCGAACTTTCAAATTGTGGACGGAAAAAGCCTGAACTTTCAAAATGTCATTTAAATCCCAAAGTTTTGGTTGACTTTTTAAAAAATGGTTAACTTTCGTTGACTTGGCCATTTTAGGCATGCCGTTAAGTTTGTGTTAGCAATACGATTACGGGGTTAAATTTTCGTTAGAAATCTTCGTTAGGATAAACGACGACGTTTTGAAAATATAGCAAAGTGTCAAAAAAATAAGAAATTTTAAATTGTGGACGAAAAAAGCCTCAACTTTTCAAAAAATGTCATTTAAATCCTGAACTTTTCAAAAAAATGTCATTTAAATCCTGAACTTTATGACTTCTTTGTGATAGTGTAGGAATAACCGTCTTCATGGGTTTGTGGTATCCCACACACACTTCAATGATAAACCATGACTTATGATGCTAACAAGCAAGCTTCCATGCGCGGAAACTGAGTCCTTGAGATCAATCCACGATACCTGATACATATCTCACGCTTTCATCCTAGAATTTTGCAAGATTGATTTTTTTGTCAATCACTCGTCTAATTAAAGAAATACAAAAGGTACAAGAAATGTTTGTTTACCTTTGTGTCGCCTGTAGTTCTATTCTTGACTTCTTTGGTAATAATGTGTCGCATAATGATTTTAAAGACAAGGTTTTTGCGCATGTAAGCTTGCTTGTTGGTATAAGAGAGTGTTTGAGACTACATAATTCTCTCCATGTTTGCACTCCAACAACAATGTTGTTTAAATCATCAAAAATGTTGTTTAACACCTTTTTTTTAATTCCCGTGTGATAACATACAACGGAAGAACCATCTTCCTAGGTTGTGTGGCACCACACACACACTTCGACGGTAAACCACTACCTCTGATGATTACAAACAAGCTTACATTCATAGAAAGCGAGTCCCTGAGATCAATCCAACCAAGACATTGTATTACATCTTCAATCTTCATCTGTTGTACGCTATCACAAGGAAGTCATAAAGTTCATGATTTAAATGACATTTTTTGAAAAGTTGAGGTTTTTTCGTCCATAGTTTAAAAGTTCATGTTTTTTTTTGACACTTTGCTATATTTTCAAAACGTCGTCGTTTTGCCTAACGGAGATTGGTAACGGAAAATTAACCCCGTAATAGTATTGCTAACGGAAATTTAACGGCATGTCTAAAACGGTCAAGTCAATGAAAGTTAACCATTTTTAAAAAATTCAACCAAAACTTTGGGATTTAAATGACATTTTGAAAGTTCAGGTTTTTTTTGAATTTTTCCCAATTTAAAATATACATTAAAATCCAATATATTCAATTTGTGATTCTCAAATACAAATACAAATCTAATGTTATTCAATATTGAGGAGTTAAGTAGGGATTTATTTGAGAATGGATTTTAATGGACTTGAGAATCATTTCATGTTATAAATACAAAGGTTGAAATCTTTAACAAAATAAAAATAAAAATTAGGAGGGTTTATTGGTTTTGGTATTTGAAATGATTTGAAAATCTATATAAAATTTGTAAATTCTTGTGATTTGCAAATCCAACATATGTATTTTAATTAGTATTTGCAAATTTGTAGGTTTTTTCTTGGATTTGAGTCTTTGTGTTTTTAAAATGGTTTTCTTTCCAAATCTACTAAAATTCATTTTAAAATCAAATCCATAAGTAAATATGTACAATTGAATAAGAGGTTATTTTAATTTGTTTCATGAGATTTTTTTTTTTTTTTTTTTGTCAACACTGGGTCACAACTGGCCGGCCCATTAGCCTATTACATACATTAAGTAGGCGGGGGGACTCGATCACGGGTGTGATGGTTCCTGCTTTTTGTAGACTTACCTCCGGCCACTAGGCTAAGGTCACTTCACGTTTCATGAGAATTATGAATTGAATAACACAGAATTTTAATATTTGATTTTGAAATAATTAATTGAATAACATAAAATTTGGTGTGGATTTTCAAATCTATTAAAAAGAAGTGGGTTCGCCGTGGATTCACCCAGGATGACAAAGAAGGAACCGGTGAAAACCGAGCTACCGAAGGAACTCAACCGGTGAAAGGCAACATTCAATCGAAGGAGGTTACCACCAGAGCTCAGGGGTTTCAGAAACCGGCTACCGAGATGAATCAAACCAGAGAAAGCTCGCCGGCTTTCGTCAAAACCAGAGCATCTTGGTATTGGGAGACAGCGGCAGAGGCGAGGAAAGCCGATTTGATCTTCTCGCAGCATAAACAGTGGAAGCAAGCAGCGGCGCTGGTGCAAGCAGAGAATTTGGTGGCGAAGATGGCGGTTAGGGCAAAGATCAATCGGCCGGAGTTCGATAATCAATTAGAGCTTCGGATCGAGGAAGTGACATCGCCGTTAAAGGAGATGATTGGTGTTTCAGAGACTGGGCCAGTAATGGGTCGTGGTGATGTCATTTCCAAGCCCAAATCCAAACAAAATAGCCTTATGAAGAAGGCTTTAGGAGTTCAAAAGAAAATTAGGCAAAGCCTGTTTCGTGGTGCTAAAATTCAGAAGCAAGCCATTTTTTGCAGTGAACGCGACACTTAGAGACAATAAGTCTCTTTGTGCCAAGTCACAACCGTCATCTTCGAAGTCGGCCCCTCCACAGAGGAAAATCTCGAAGGAAATGCAAGGTCCGGTGGTTCAGGGGAGGGGCAACTGTTGGAGCTAGATTTCACACTAGAAATCCGGCCCATAAAACCTAAGATTAATCAAACTGGATTATATTCGTTATTCTACCTCACGCCAAGAACCGTGCTAAACTTGGATAAAGGCCAGCATATCTTTCGAATCTGTTGGGCCTAAGTCATTGGCCCATCAACCGCGGGAGCTGAAAATTCCTTAAACGTTCAACTCAACGATGGTAGACTATGTCAGCGCCGCTCAACGTCTAAAGTGAAGATTCCGACATTTCTGAAAGGTGGATCAGAATGTGCCCAAGATCTCCGACGGTGAGGAGAGATTTGAGTTCTAGAGCCGAAATGAATCATGCTTTATCTCATCACACTTGTTCTAGCTAAAGTTCATTTGTATATTCAATCATTCATCAATATAAATTCATTTACCGTTATTTTGGTCTTGAGTTTAGTCAGATTTATTTACATTTCTTAGGACTAAAGTTTCTTTCCAGAATTCACATTTAAATTTTAAGTACAGAATCTAGCTTCCACAATTATATATGTTTGGAATCATAATTGAACCGAAAATTGAACGGGTTTCCAAAATATTAGAAACATAAATTACCCATCGACATATTCGTTCTATGTTGGGTATGTTCAGGTAGGTCAATAATTTTTACAGTTTTTTCTTTGTTGTTTTTCGTTTACCTCGGTTAGTTCGAATATTTTTTATATATTTTTGGATAGTTTGGAGAAAAATAACCAATTTTGGCGTATTACTTTTACTTTTATAGATTTTTAAGAATTATTTTTTCTAGGACTTTTAGATATTTATGGCCAATATAGATATTTTTAGATAGTTTGGATAAAAAAAATATTCAAAAGCAAACTGTAATTTTCTGATAATTATCGGTTAGAAGCGAACTAAAATCAATTTGAAACCATTTCAATATTTACATGGAGCTTAACCCCCTCTACCATAAAGATTTGGAACCGATTGATTTCTATTTGGAGTTGAACCGGATACCCGAATGCTTAGACCTAGGAATGTATAATAGTTTAATTTTTGTAGATATTTTATTTATATTACAAACCAATGCTTATTACTAATGGTGGAGTATTATTTTTGAGACTTCTTGTTGTCTGTATAATTATTTTCTAAAGTCCATTTCTATTTTATTTCTCTTTTATCATTTACTAGAATAAGACCCTTGCGATGTGAGGATTGTTTGGTTTATAGTAAATATTTATGTTTAAAAAATGTTTGGAGGAGAAGGGTACTATATTCCAAAATCAAACCCCAACTTAGATAATGTAGTGATTAAAGTTATAGGTTCATCTCTAATTTAGAAAAATATAGTCTCATATCTCATATAATTTGACGAATTTTAAAATCAATAAATTATATACGCTTGATATATGTAATTATGGTTTGAATCATTAAACTATTTGATATAATAACTAAATCATTTTTACATGTTTAGACATTTTTACATTTTGACATGTTTACAATTTGAAAAAAAAACCCACTAACCAAATTTTCTTTATTTTTATTTGTTCTTCTTGATATATTTCTTCTTTTATCTAAGATCCATTATTTTGTGTTTTCCATAGATATACATATGGTAAACCTCTACTTATATATAACGATAGAAACTTGGTCGTTTATATTTTTAATTACATAGTTTGCTATTTTCCTTTTTCTAATTTTTGATTTATGTTAAATTTCTCTTTATTAATTATTTTCAACTAAATATCTTATATAAAAATTCATATAGAGTTTTTGTGCAATTTGTAAAATAAACAATTTGTAAAATATCTTATATAAATATCTATTTTAACTTCTTCCTTTTTAGATAATTAACAATTTTAATAATGAAAAACTTACATATTTAAATAATTGACATGTGTTTAGAATCTAACGGACTACTTGACACATGTCGCGATCTCGTGAGTTAAAATTATGCTCACTCTCTTTTATATAATAAGATACATAAAAAATACATACATACTATGTGACTTCCCGCACCATGTGCAGACATAAATGTATTTGATAAAAGGAAAACTATAATTGACTATTGTAAATTTGTAATGATGTATTGGTATGTGTTATGTTATGAATAACTGGGTGACTCAAATATATTTTGTAAGAATGGAATTTATAATATATACTATTGCAACTTTATAATGGTGATGTTTTGGTATGTGCTATATTATGACTGCTCGCTTGACGTACACGAATTTATGTTGACACTTGTTTATATCACGGAGAATTCATTATGCACTTATATTATTCAAAATTAGAAAAGTGATTAGATAACGAAAACGTAAGTATAATTATTCATAATCAACAGTAATTAAAAAACTAACCTTTGTATCATAGAGAATTAGCTATAACAATGAAGATAAATCATAACATAGTTATTTGAATTAAATGTAGAAGCTTAATTTTTTCAATTTCTACAAATAACACAAAAACGTAAGAGAAATGGAATACTTATACTTTAGCACCACTTCTCTCGCCATTAATACATCAAAAAATAAAGTTTTAAAAAAATAATATTTGGAGGAGAAGTGTACTATATTCCTAATTCAAACCCTAACTTAGATAATGTAGTGATTAAAGTTATAGGCTCATCTGTAATTAAAAAAAAAATAGTCTCATATCTCATATAATTTGAAGAATTTGAAAATCAATAAATTATATACGCTTGATATATATAATTATGGTTTGAATCATTAAACTATTTGATATAATAACTAAATCATTTTTACATTTTTAGACATTTTTACATGTTTACAATTTGAAAAAAAACCCACTAACCAAATTTTCTTTATTTTTGTTTGTTCTTCTTGATATAGTTCTTCTTTTATCTAAGATCCATTATTTTGTGTTTTCCATAGATATACATATGGTAAACCTCTACTTATATATAACGATAGAAACTTGGTCGTTTATATTTTTAATTACATAGTTTGCTATTTTCCTTTTTCTAATTTTTGATTTATGTTAAATTTCTCTTTATTAATTATTTTCAACTAAATATCTTATATAAAAATTCATATAGAGTTTTTGTGCAATTTGTAAAATAAACAATTTGTAAAATATCTTATATAAATATCTATTTTAACTTCTTCCTTTTTAGATAATTAACAATTTTAATAATGAAAAACTTACATATTTAAATAATTGACATGTGTTTAGAATCTAACGGACTACTTGACACATGTCGCGATCTCGTGAGTTAAAATTATGCTCACTCTCTTTTATATAATAAGATACACAAAAAATACATACATACTATGTGACTTCCCGCACCATGTGCAGACATAAATGTATTTGATAAAAGGAAAACTATAATTGACTATTGTAAATTTGTAATGATGTATTGGTATGTGTTATGTTATGAATAACTGGGTGACTCAAATATATTTTGTAAGAATGGAATTTATAATATATACTATTGCAACTTTATAATGGTGATGTTTTGGTATGTGCTATATTATGACTGCTCGCTTGACGTACACGAATTTATGTTGACACTTGTTTATATCACGGAGAATTCATTATGCACTTATATTATTCAAAATTAGAAAAGTGATTAGATAACGAAAACGTAAGTATAATTATTCATAATCAACAGTAATTAAAAAACTAACCTTTGTATCATAGAGAATTAGCTATAACAATGAAGATAAATCATAACATAGTTATTTGAATTAAATGTAGAAGCTTAATTTTTTCAATTTCTACAAATAACACAAAAACGTAAGAGAAATGGAATACTTATACTTTAGCACCACTTCTCTCGCCATTAATACATCAAAAAATAAAGTTTTAAAAAAATAATATTTGGAGGAGAAGTGTACTATATTCCTAATTCAAACCCTAACTTAGATAATGTAGTGATTAAAGTTATAGGCTCATCTGTAATTAAAAAAAAAATAGTCTCATATCTCATATAATTTGAAGAATTTGAAAATCAATAAATTATATACGCTTGATATATATAATTATGGTTTGAATCATTAAACTATTTGATATAATAACTAAATCATTTTTACATGTTTAGACATTTTTACATGTTTACAATTTGAAAAAAAACCCACTAACCAAATTTTCTTTATTTTTGTTTGTTCTTCTTGATATAGTTCTTCTTTTATCTAAGATCCATTATTTTGTGTTTTCCATAGATATACATATGGTAAACCTCTACTTATATATAACGATAGAAACTTGGTCGTTTATATTTTTAATTACATAGTTTGCTATTTTCCTTTTTCTAATTTTTGATTTATGTTAAATTTCTCTTTATTAATTATTTTCAACTAAATATCTTATATAAAAATTCATATAGAGTTTTTGTGCAATTTGTAAAATAAACAATTTGTAAAATATCTTATATAAATATCTATTTTAACTTCTTCCTTTTTAGATAATTAACAATTTTGATAATGAAAAACTTACATATTTAAATAATTGACATGTGTTTAGAATCTAACGGACTACTTGACACATGTCGCGATCTCGTGAGTTAAAATTATGCTCACTCTCTTTTATATAATAAGATACACAAAAAATACATACATACTATGTGACTTCCCGCACCATGTGCAGACATAAATGTATTTGATAAAAGGAAAACTATAATTGACTATTGTAAATTTGTAATGATGTATTGGTATGTGTTATGTTATGAATAACTGGGTGACTCAAATATATTTTGTAAGAATGGAATTTATAATATATACTATTGCAACTTTATAATGGTGATGTTTTGGTATGTGCTATATTATGACTGCTCGCTTGACGTACACGAATTTATGTTGACACTTGTTTATATCACGGAGAATTCATTATGCACTTATATTATTCAAAATTAGAAAAGTGATTAGATAACGAAAACGTAAGTATAATTATTCATAATCAACAGTAATTAAAAAACTAACCTTTGTATCATAGAGAATTAGCTATAACAATGAAGATAAATCATAACATAGTTATTTGAATTAAATGTAGAAGCTTAATTTTTTCAATTTCTACAAATAACACAAAAACGTAAGAGAAATGGAATACTTATACTTTAGCACCACTTCTCTCGCCATTAATACATCAAAAAATAAAGTTTTAAAAAAATAATATTTGGAGGAGAAGTGTACTATATTCCTAATTCAAACCCTAACTTAGATAATGTAGTGATTAAAGTTATAGGCTCATCTGTAATTAAAAAAAAAATAGTCTCATATCTCATATAATTTGAAGAATTTGAAAATCAATAAATTATATACGCTTGATATATATAATTATGGTTTGAATCATTAAACTATTTGATATAATAACTAAATCATTTTTACATGTTTAGACATTTTTACATGTTTACAATTTGAAAAAAAACCCACTAACCAAATTTTCTTTATTTTTGTTTGTTCTTCTTGATATAGTTCTTCTTTTATCTAAGATCCATTATTTTGTGTTTTCCATAGATATACATATGGTAAACCTCTACTTATATATAACGATAGAAACTTGGTCATTTATATTTTTAATTACATAGTTTGCTATTTTCCTTTTTCTAATTTTTTTTATGTTAAATTTCTCTTTATTAATTATTTTCAACTAAATATCTTATATAAATATTTATATAGATTTTTTGTGAAATTTGTAAAATTAACAATTTGTAAAATATCTTATATAAATATCTATTTTAACTTCTTCCTTTTTAGATAATTAACAATTTTGATAATGAAAAACTTACATATTTAAATAATTGACATGTGTTTAGAATCTAACGGACTACTTGACACATGTCGCGATCTCGTGAGTTAAAATTATGCTCACTCTCTTTTATATAATAAGATACACAAAAAATACATACATACTATATGACTTCCCGCACCATGTGCAGAAATAAATGTATTTGATAAAAGGAAAACTATAATTGACTATTGTAAATTTGTAATGATGTATTGGTATGTGTTATGTTATGAATAACTGGGTGACTCAAATATATTTTGTAAGAATGGAATTTATAATATATACTATTGCAACTTTATAATGGTGATGTTTTGGTATGTGCTATATTATGACTGCTCGCTTGACGTACACGAATTTATGTTGACACTTGTTTGTATCACGGAGAATTCATTATGCATTTATATTATTCAAAATTAGAAAAGTGATTTGATAACGAAAACGTAAGTATAATTATTCATAATCAACAGTAATTAAAAAACTAACCTTTGTATCAGAGAGAATTAGCTATAACAATGAAGATAAATCATAACATAGTTATTTGAATTAAATGTAGAAGCTTAATTTTTTCAATTTCTACAAATAACACAAAAACGTAAGAGAAATGGAATACTTATATTTTGGCACCACTTCTCTCGCCATTAATACATCAAAAAATAAAGTTTTAAAAAAATTATATCAAAACATAATACTAAAAATTATTCAAATTACGAAATGACAAAATTTTAAGTTGATATCTAAATATCTAATTGTTGTTTTAAAAATTTAATATGTCAATTAGTGATTTATTTAGTTGGAAAATATTCGGAAACAATAAAAAGAGATAATCAAATGATATATTTAGATTTTTTGTCGATTTTGTTAATTATGAACTAAAAAATCAGTAAATTTTATCATTAATAAAATATTAAATAGAGATGCCGATTAGGTTGTTAAAGTTTTTTTTTGTTATAAAAGTAGTTGGATTGTTTTGAATTGTTTATATTTATATTGTTTTAATCTAATTAGAGGATTTAAATTGTTTATATTTATTTGTTTAATTTATATTTAGCCATGTCATTTTTTAAAACACATGTCATCATTCTATGTCATAATATTTTTTAGAGTAAACCAATAAAATTAGAACACATAAACTCTTTTAATAAAATTATTTTGCTTTTAATAGTAAGGGGATAACCCGTAAAATCCACATATATTAGGCAGTTTTTTAATGGGTGGCCTTCGTACAATGCATAAATATTTTGTAACTATATAACAAAATAGGATGAACGGGCAATTCCATAGTTGGTAGACAAAGTTAGAACATACTATAAGGAAATTATACCAATATACGATATCTACGACTTCATTACAATACAACGCAGAGCTATTTAAAATGGGAGTATATAAAAATCAAATACGCTTAAGTTGATAATCTAGCGGCATTTTCCAATGTTATTTCAGTTTTGCCTCGATTCCATTACCTATAGTAGCTGTTTAACAAATAGTTTTGTAACAATTATAAGACTAAAAGACAAAAACATTATACAGTTTTGAACATTACCATTAATATTTTGTTTTCTTACTCTCAGAAAAAGTCCTAAAAATAGCCTATATAGCTTTCATTGCTCTTGACGAAAATTTATTTAATAACCGTTAAAATTAGATATCGTGAAAAAAACAAAACCCGGTCTGAAAACGCGTTATCAAAACCCAAATATTGCTAAACCAAAAAAAAAAAAAATTTAAGTCACATTTCATTTGTTTTTTTCCTGCCTCCAAAAAAATCTACTCTTGTCACTCTCTTTATGCTGTGTCCCTTTTCCACTCCAATCTTTTTCATTTTCGTCCTACTTTATTTCACCCTCTCGTTATCCTATCTAATTTGTGACAAAAACAAATGTCCTCATTATGATTTATTTATAGACAAAAGTATACAAGTAATTAATTACTAACATATTTGAATAAATTCAAAAAGTAATAACGTTTTTTTTAAAAAGTAATAAATTTATTTAATTGTGTAGATTTTGGTAGTTGACAAAACTATATAATTGTGTATGTTTTTTAGCATCTATATATATTGACATATATATACACAATCGCTTCTCAAACCCAACAAGCCCACCAATCTCTTCTCTCACTAGAACCAAAATGCTTAAACACTTGCTTCTTCTCCAATCGTTCTTGTTCTGCCTCCTCAATGTAAGCAAAATCTTGTCTTTCGAATTTTGACTTCGTCGGAAATATTGTAATTGGAATCGAATTTGGTTTATTTGATTATTAATAAAGTTCAGTTTTTCTATTGTCGAATATTGCGGTTTCTGGATTTTGATGTTGTTTAAATCAATGGTGGTTTTGTGGGTACAATGCAGGTTGTTTTCGTCGGAGGACGGTTAATCGGCGGCGGTTTCTCATCGGAGGAGAATCCATTCACTCCAAAAGCATCTCTAATCCGTTACTGGAACAAAGAGATCCGTGGCCAATCTCTCAGATCGGAGTTTCTAATCTCCAAAGCTTCACCGTTAACCGCCGTCGAATCCGCCACTTTCTCCAAACTCGCCGCCGAGAACTCGCTCCAGACTCGGTTCCCGGATTTCTGCTCCACCGCAAAACTCTTCTGTTTCCCGGATTTATCCCCGAGTCTCGAAAAACACGACGAGGACTCCAAATTCTCCGTCTACGACCAGAAAAACTTCACAAACTACGGCACTGCTCGTGCAGGAGGCACCGACTCGTTCAAAACCTACTCAAAAGACGGTAACGTCGTAACCGACTCGTTCCGGCGATACGGCCGTGGCGCGGCCGCTCACGACGAGAAATTCACCGTTTACGCCGATGGTAGCAACGTCGTTGAGGAAAATTTCAACACCTATGGTACTTTCGGTACCGGAGGAGCCGGAGAATTCACAAACTACCAAAACGGAGTAAACAATCCGACGAGTCGATTCACGGCGTATTCTGACGGAGGTAACGGCAAGACCCAATCATTCAAAACCTACACTCACGAAGCAAACGCCGGAGCCGGACAATCTTTCACTAGCTACGGCAAAAACGGTAACGGATTACCGAACGAGTTCGCTTCCTACGGTGTCTCCGCCAATGTAGTCGGCTCTGGTTTCGCGAATTACGGCGAGAGCGGAAACGCGGCTAATGACACTTTCACTAGCTATGGAAGTGACGGTAATGTTCCTCAGAACAACTTCAAGAACTACGGTGCTTCCGGTAACGCTGCGGTGGATACATTCACGAATTACAGAGACGCGGCGAACGTCGGCGACGATTCGTTCTCGTCTTACGCGAAAGGTTCGAATGCGGAGAAGGTTAATTTCGTAAATTACGGTCAATCTTTCAATCCGGGATCGGAGACTTTTACCGGTTACGGTAAAGATGCGGTAAATCACAAAATCACCTTTAAAACCTACACACCGAACTCAACGTTCAAGGATTACGCTAAAAAAGGCGTCGGATTCGTTAAATACAACGTGTCGGCTAACTCAGCAAACACGAACGGCGAGGGCAAAACCGTAAATAAATGGATCGAGCCGGGTAAATTCTTTAGAGAATCGGTTCTTAAGGAAAGAACAGTGATTCCTATGCCTGATATTAAGGATAAAATGCCTAAAAGGTCGTTTTTACCCCGGAGTATTATTACGAAACTACCCTTCTCGACTTCGAAAATCGGTGAGATCAAGAAAATCTTCCACGCCGGAGAGAACTCGACGATGGGAAACATGATCACCGAGGCGGTGACGGAGTGCGAAAGAGCACCGAGCGTTGGAGAGACGAAACGGTGCGTCGGTTCGGCCGAAGACATGATCGATTTCGCCACGTCGGTTCTCGGTCGAACCGTCGTGGTCCGGACAACGGATAATGTGGCCGGGTCAAAGCAGAAGGTGGTGATCGGGAAAGTCAACGGAATCAACGGTGGGAAAATAACGAAAGCGGTTTCGTGTCACCAGAGTTTGTACCCGTACCTACTGTATTACTGTCACTCGGTGCCTAAGGTTCGAGTCTACGAAGCGGATCTTCTTGAGTTAAACAGTAAGAAGAAGATTAACCACGGGATTGCCATCTGTCACATGGACACGTCATCATGGGGTCCGAGTCATGGAGCTTTCTTAGCTCTCGGGTCGAAGCCGGGCCAGATTGAAGTTTGTCATTGGATATTTGAGAACGACATGAACTGGGCTATTGCTGATTAAAGAAAAGATCGGAGGTTCGATCCTGCGTCTGGATTTATATATCATCAACTTTTTTTTTTTTTAATTTTAAAATTATTATCTTATATTATCATGGAGATTAAAAATAGAGGAATGTTGATTTTCTACTATTATTAATATGTTTTAAGTTTTTTCAGTAACAGTAAAGGCTTGTTACTGATTTGTGGCGGTACGATTTACTACTGAATGTTTTGTTGTTGACGCAATTTATTATGATTATGGGCTGGTTGGTTGGATTGGTCGATTGGATATTTATATTTGTCTATAAATGAACGGATTATGAATATACTACTATGATATAATGTAGATATATGAGAAAATGATGAGAAAAAAATGAAATAAGAAGATGGAGACAGCGATGGTGTTTCAATACATGTGCTTACTTAGTTATGTCCACAAGATGTAGGCGTGTAAAAAGATGAGGTGGACTTTATGTGCCACCCAATTTAATAACCATTTATTTAGAAAATAACAATAATATGTATATATTTATATTCTGTAATCATCTATGAAAAAAAAAAAGAGATATAGAGGTCACGAGAGGCCTATTCTCAATGGGACAAATGCGTAATGTGGGTAATATACACTTGAAGTTATGGCTATTGGTCCGAACGATTTTATAAGAAATTTTGGTGTTTCTTTGTTTTTTTGCTGGGTGTTTCGGAAGATTATCATTTTGGTCTCGTGAGACTACTTTGAATTAGTGAATCATGAATCTCTTTCAAAGCATTCGACAAATACGTGAGTCGTGACAACTTTTAGTTATGTGTTTGATTGTGTAAATGTAACTACTGAATGATTCTCAAATGAATTTGACACTGTGATTTAGTTGATTTTTAAAATATTACAATAGGCAACAATTGACTACAAAGCAATTTTCTTTTTTGGGGTTTGAAAAGCGTTTTACAAACTTGTTATGTAGTCAGAAACATTGCGAATTTGCGATAGAGAGAATTTGTGATAAGAAGCTGGACTAATAAGTTTTGTCAAGAATTTATACTTTTAGTAATAATGAATTTACGTGTTAACAAAAAGTTTTAAGAAAGAAATAACTTACATGTAACTGTGTAAGTCCTACCTTGCTTATTGTCAATAGCTGGTTTCAATTTTGTGTAAACTGTAATGACAAAAGTCCACAATCTTCCAAATATAGAACAGCTCGTCTTTAATAACATGAAATTCCGCAGACACAAAACATACCAAACTTTGGCATATATTATGTTGACACTTGACATACTTAACTGTAACATAAACATGTGTCAAAAATCTGAGGGAATATAAATCCTATTTGCATTTACACCCACTATGATTAAAAAATATCATTATCATATACGTAATTTATCTTCCGACGTAGACAAAATGCCAAAGACAAATCAGCATATGGGTTAACTTAGTTTTCTCCCTAATTGTCGAGCAAATAATGATTTGCTTAATCATTTGTCGAAATCAACTGCTCGTATTTTTTTATAGCAAAATTATTACCGGCATTTATTTAATAACCTTGATATATTTTCATGTTTTTTTTATAAATAATAATTATGAAGGACATTGATTGCATATATCATTATCATATACGTAATTTATCTTCCGACGTAAACAAAATGCCAAAGACAAATCAGCATATGGGTTAACTTAGTTTTCTCCCTAATTGTCGAGCAAATAATGATTTGCTTAATCATTTGTCGAAATCACCTGCTCATATTTTTTTAATAGCAAAAATATTACCGGCTCTTATTTAATAACCTTGATATATTTTCATGTTTTTTTTTATAAATAATAATTATGAAGGACATTGATTGCATTGCTTTCCTTTTCTTTTCTTTTTTGACTTTCACTATCTGCTTTCTTTCTTTTAGTACATAAAAAACCAGACAAATGTCACCTAACTCATATTTAAAAGTAAAAACATAACAGATAATTATTTTATTTTCCGATCTCCAAGCTTAAAAATGAAAGAAATAAATCATAAAAAGTTAGTATATTAAAATGGAACAGTCCATCACTTTCAATTACTTACTGAACTATTTGATATGTTTTTGTTGTTTGTTTGTGGTTGTTCCCCCATAAATCTCGGACCAAAGAAGGATTATATATTCAATATCTCTACATCTATCACGTGGTTTTCATTACAAACAAAAAAAGTGAACATTGTACGAGCTCGAACGAGGGGCCAGTGAAGTGGGACTCAAGATCAGAAACGAGGTTATGTAATGGGATCACAAAGAACACGATAACATTGTCATGTTTGGTTAATGTGATACTTATTATTTACGATTTCACGGTTTTGTCAAAGATGTTATGACAATGTTATCAGAGAGTAGTAAATGGAGTTTTGACCTCTGTGTGTGATCAGAGACCCACTCATCTCTATCTTTCTCTCCATTGAAGTCTACCTATTTCAACGAACTTATTAGTCCAAATCTATTATTGGGAAGAGAGAATGCTGTTTCATGACAATAAAAGTTGGTGAAATATCTATGAGGGAGCTACAAATGCATTAAGTGTTGTGTGATCAAACTCAACTTCAACAGAGTTTTCTGTGTATTGTCCTTTGCAGACTTTTCACTTCATTCATTTTGGACCTCTATACTAAATGTGTTAAGTTTCTGTTTCTGGTTGGTTGAGATAATCAAAGACTAAATGCCAATTACATGTGAACTTCACTCTGTTTCATCAGTCCATTGATTTAATTACTATCTATGTATTATTCTAGTTCTACAAGATAATAACTCTTTTTGCAAAATCTGATTTGAAGAAGAAAGTATACTATTAGTTCAAATTCTCTGTACAACCTCCTAAAACTAAACATGCATATTTACAAGATTTGAACATCAAAACATTAGCTCACCTTAATTAATCACTCGGTGATCCTTTTGCTAGTTTCGTCCTCCACGATTTACATATTTTGCTAGCTCACCTTGGGACATATTTTTCTTGCAAAACGACTAATATTCCTGAATAAATCTGTTTTGCCACCAATACGTAGCAAACGTATTTTTCCAAGTAACCACAAAATTGCCCTGTGTCAAAGTGTTTACACTCTTCCAAACATTTAAAATTCCACAATTCGTTGTCTGAAACTAGGTCTTTATAGTCTTTAGGATAGGTAATGAAAGAATAAGGAAAGCTAGAATACCTCCATGCTTCTATTATTGAATTCAACCGATCCTATGTAGTACCAAATTTGGTAATGTCCATCTAGTGCCAAAGTCACTGAATGGATAAGTCACCAACCTTTAAAACGAATGATGTGTAATGTATTTTATCCACTCGGTTAGGGGGCATTTTACTTTTATGGTGGTGAACTCAATGGAATGAGTTATAATGATCCGGATTTGGTAAGCATGCATGAACTTATTGACATTTAATTTCCGAAAAGGTATACTCCCTCTGTTCCACAAAACATGATGTTCTACTATTTTCACACTTATTAAGAAACAATTAATATTTTACAATAAATACATTAATTTTCTCACAAAACCACTTTTTCATAACTATGAACCAATAGTATTCAAATAGTTTTATTTAATACTTTTTGAAACTTGTGATTTATTAATATTAAATAATAAAAAAGGTAGAACATCATTTTTTGTAGAACAAACTAAAAAGCTAAAACATCATGTTTTATGGAACAGAGGGAGTAGTTAATAGTCCCGATGGTATTGAAACCGTTAAAAGAACCGTACAAAGTATTTGAAATATAAGAAAAAATACTACCCTTGTATTATATTTTCAAAAGAGTTGCAAAAAGACCCACAAATTCACCAATCATTGATGTTTTCACAGTCTTGTAGAAACACATACCAATCTTGCAATGTGTACACAAGGAAGTGATAATCGTATCTCAGAGTTTTAGCTCCGAAAGTAGGCTCATCAAAGTAAGGTGGAAGTTTTTGTAAATTTATCCTTATGATTACATACTTGTAATCCATCCCATAATCGCCACTAGAACAAATGAATCAATAATTTCATATTGATGGAGTTTTCGGTTATGAGAAGGAAGAATGCCTAACCTTGATCCATTGCATTATTAGGCATGATGATGATTCCTTGATGATTGTTTGATCTTCTCCTTCCCTTCCTTACTGCGATCTCCCCTTCGACGGAGCCGGGGTTTTCCGATTGCGATTACAATCTCTAATCTATCTTTTCTGTTTATGTGTTTTCTCTTATTGTCTCAATTTTGAAAATGAGAACTTGTGTCTGCTATAACTTCCTCCTCAACCTTATATATGAAGGCCCACGTGATTTGAATTAAAGGGAGGAGGATTTGTGTCTCTTAATGAGACACCCCTTCATTTAAATATAACACATAAACTATACTTTACATATACATTTATATAAGTTAAACCATTATATATAAATGCATATGAACCTTAGATTAAATTCTTTATTGGGTAGAGTAAGAGGGTTGACATCAAACTCATTCCGGTATCTTTTCTTTGATTCGGTCCATCACCGTATCACGTTACATATCGGAAACCTTAAGCCTTACATTAAACTTAAACTATAATAGTTGGACCGTTAATACTTCGGCCACACTAACGGAAATATTCTTACAGTTTTAAGCCGGTTTTGTAGCAAAGATCAATCAACAAAGGCATAACAAAACCATCTCTTATCATTCTCCAAAACATGGATATATATATATGGTAAATGAGTCTAAATGAGCATTTATTCATATGAAAATGCCCGTTTAAACCCGTTAATTTTGTGATCCTATTTTAACACCCCTAGTTATAAATAAGGTCCATAACTTTTTTTTTTTTTTTTTTTTCTCGTCAAAATATTGTCATTGGAAAGAAAAATTATATATTAAAAGAAAGCCGAAAATAATTTGCGACTAATAATGGGCCCTATACATTCTAAGGCCTTGGTTTCATTTGTATGTTACTCACGAGCCTACCGGTTACCAGATCATTCATATAACCAGCTGGTTTAAAATTTCGTAGCATCTATGGGCCGAGTTAGGCTAGTTGTAGATTCGACCCGACCCGACCCGAAGTTAAAACCTTTCGAAATCACAAAAATGTCGCCGAGGTTTTTCTGAGTCAGAGAGAAGAGAGTAGACATGGCGGCCACCGGCGTAAGAAGAGCTCTTCAGTTATCGTCGTCGTCAGGGAGAATACTATTCGGTCGTTCATCATCGGCTTCGAAGATCGGAAAATCCGCAGGAATTGCTTTCGAAAATGGATCATCTGCTTCATCTCGCCCATCACTCCACAGGCTCAAATTCTCCAGGTTAGCTCTCGAATCCTTCTTCCTTAGTTGATTTAAACCATATGTGAATAGAGATCTGATTTCAATGGCGAGGTAGTTTGATTATGAAATTAGGGCACGAAATGATGAAATGTGTAAAATTTGGGCTTGTGTTCAGGGTACCTGTGGAATTGAGTGCAGGGATTTCACTTGTACCTTTACATAGTGTCACTGCTTCAGCTTTGCTCACTTCATTGCTATCTCTCAGCAATCAAAACTGGGGTTGTCTATCAGAAGGTATTCGCTTCTTCTTCATTATCTTTCTTTGCTTTATAGCTCTTTCATCTCGTTCCAGTGATGTTCATCATTGAATTTGAGGGAAAGTTTGAATCACCTATGAATGAATCGAAGCCGAATCTAAATTCTGTCTCCATTCGATACGTAAATGTAAATTGGGTTATTCTGCAAATGATCTTCTTGACATTGCTAAAGCTAGTATTCAGCTTTGTTACAGTATAACAGGTGATAAGCTTTCTACAAAAACATTCTTTTTCTTTGCATGTTTCTTTGGACTAAATTTTATGGATTCATTGTGAGGACCTATCGCTGTGTGTGTCCTTTATCTTTGCTAATAACTGAAGAGAGTGGAACCTTATCCAATTGTAGGAAAATGATGTGCTGATTCATATCAAAGAAACATTGTGAATCAGTGGACCAGGTGGTCCATAGTTGTGTTGTCTATTTGCACTTTGGCTAATCAATGTTTGCGTTTGATGTTTGCAGGATTTGCAACAACACTATAACATGGCCTCCGAGTTTTGATTCCGAATGTTAGGTTCGAAGAAGCTTGTTTCAATTTCATCGGTAATTTGCAGTTTTTCCAAGAGGTTTAAGATATCGGATCAGCGATAGCAACACAGATTTTCCAAAGGCTACTTTGTTTTGTTTGTTTATACAATTTTCATCTTCAATTTGATGATATCATTACCTTAACACTTCTGCCTGGAAATAAACTAGTCATTTTGCTTGAGTTTTTCTTATTATGTTTACTGGTTACACTAACTATTAACAAGCAGCTACTAAATGCAATATATTAGTGGTATAATGCATTAGTTACTGGTTAGGGTTACTGGTTACACCAACTATACAATTGACAATTGTCATCTTGCTATGTTGACTGGTTACACCAACTATACACTGTCAACTACCAAATACAATATTGTATAGCAGAATTGGTTAATCTGTGCTCCCTGAAGAATATGGTACGCCAAATTGGCTAATTACATGCCGAAGGACCTAACTTTGTTCTAATTACCCATCAATTGACCTAAACTCTTATACAATGATCATGGATATAATAATGATCAGATAAATTCAAATAGAATAATTACGATACAGATCTACCAGCAATTCGACCGTTGCAACGTTCCAAAAAACCAAATCATTTCTATTTTTCAAAAAGTTTTCTCTTTTATCTTTTCCCTTCTTCTTCTACCCGTTGGCTCCTCCTTGGCAACGGAAAATCCTTTAAAATCATCTGAAAATTGCTCAACCCTGTTCTTGAATTTCTGAATTACCGGTCATAATCACCGTTCTTGAACAAAAATGGCGGCTTTGGCTCCTGGAATCCTTCAAAAGCTAATCGACGGTATGAAATCAGGAATCAAACCGACTAGAGAACACCGGAGCTCTATGTTACAGGTCACCGACATCGTCCCTATCGATCTCGACGAGAAGAATCTGGTTCCGAAACAAGGCTTTCTCATCAAAGTCTCCGATTCCTCCCACTCAATCTACGTCACACTTCCTTCGGACCAAGACGACGTCGTTCTCAGCAACAAGATGCAGCTTGGTCAGTTTATCTACGTCGATCGCCTCGAGCCAGGTTCCCCTGTTCCGATCATCAAAGGCGCAAAGCCAATCCCTGGGAGGCACCCATTGCTCGGGACACCGGAGCCGTTACTGGGTCCGAAAGGAAAAACCGATCAAGAACCTGGTTCGAAGCCGAGAAGAGGTTCTTGGGGACAAAACAACGACTTTGCTTCTCCGTTTGTTATGAAATCGGTGAATTTGGATGTTGACCATTCAACTCCGGCGAAGAGGTTAGCTTCAGCTAGATTCGCGGCGTCTCCGATCAGAAGAGGCGGTGTGAGATACTCTTTCGGTGAGAGTCCGGCGATGCTGAGGAAGAGTTGTGTTGTTCCGTCTTCGGCTTCAAAGTTCCCGAGAAGTAGAAGTGTTTGTGATAGAGAAGGGAAAAGGAACAATGCTTCAGTTTCTCTTCTTAGTCCTTTCAAATCCTTTGTAGGTACATTTCTCCTTCTTCTTTGCTTCTAACTTTAGATTTATCGTATAGTGTATATAATGGTTTCTTGATTGCAGAAGCTCAGGAAGATTTTGTTCCTTTATCCACCTCGAAGAAGACGGCTTCCGTAAGGCAGGAATCTCAGTTAAGTAAGTCGATAAAACCCGAGAAAAGTACTAATCTGCTAGGAAGGCTTAACACATTAAGCAAGGTGATTCAACAAACTCGATTTACGTTCTTGTGGCTCATCGATTTCTTGAAGTTGGATAGTTACTCTTTGTGTTACTTTGGTGACAGGAAGCAACTCAGCTTCGGGAAACCGCTCAGAAGATTGCCCTTCAGGCATTGCGAGAAGCTACAGCCACGGAAACTGTAGTTCGTCATCTCAAGTATATAAACCAAACTTCTTCTTTCGTACGCTTTTTTATTCGGGTTTGAGTTGGAATGTGATTTTGTGATGCGGTTTTACTGGGACAGGACATTTGCGAATCTGAGCAAATCGGCAAAAGCTGATTGCCCCGCGCCGTGTTTCGAGAAATTCATGGAGTTTCACCAACAGATGGCACAAACCATAACCGAAATTGCATCCATTGAAGCAGCTATTTCAGATAACACAAGAATCGAAAATCAGAAACCAAAAGAAGAAGAGTCTTCGATACTACATGAAATCGCGTATAATTCTATTGATCAGGAGAAAAGCAGATCAAAGAGGCGGATTATCCTGAAGCAGCAGCAGAGTGAAGTGAAGACATTGAGAACAAATGATGAGAACAAGAACTCAGCTTGTGGCGGCGGGATAGGCAACACAATTAGGTTGGCAAAAGAGATCGAGGACGAAGCTGGAATCTGGTTCATGGAGTTCGTCGAAATGGCTCTGGAGAAAGGTATGAAGAAATCTAGAGGCCCTGATGACACAGACGTTAAGAAGGTTCCGCAACCTCTTATTCTCAAAGTTTTAAATTGGGTCGAAGTCGAACAATCTGATAGCGACAACAAGAGACGTACAACAGTCCATCCAAAAGCATCAAAGATCACAAGAAAGCTCAGAATTAAACTGAAGAATCCTTGAATCTTTATCACACTTACCTTTATGAAATCACTGAATCCACGTTGTAAGCTTTTTTCAGTCTATTGTGTAAAGAAAAGGTATAATACCAAATTTACTGAAGTAAGAAACAAAGCATTCACAAATTTACTGAAGTAAGAAACAAAGGATTCGCAAATCAATGAAGCTCAAAGAATACAAATACAGATACAAAAGCTATGGTAGAATCAGATGACCCAAAACCAAGCCAAGACAGACCCCAAGGCCAAACCAATAACCAAGAACAACACAATAACGATACCTGCGGTCTCTGACTGATGCAATGGAACCGATTTCGGAGCCAGAATCATCAAGACACTCGTCAAGTACCCGTTGGTGAGTCCCAACAAGCATGTCAATATAGCTACAGGTATCTCGGTTCTCAGAAACATCGGACCGTGCATGCAACCCCAGAAGAGAGGGTAAAACAATAGCCTAGCAATACAACCACCAACCGCAATTTTCTCATCCTCCAGCATGAAAAGAGCGGTCAAAGACTTCCCAACCAAATCAAACACGTTATACGCTGCAATAAGCAGAACAGGATACCAATCTTTAAGAAGCTCTGAATGAACATCCTCAGTAATGTAGCCAGGAAATATTGACAATGTCACAACGTACAAGAGAATAATCCCAAAACCATGAGATTTAACTCGCTTCACGATCTGCCAGAGAGATTTCCTCCACACTGGTCCTGTTAAAGAACCTTTCTCTTGACTCTCTTTGATTAATGCTTCATTCTTGATCTCTTCATGGAACTTGATCACCGGTAGTCTATGCGCTACGTTGTAGAACACAGCACAAATCATCATAACAACAATTCCCACAGCAAAATAAAGATTCGCACTCTTCCTTAACCCATCAGGATCTTGAGGATACACAGCTTTAGTCAAGATTCTCAATAAAGAAACAAGAACACCTACACACATCCAAAAAAACCTTCTAAGTTTAACCTAACACTACAAAATCAATTTCTCCAATAAGGTAGAAGAAAGCATTTACCGGAGCCAGCAGTTCCGGCGACAACAGCTTGCATATACCTCTCAGGCATTTCACCAGCAACACCGATTAAACCACCCTGCATAAGTGCATCGGCGAGACCGGAGAGCGCAACGGCACCGGAAGTGATATCGAATCCGGCGTATAAACCGACTTGGCCTTTGACGTAAACCAGATCCAAAATAGGAACAACAAGCAAAGCGATTGCAAAGAGTACGAGTCCGAGATTGATTCTGAAGCTAGCGAGACTCTTATGAGCATAGAAGATAATGATAACGAGAAGACAGACGAGACCGACGAGCATGTAAACGACGGCGAAGATCCGATCAACGGCGGTGGAAGGGTAGAGGTAAGAGAAGTAATCGACGGCGGTGATGAAAGCGTTCCATGGAAGAAGGAATCCAACACCGAGGGTGAAGTAGATAATGTAAGCGAAGTGGAAAGAATCGGAAGGAGCTTTTGGGGTTGATCGGAGAAGAGAAGTTTCCGGTCCTGGTTCCGGGTCGGTAACAATGTCGACGGGTTCTCCGGCGGTGCCCATTTGGATTTCCCGATTTGGTTCTATTTTTTTTTCTTCAGATTTGGGGATTTTTTTGAGAATTCGTTGACTTGGACTTGAGTTCGTAACCATAATCGCCTAAACGTTGTCGTTTCGTGCTGGTTTAAGCAATTATTGGTTTCGTGCTAGTTAAAGCAATTATTGGTTGTCAGGATAGGGTGGTAGCTTACACGCATAATTGGATCATTTACAAGTTTTTTTTCTTTTTTTTTTTGTCAATCATCGTGCATTTGTTAAATATTAGTATTACCAAATATGGTGAGTTTGGACCCTTCCTACTGCCTAGAGCTGTCAAACGGGTTGGTTGACCATTGTCCAACCCAACCCTGGATTTGTATCTTATGCAATTTAAAAGTTTTAAAATTGTTATTGCGAGTAGGACCAAACTTTGCTATATTATCGGGAACAAGCATGGCGGCTTCTCATATTGCGGGAATCGGTGCATTGATAAAGTAAGTTAACCATTTTTGGACTCTGGCCATGATTGTCTTGACTATCTCCACAACGGCTTTTGAATACGAGTAATCAATTCTGGTGAAGTTATATTTGGACAGTCTTATGGAATCAACGAATTGTTTCCGTCTAATCATTTTGATTATGGCGTTGGTCATGTTAATCATGCTAGAGCCATAGATCCAGGACTCATCTTACTGGCAGGTAGCATTTTTATTTATTATGGGAATTTGAGAATTAATAGTTTATAAAGTTAGTGATTCTATGTAAATAAAACAAAAATACGGGGTACTTTTCATAATATCATTTTTGGGATGACATTGGACATTTGAAAACTATATTCTTGTGCTCACTGCCAAACATTAACCCGACCACGATTCGAGCCGCAACCGGAGTCTAGTGCACTACCGTGCTTGGCCACCCGGCTAACCTCAACCAACCCTCAATGACTATATCTGAACTTAGAGGATCACTTGTGGTGATAAGAAGTTTCCAAAACGTCTCCAATAAGACCGAAACATATCTTGGTTCAGTTTTACCTCCCAATGGTACAATCGTATGGTTAAGTCCATCTTGGTTTACTATACTGGCACATAAAATCTATGATTTGGACATTGAGTTCAATGTCTCAAAAGTCCTAAACCAGTTTACATTTGGTGAAATTGTTCTTATCGGAAGCTTAAACCATATTGTAAGAATATCGCTATCGGTTAATGATATATTATGGTTTTTACCGGTTTTTGGTCATGATATAAGTCGGTTTTATAGAGTCTTTTGGTATTTTTGGAGTCTTTATAGATTTAGGTACATTTGGAGCTTAATTGGAGATATGAAAGCATTCTGGAGCTAAATGGGAGATGCTGCTGAAAAGATACAAGCAAAAGGAGACTGCGTCAATCGACGCAACATCTGTGTCCATCGACACCACTAAAAGACGAAAATTCTGCAAAGCTTTTTAAAGACTTTTGAAGAAATGCAAGTTGGCCAAAAAGTTTCCACTGTTTTGCAAATCAACCCATTCATGTTTTAGACTATATTTAGGTTTTAAAAGCCATTGTTAGGCTTGATCTTTTATTCTATTAGACCGAGAGAAATTTGTAGCAGAGCTTTGGAGAGATAAATCAAACTATTTTATTGAAGCCTAAAACAAATAAATCTAAATTGTAGTACTAACATACTTACCACTATACCGGCCAAGGTTTTGCTGGCACTCTTCATATGAAGTTGTTGGAAGCAGTTAAGAACTTCTACCAACCATGAAGGGTGTTCGACACTCGAATAGGTATGTTGCCACAGGTTCGGCACCAAAAGTAACACACATTGTAAGAGCTGGGTAGCAATAACAGATTGCCATGAACACACACATCTATGTATATCATGACATCATATGGTGGGCCACTGTTCCGGAATGGGTCAAGCAACAGATCTGGCACCCTATAGGTTAGGGCTAGCAATATAGTTGTTGCTATCAAGTAACGCTTTCAGATATGTCCAACCAGGGACTCCATTGTCTCATTTTCACTGATGGTTGCATCGTACCTAAGATCCAGCAGGTGACTATGGAATTCCCACCGGCCATAACTTGTTATGATCCAGTCGCCTCTTAGTAGATGAATCATTTCGGCCATCTCTCGTAGAGAAATACAAGTGGCATATGCTAGTTAGAGAGTACAAGGTGAGGAAAAGAAAAATCATAATTTTTGCTTTAATACTCTTTCGTCTGCCTTAGATCTCATTAATGTTTAACAGATAGATGAAGGAATAACTTTTACAAAGTTTAACTATTTCGTATTCGGTAGAGACCAACCTTGACGAGGTTGGTGAGGAGATCTCGTAAATGGTTTTGTTGGTTGTAAACCTGATAAATACCTGTAATTTTAATGAAGAAGAAGGTTGAAGTTTGTCTCATGGTGGAGAATAATATATTTAGGGTAGTATGATTTATAGTGGGCAATCGAAAGATTAGGATCTATAGATATTGTTCTCCCATCTTTGTATATATATGTGCCGTCCCATCTCGTGCTACATCACATTAATTGCTCGCCGCCTGACACATGAAGATGTGGTTCACATTTGCACAAAGCCTACCCTATTTTTTCGTAGACTACTCTATGATATATATTGTGGCAGAAGAAAGATATACACGTTACCTATTTCGTATCCGGTTAGATTCGCCGAGGAGTTTATGGTAATTTGTTCGGCTTAGTGGGATAGTCAACATGCCATTTTAAGTTTTATAGTTAATTTCCTAAATAGTCATAACATCTTTATTTTCTAGCTAGTTAACCCAAATATAAAACCAAAAATTCCTTTTAACTTTTTTTACCATTATTCGCGCGAATACATTACCTAAAAATCCAAATAACCCAACTGACTCAAAACAAACACAAATGCAATGAATTAAAAAAAAAGAAAACACAAATAAATGCAAACGATCAAACACTTCACTCGAAAGCAATCCCCTTTAACTTAAGACCATTGATGTTATTAGGAGGACAAGCATCAGTGACCGCGGTGGTAGTGGTAGACATGTGACTTGTGGGAGCAAGACTAGCGGTTGAGGCTAGGAGGTGGAGGCCGTCAATTGAAGGAATGTGTGCATACTCTTCATCATCACGCATGTTTTCAGAATGTCCCATCAACAAATCCATAAAGGATAGCTTTTTCTTTGGAGTCGGATTTGGATCCGAATTCAAATCAATATTATGACTGACATTAAGACTCAAATTCAGATCATCAACCCTATTCATCTGAGCATTAACCCCGATTAGGGCATCCACAACAACAGGAGGAGGTAAAGAAGAAGAAGACTCACCGTTCTTCGTAAGGGTCTCAATTCTATGAGTAAGCTTATTAAGATACATTTTCACATATACACGCAAATCTTTTACGTCAGTTTCATCGAACTGATACTCCTTTACCTCTCCATTGAGACAACCGAACATGAAATCTTGAATCTGAAATTCTCGGTTCTCCACATACAACTTGAGCAGTTTCTCCTTTTGTTTGTTGAGCATTTGACGTTTAAAGCTCTCTTGATTCACCATCTTCTTGGTTTGGTTATTCATCGACAAGTCCTTAAACTTGGAAACCACCTCATCGACACCTTCCCTTGAAGGCCAAGCCTCTGGGATCGACTCGTAAGGACTGAAGAAGATCCCACATGCTTTGACGTCGCAGAGCTTCACCAGCTCGTCGAGTTTCTTCATCACTCTGTTCTTCCTCTTCTTGAACGTTGTCTTCCTTGTTTGGTCATTTTCTATGAAGGATAGTTTCACCTTACTCCTCGTCATCCTCTTTCTCTTTGTTTTGTGTGTATGTGTGAGTGAGTGTGAGTTTTGTTTTGTTGGCATAAGGATTGGTTTATATAGTAAAAAAGAGGGTGAGTTTTACTCGTCAAGTTACTTATCTCTTTGCTTGACTCATTTAGTCTAATTACAGGAATTAGTTATTGTAAATCTCTTTTTATAGACATCTTTGTTTATGTGTGTAGGTGGTGTATTTAGATAAGGTCATGACTTATATTGTTTTATAGAAAAACTTTATTTTTACTAAGACTATCTTACTTTGCTATATTAGCCAAAGTAATTTCTAGCTTTATTCATTAATTTTGTAATTTTTTATATGTTTCTAGTTTTTCTCCCTAAATTATGAATTATGAAATTTAGTAATTTAATATATTTTCTGAATAAAATAATGTATTGGAAAAGTAAATGAAGAATTGTGGAAATAAAAACAAACTTTGTTATATATAGAAAACTTATATATGAGTGAAGACGTAAAGAAATTTTAAGATCTACAAGTGGTTTTGACAATTGGAGTCCATGATTACAAAATTATAAGCCCAATAACCCAATCCAAATAATAGAGAAGAGATAAGGATTAAGCTAATTCCAACACGTGTGGGACACGTGGATTGTAACTGAAGATAATTGCCAATTAAGATCTTTTAGTTTCACCATCTCGCCAGGCTCCACCAAAACCACCATAGATAACCTCTAACAGTCCAATTCGGTTTTCACCCGAGTGGCTTCTTTTCTTCACCCGTTGAATCTCATCTCCGATCATCATCACCGTCGGACATTTCATCCCACAACCTCTCTATTTAGGCCCATGCCCACATGCATGGAGGAACGAAGGCATCATTACTCCTAGATGGAAGATAATCCGAGCAAATACGAAGGAGAAGAAGCTACATTGATTTCCACCAATTTGGAGATCCCCTGCAAGAGGCACAAAAACTAACAACACTAAATCCGATAAACGGAAAACGAAAATCCGATCTAGTCAGAAACTTAACCACGGACTAAGCCGGAAAAGACAATCGGACAAGCCGAAACTAAAGATCCGTATTTACAAACCACGACGCCGACACAGGCCGAAGGTCGGGCTAGACGTCTGATTTCTTCCTTTTCTTCTAGAGAGAAAACAGAGACTTCTAGAGAGAGAGAGAAAAAAGGGGGAAAGATTTGACGTAAAGAAAATCTTTATTTTGAAATATCTATATATATATATATATATATATATATATATATATATATATGATAATTTACAAAGTAAGCATTCGCGCATCATAAATATTTCGGTAGATACATATAAAGCAAAGTCCATAAAAAAGTGTTTGGAAAATTACATTTAATTGCATATCATTAAAAATTACATTGCATAAAATAAAATGTAAATTTCTTTATGCATACAACTTAACTTGACTTGAAATCATAATATGAGCAAAATAAAGTTAAAATCAGTTTGATTATAAATGAATTTCATAAAACAAAAAGAAATATAGATTACTATATACATGAACAAAGTACTACTTTGGCATTTGTGGTTGTCTGCATGGGCGGATCCAGGCAAATATTTTGTTGGTGGCACAAATTTATAAAAATATATTAAAATAAGGTAAAATAGTTTGAGATATTTAGCATGTTTTTAGAAAAAGGAAACATATAATAAAATAAAATGTTGTTTTTTATGGGATGGCTACGTGAAAGAGAAAGTATAAAAGGAAATACATATTTGAAAGGAAAAAACAAGGAATTTACGGAAAGAAATTTAAATTAGTGGGGCATTTTGGAATCGGACAAGGAAATTGGGGGTGCACTTAAGGAATTTAGTATTTAATCTCTTCATTAATCCGGATTTTACTAAACAAATTTATAAATATAAAAAAAGTTAGTGGGGCAAGTGCACCCATACCTACCTAACTAGATCCGCCCCTGGTTGTCTGTAATCACAAAGTTTTGCTTATAGTAACCAAGGTACCGACTTCATTCTCTATTGTAATCTTGCTTGTACCTTTAACCATATAATAGGTGTCATTATCCATTAACACCCTTGAATCATCAAATCCCTTAAAGTCTAATAATAGAATTTTTTTTTTGATGTCATGTAAAAAGTGCACCAAGAATCTGAAAACCATTCACCATTTACTTTTGAGTAATAGCAATGAGAGCCACTGGTTCAGGCAGCTGGACTGCTAGATTTGCAGAGTTAGAAGACTTGTAACCAAGGTCATTCTTTCTTCTCTCTGGACAATCTTTCTTCCAATGATTTTCACTACCACATGCCCAACTCTTATTTGTTGCATTGGCCTAGACCTTTGTCTACCATTAAACTTTTCTTTACCCTACTTACTAGTGCCATTTCAAAACTTTTTCTCAGACTTTCCTCTTGATTCAACATATAATCATTCATATTGATCCCTTTGTTTGTTCAACAAACATTTGTTTCTCAGTCTGCTTTGCATTGGCTGAAGTAGTTACTTCCTAAACAGTGAGAGTGTCTTCACATGTTCCGTGTGAACCAAAGGTTCAGAGTGGTGGTAGACTAGTCAAAAGTTGTATAGATTGTAATCATAATTTATCCTTATCTTGAGCCTTTTAAGACTAGCTAGAATCTTCAAGAACATGTCAAGATTCTTCTCAATTGATTTGTGTTCCTCCATCTTGTAGCTAGCAAATTCCTGCTTTACGTAGATCTTGTTAGGTAGGGACTTACTATGGTAACCCCTTTCCAACATTTTTTACATACCTAATGCAGTAATTTTATCCATAACTTTCCTCAGGATCTAATCATATACCTAAAGCAGTAATCAAATATTCGTGAGTCTGTCCATTAAAGCTAGTCTCTGCACACGTGGTAAACACGTGAAAGTTGATATACCTAGTATTTTACCATTATCCATTTTCATATATTTTCTATGCTATTTAATAAGTTTTTCTATCAAAAGAGATAGTTTTCTTGTATATGTGGATTTCAAAAGTCATATAGGTTAAATCATCAAAAAAGATGCGAAAAAGAGCAAAATGAGTATTCGACATTCTAAACCAACTCATCAAAGTCAAAGGAGCCAATCCAAGTCCCAAATCTTCAGGTTTTCACATTTTCTCAAGTTGGACAGAAGCTATACGTCTGAAAGTTAGCCACAGACGCATGATAAAATCTACTTAGAATGAGATGAAATTTCATATGAATATATCTCTTTGAGTCAGCTTTCCAATGGAGCGGGGAATTACATCATTTGGAATTGTGATTTGGAAGATATACTCGATCTACTGAAGACATGTGAAACTGCCTCGGAAATGAAGCAAGTGAGATTCGACCTAGACACCGAATAGACTCGTGGTCCGGTATCTATGACCGGTGCCAAGACATAAGTAACACTTTTTCCCAGATATTGGACACATGATTTTGTCCGGTGTCTCTGTCCGGTGTTTGGAGCAGTTTCGACCAAAAAGACGTTTTCGCCCGAAGTAAAACTCTAGAAGTTTGGCCGACCTAGAACCTCTTGTATCACTATATATACTTGCTTTTAGTCTCCTTTGAGAGAGAAAGCAGCCCTAGGCATCACACTAATAATTAATAAAACATGTATTTTGTTTCTCTCTTTGTTCTCCAATAATATGTCTTTCTAAGAGCGATGAAGGATTGATATCTTCTCAATCTTCAATTTAAGAGAAGAATCATCCTAGCCCTTCTATGAAGTCATGAATTTACTATGTTTTATCCTCTATTCTAGTTGCTACATGTTCAATAACTTGTTAGAATAATTGTATGTTAGAATTAAAGTTATTCTAAAAGTTCTATGTTGCATATCTTACACTTTTTATTGAGTTTAGTTTTAGATTGATTCTCTATCTCTATTTATGCTCAAATCTTGATCTAGCGTAGCTAACTAGTGATCGATCTAAGGTTAATATATTCTCCAAAAGCTTTTATATCGCCGGATCTAGTATTTGATAGGCTAGGCGTTTTAACAATTTGAAAGGTTAGTTAAGAAGTTTAGTGAACAATCAAATTTCAATCTTACTGCATGATTTCACCTTGTAATAACTATCGAAAGTTGAGTCTATTAGGATAGAAAGCATAGGGATCAGAGCCACGAAAGTGGAAAGATTCTACCTCCGTGATTTGAGTTCTAGAACCCTAGTTTCAACTCTTTAAAACCGGTGTCTTATAGGTTGCATATGTTCTTTAAATTTCTTTTGTCTTGTGTATTTTGATTTATCTATCCTTTTATTTATCTTATTGCTTTTGTTTCATTCATCACGTATTTACAAAACCCCAAAACCAAATATATTTTCACTTAGCTTATTCTACATCATATAGGTTTGTAACGTAACAACATAGTGTCATGTGGATCGAACCCTAAGTACTACAATTCTGACTATTTTGGTCATCATCTTTAGGGAGCATCAAAAGTCCAAGAAACTTGAGAGGGGTATTCCCTGAGGATTCTACAACACTTAGGTTAGTGAAAAGATAGAAAAAGACCACAAAGTTGATACGTTGAAAACCAGAAAGAAGTGGGAAACACAATGAAAAGATAGTCAAGTGGCTCCGGGTCCAAAAAAATGATAGATCCGTGGAGTATTTGTAGTTTTAAGAGGCCCTTTAGTGAATAGAAAAGAAGAAGAAATGGACTTATTTCATGAAGATGATGACCAAAATAGTCAGAACGAAAAGTGAGATTATATCTCAAGGAATTAAAAAAAGAAAGATTGACTAGAATACAATGGAACTATGGAAAAATGACTAGAATACCATATATCTTTCAAAAATTACTCAAATCTTTTTGCACCCCTAGTAAATTACGATAAACACCCTTGATTAGTTTTTTTTTTTTGATAACTCAGCCGTCTCATTTAAATAACTCAGCCGTGTCATTTAGATAACTCAGCCGTGTCATTTAGATAACTCAGCCGTGTCATTTAGATAACTTAGCCGTGTCATTTAGATAACTCAGCCGTCTCATTTAGATAACTCAGCCGTCTCATTTAGGTAACTCAGCCATACCCTTGATTAGTTTTTCTTAATTGAAATTATTGTTAGTAAGAAAAAAAAATCCACGTCAGTAAGAAATAACCGTGATCAGAAAAGAGGGAAGTTTCTTCACCAAAAAAGGGAAGTTTCAATAGCAGAAACGTTTAAGTGTGTTGTGCTCGTTTAAGTCACTACAAGAAAACAGACCCATTTGGGAGGGCGAATTTCGTTGCAATTCCGTCGCAAAAGCCAATTTGCAACGAATTTGCGACGATTTTCAGTTCGTCGCGGCTGGCTCGTCGCAAAGCAAAAATCGTCGCAATTTCGATGCAAAAGTAGAATCGTCGCAAATGTCTCGCTAATTTAGCGACGCAATTGCATCGACAAAATTTGCATGGGTTTCTTTTGACGCAACATTGCGACGTTTTTGCAACGAAGTAGCATCGTTAAATTTGCATCAGAATTGCAACGAAAGTGATTGCATGGATTTTGCGATGAAACGGCTACGCAACTTTGCATCAATTTTGCGACGTTTTATTGGCGTCGTTTTTGCGACGAAACATATTGCGACAAAATTGCTACGCATGTTTGCATCGATTTTGCAACGTTTTATTTCTGATTTAAAAAAAAAATTAAAATAAAATTTGAAATTTTACATTAAAAAGAAAAACTAAAAACGAAAATTAAAAAGAAATAAAAACCAAAAACCAAAAATAATAAAAACCAAAAACCGCAAACGTCACTACGCATCGAAATTGATTTGTTCTTCGATCGGAGCTTGGGTTTCGTCCTCGTCATCGTCGTCTTCCATAGACTGAAGAGGTGGGTTCGGTTGCGTCTCGGGCACCGGAACGCCGGCGGAAGAAGAAGGACCCGTCATCGGAAAATGTATAAAATTTTGGTTTTTGCGAGCTAATGGAGAGAAAATATTATCAAAGATAGAAGAGAGTGGGTTTGGTGCGGAGTGGAGGGGAGAAGGAGAGTGGCTTATATAGGGATATTAGACGTCGCAATTTTGTCGCAAATTGGTTGCAACTTGTGGAGTTTTACCGCCTAAAACCGTCGCAATTCCGTCGCAAAATTTGAGTTTTACCGCTTAAAACCGTCGCAATTCCGTCGCAAAATTCAAGGTTTGCGCCAATTTGCGTCACAATTCCGTCGCAACTCTTAAAAGTATATTAACTCAACACGTTTAATTCATTCATGGTTTTCACCACCCAAAATTTCGTTGCAATTCCGTCGCAAACCTTAAAAATTATTAACTCGGTACGTTTATTTCTTTAGCGGTTTTCACCACCCCAAACGTTGCAAAATCAATGCAAAACTATTTTGGGGTATAGTTAGGGTTTTAGCCGTTTTAAAGCATATTCTGATCTTAGAATCCATAAGTAATCTTAATTCCGGGTTAATAATGCGTGTAGAAACCACAAATACACATTACATTGAAACAATTTCAAAATTCATAAAAATAGATGGATTCATAATATTCATAGTATAAGTGTATGTTATATAGTTGTGGTTGTCGATAATGTTTCATTGGATGTTTAATGCAAATATACTTTGGAAAAAAATTATTATTCAAAACTCTTACGAATCATGAATCTTTCATTGGATGTTAGATGATAACTAGTTAATTATATAATGTTAATTAGGGTATAGGGTTTGAGGTTTGGGTATTTAATTTGCGAGGATTTTGCAATGGAGTCGTCGTAAAATCGTCGCAAAATCTTGTATTTTAGGGAAAAATTATTATTCAAAACTCTTACGGATCATGAATCTTTCATTCGATGTTAGATGATAACTAGTTAATTATATAATGTTAATTAGGGTATAGGGTTTGAGGTTTGGGTATTTAATTTGTGAGGATTTTGCAACGGTTTCGTCGCAAAATCGTCGCAAACTTTATGTTTTTGCAACGATTTTGCAACGAAACCGTTGCAAAATCGTCGCACAATCTTGTATTTTAGGAAAAAAATTATTATTCAAAACTCTTACGAATCATGAATCTTTCATTGGATGTTAGATGATAACTAGTTAATTATATAATGTTAATTAGGGTATAGGGTTTGAGGTTTGGGTATTTAATTTGCGAGGATTTTGCAATGGAGTCGTCGTAAAATCGTCGCAAAATCTTGTATTTTAGGAAACAAATTATTATTCAAAACTATTACGAATCATGAATCTTTCATTCGATGTTAGATGATAACTAGTTAATTATATAATGTTAATTAGGGTATAGGGTTTGAGGTTTGGGTATTTAATTTGTGAGGATTTTGCAACGGTTTCGTCGCAAAATCGTCGCAAACTTTATGTTTTTGCGACGATTTTGCAACGAAACCGTTGCAAAATCGTCGCACAATCTTGTATTTTAGGAAAAAAATTATTATTCAAAACTCTTACGAATCATGAATCTTTCATTGGATGTTAGATGATAACTAGTTAATTATATAATGTTAATTAGGGTATAGGGTTTGAGGTTTGGGTATTTAATTTGCGAGGATTTTGCAATGGAGTCGTCGTAAAATCGTCGCAAAATCTTGTATTTTAGGAAACAAATTATTATTCAAAACTCTTACGAATCATGAATCTTTCATTCGATGTTAGATGATAACTAGTTAATTATATAATGTTAATTAGGGTATAGGGTTTGAGGTTTGGGTATTTAATTTGTGAGGATTTTGCAACGGTTTCGTCGTAAAATCGTCGCAAAATCTTGTATTTTAGGAAAAAAATTATTATTCAAAACTCTTACGAATCATGAATCTTTCATTGGATGTTAGATGATAACTAGTTAATTATATAATGTTAATTAGGGTATAGGGTTTGAGGTTTGGGTATTTAATTTGCGAGGATTTTGCAATGGAGTCGTCGTAAAATCGTCGCAAAATCTTGTATTTTAGGAAAAAAATTATTATTCAAAACTCTTACGAATCATGAATCTTTCATTCGATGTTAGATGATAACTAGTTAATTATATAATGTTAATTAGGGTATAGGGTTTGAGGTTTGGGTATTTAATTTGTGAGGATTTTGCAACGGTTTCGTCGCAAAATCGTCGCAAACTTTATGTTTTTGCGACGATTTTGCAACGAAACCGTTGCAAAATCGTCGCACAATCTTGTATTTTAGGAAAAACATTATTATTCAAAACTCTTACGAATCATGAATCTTTCATTGGATGTTAGATGATAACTAGTTAATTATATAATGTTAATTAGGGTATAGGGTTTGAGGTTTGGGTATTTAATTTGCGAGGATTTTGCAATGGAGTCGTCGTAAAATCGTCGCAAAATATTGTATTTAAGGGAAAAAATTATTATTCAAAACTCTTACGGATCATGAATCTTTCATTCGATGTTAGATGATAACTAGTTAATTATATAATGTTAATTAGGGTATAGGGTTTGAGGTTTGGGTATTTAATTTGTGAGGATTTTGCAACGGTTTCGTCGCAAAATCGTCGCAAACTTTATGTTTTTGCGACGATTTTGCAACGAAACCGTTGCAAAATCGTCGCACAATCTTGTATTTTAGGAAAAAAATTATTATTCAAAACTCTTACGAATCATGAATCTTTCATTGGATGTTAGATGATAACTAGTTAATTATATAATGTTAATTAGGGTATAGGGTTTGAGGTTTGGGTATTTAATTTGCGAGGATTTTGCAATGGAGTCGTCGTAAAATCGTCGCAAAATCTTGTATTTTAGGAAAACAATTATTATTCAAAACTCTTACGAATCATGAATCTTTCATTCGATGTTAGATGATAACTAGTTAATTATATAATGTTAATTAGTGTATAGGGTTTGAGGTTTGGGTATTTAATTTGTGAGGATTTTGCTACGGTTTCGTCGTAAAATCGTCGCAAAATCTTGTATTTTAGGAAAAACATTATTATTCAAAACTCTTACGAATCATGAATCTTTCATTGGATGTTAGATGATAACTAGTAAATTATATAATGTTAATTAGGGTATAGGGTTTGAGGTTTGGGTATTTAATTTGCGAGGATTTTGCAATGGAGTCGTCGTAAAATCGTCGCAAAATCTTGTATTTTAGGAAAAAAATTATTATTCAAAACTCTTACGAATCATGAATCTTTCATTCGATGTTAGATGATAACTAGTTAATTATATAATGTTAATTAGGGTATAGGGTTTGAGGTTTGGGTATTTAATTTGTGAGGATTTTGCAACGGTTTCGTCGCAAAATCGTCGCAAACTTTATGTTTTTGCGACGATTTTGCAACGAAACCGTTGCAAAATCGTCGCACAATCTTGTATTTTAGGAAAAAAATTATTATTCAAAACTCTTACGAATCATGAATCTTTCATTGGATGTTAGATGATAACTAGTTAATTATATAATGTTAATTAGGGTATAGGGTTTGAGGTTTGGGTATTTAATTTGCGAGGATTTTGCAATGGAGTCGTCGTAAAATCGTCGCAAAATCTTGTATTTTAGGAAACAAATTATTATTCAAAACTCTTACGAATCATGAATCTTTCATTCGATGTTAGATGATAACTAGTTAATTATATAATGTTAATTAGGGTATAGGGTTTGAGGTTTGGGTATTTAATTTGTGAGGATTTTGCAACGGTTTCGTCGTAAAATCGTCGCAAAATCTTGTATTTTAGGAAAAAAATTATTATTCAAAACTCTTACGAATCATGAATCTTTCATTGGATGTTAGATGATAACTAGTTAATTATATAATGTTAATTAGGGTATAGGTTTGAGGTTTGGGTATTTAATTTGCGAGGATTTTGCAATGGAGTCGTCGTAAAATCGTCGCAAAATCTTGTATTTTAGGAAAAACATTATTATTCAAAACTCTTACGAATCATGAATCTTTCATTCGATGTTAGATGATAACTAGTTAATTATATAATGTTAATTAGGGTATAGGGTTTGAGGTTTGGGTATTTAATTTGTGAGGATTTTGCAACGGTTTCGTCGCAAAATCGTCGCAAACTTTATGTTTTTGCGACGATTTTGCAACGAAACCGTTGCAAAATCGTCGCACAATCTTGTATTTTAGGAAAAAAATTATTATTCAAAACTCTTACGAATCATGAATCTTTCATTGGATGTTAGATGATAACTAGTTAATTATATAATGTTAATTAGGGTATAGGGTTTGAGGTTTGGGTATTTAATTTGCGAGGATTTTGCAATGGAGTCGTCGTAAAATCGTCGCAAAATCTTGTATTTTAGGAAAAACATTATTATTCAAAACTCTTACGAATCATGAATCTTTCATTCGATGTTAGATGATAACTAGTTAATTATATAATGTTAATTAGGGTATAGGGTTTGAGGTTTGGGTATTTAATTTGCGAGGATTTTGCAATGGAGTCGTCGTAAAATCGTCGCAAAATCTTGTATTTTAGGAAAAATATTATTATTCAAAACTCTTACGAATCATGAATCTTTCATTGGATGTTAGATGATAACTAGTTAATTATATAATGTTAATTAGGGTATAGGGTTTGAGGTTTGGGTATTTAATTTGCGAGGATTTTGCAATGGAGTCGTCGTAAAATCGTCGCAAAATCTTGTATTTTAGGAAAAAAATTATTATTCAAAACTCTTACGAATCATGAATCTTTCATTCGATGTTAGATGATAACTAGTTAATTATATAATGTTAATTAGGGTATAGGGTTTGAGGTTTGGGTATTTAATTTGCGAAGATTTTGCAATGGAGTCGTCGTAAAATCGTCGCAAAATCTTGTATTTTAGGAAAAAAATTATTATTCAAAACTCTTACGAATCATGAATCTTTCATTCGATGTTAGATGATAACTAGTTAATTATATAATGTTAATTAGGGTATAGGGTTTGAGGTTTGGGTATTTAATTTGTGAGGATTTTGCAACGGTTTCGTCGTAAAATCGTCGCAAAATCTTGTATTTTAGGAAAAAAATTATTATTCAAAACTCTTACGAATCATGAATCTTTCATTCGATGTTAGATGATAACTAGTTAATTATATAATGTTAATTAGGGTATAGGGTTTGAGGTTTGGGTATTTAATTTGCGAAGATTTTGCAATGGAGTCGTCGTAAAATCGTCGCAAAATCTTGTATTTTAGGAAAAAAATTATTATTCAAAACTCTTACGAATCATGAATCTTTCATTCGATGTTAGATGATAACTAGTTAATTATATAATGTTAATTAGGGTATAGGGTTTGAGGTTTGGGTATTTAATTTGTGAGGATTTTGCAACGGTTTCGTCGCAAAATCGTCGCAAACTTTATGTTTTTGCGACGATTTTGCAACGAAACCGTTGCAAAATCGTCGCACAATCTTGTATTTTAGGAAAAAAATTATTATTCAAAACTCTTACGAATCATGAATCTTTCATTGGATGTTAGATGATAACTAGTTAATTATATAATGTTAATTAGGGTATAGGGTTTGAGGTTTGGGTATTTAATTTGCGAGGATTTTGCAATGGAGTCGTCGTAAAATCGTCGCAAAATATTGTATTTAAGGGAAAAAATTATTATTCAAAACTCTTACGGATCATGAATCTTTCATTCGATGTTAGATGATAACTAGTTAATTATATAATGTTAATTAGGGTATAGGGTTTGAGGTTTGGGTATTTAATTTGTGAGGATTTTGCAACGGTTTCGTCGCAAAATCGTCGCAAACTTTATGTTTTTGCGACGATTTTGCAACGAAACCGTTGCAAAATCGTCGCACAATCTTGTATTTTAGGAAAAAAATTATTATTCAAAACTCTTACGAATCATGAATCTTTCATTGGATGTTAGATGATAACTAGTTAATTATATAATGTTAATTAGGGTATAGGGTTTGAGGTTTGGGTATTTAATTTGCGAGGATTTTGCAATGGAGTCGTCGTAAAATCGTCGCAAAATCTTGTATTTTAGGAAAACAATTATTATTCAAAACTCTTACGAATCATGAATCTTTCATTCGATGTTAGATGATAACTAGTTAATTATATAATGTTAATTAGTGTATAGGGTTTGAGGTTTGGGTATTTAATTTGTGAGGATTTTGCTACGGTTTCGTCGTAAAATCGTCGCAAAATCTTGTATTTTAGGAAAAACATTATTATTCAAAACTCTTACGAATCATGAATCTTTCATTGGATGTTAGATGATAACTAGTAAATTATATAATGTTAATTAGGGTATAGGGTTTGAGGTTTGGGTATTTAATTTGCGAGGATTTTGCAATGGAGTCGTCGTAAAATCGTCGCAAAATCTTTTATTTTAGGAAAAAAATTATTATTCAAAACTCTTACGAATCATGAATCTTTCATTCGATGTTAGATGATAACTAGTTAATTATATAATGTTAATTAGGGTATAGGGTTTGAGGTTTGGGTATTTAATTTGTGAGGATTTTGCAACGGTTTCGTCGCAAAATCGTCGCAAACTTTATGTTTTTGCGACGATTTTGCAACGAAACCGTTGCAAAATCGTCGCACAATCTTGTATTTTAGGAAAAAAATTATTATTCAAAACTCTTACGAATCATGAATCTTTCATTGGATGTTAGATGATAACTAGTTAATTATATAATGTTAATTAGGGTATAGGGTTTGAGGTTTGGGTATTTAATTTGCGAGGATTTTGCAATGGAGTCGTCGTAAAATCGTCGCAAAATCTTGTATTTTAGGAAACAAATTATTATTCAAAACTCTTACGAATCATGAATCTTTTATTCGATGTTAGATGATAACTAGTTAATTATATAATGTTAATTAGGGTATAGGGTTTGAGGTTTGGGTATTTAATTTGTGAGGATTTTGCAACGGTTTCGTCGTAAAATCGTCGCAAAATCTTGTATTTTAGGAAAAAAATTATTATTCAAAACTCTTACGAATCATGAATCTTTCATTGGATGTTAGATGATAACTAGTTAATTATATAATGTTAATTAGGGTATAGGTTTGAGGTTTGGGTATTTAATTTGCGAGGATTTTGCAATGGAGTCGTCGTAAAATCGTCGCAAAATCTTGTATTTTAGGAAAAACATTATTATTCAAAACTCTTACGAATCATGAATCTTTCATTCGATGTTAGATGATAACTAGTTAATTATATAATGTTAATTAGGGTATAGGGTTTGAGGTTTGGGTATTTAATTTGTGAGGATTTTGCAACGGTTTCGTCGCAAAATCGTCGCAAACTTTATGTTTTTGCGACGATTTTGCAACGAAACCGTTGCAAAATCGTCGCACAATCTTGTATTTTAGGAAAAAAATTATTATTCAAAACTCTTACGAATCATGAATCTTTCATTGGATGTTAGATGATAACTAGTTAATTATATAATGTTAATTAGGGTATAGGGTTTGAGGTTTGGGTATTTAATTTGCGAGGATTTTGCAATGGAGTCGTCGTAAAATCGTCGCAAAATCTTGTATTTTAGGAAACAAATTATTATTCAAAACTCTTACGAATCATGAATCTTTCATTCGATGTTAGATGATAACTAGTTAATTATATAATGTTAATTAGGGTATAGGGTTTGAGGTTTGGGTATTTAATTTGTGAGGATTTTGCAACGGTTTCGTCGTAAAATCGTCGCAAAATCTTGTATTTTAGGAAAAAAATTATTATTCAAAACTCTTACGAATCATGAATCTTTCATTGGATGTTAGATGATAACTAGTTAATTATATAATGTTAATTAGGGTATAGGTTTGAGGTTTGGGTATTTAATTTGCGAGGATTTTGCAATGGAGTCGTCGTAAAATCGTCGCAAAATCTTGTATTTTAGGAAAAACATTATTATTCAAAACTCTTACGAATCATGAATCTTTCATTCGATGTTAGATGATAACTAGTTAATTATATAATGTTAATTAGGGTATAGGGTTTGAGGTTTGGGTATTTAATTTGCGAGGATTTTGCAATGGAGTCGTCGTAAAATCGTCGCAAAATCTTGTATTTTAGGAAAAACATTATTATTCAAAACTCTTACGAATCATGAATCTTTCATTCGATGTTAGATGATAACTAGTTAATTATATAATGTTAATTAGGGTATAGGGTTTGAGGTTTGGGTATTTAATTTGCGAGGATTTTGCAATGGAGTCGTCGTAAAATCTTCGCAAAATCTTGTATTTTAGGGAAAAATTATTATTCAAAACTCTTACGGATCATGAATCTTTCATTCGATGTTAGATGATAACTAGTTAATTATATAATGTTAATTAGGGTATAGGGTTTGAGGTTTGGGTATTTAATTTGTGAGGATTTTGCAACGGTTTCGTCGCAAAATCGTCGCAAACTTTATGTTTTTGCGACGATTTTGCAACGAAACCGTTGCAAAATCGTCGCACAATCTTGTATTTTAGGAAAAAAATTATTATTCAAAACTCTTACGAATCATGAAACTTTCATTGGATGTTAGATGATAACTAGTTAATTATATAATGTTAATTAGGGTATAGGGTTTGAGGTTTGGGTATTTAATTTGCGAGGATTTTGCAATGGAGTCGTCGTAAAATCGTCGCAAAATCTTGTATTTTAGGAAAACAATTATTATTCAAAACTCTTACGAATCATGAATCTTTCATTCGATGTTAGATGATAACTAGTTAATTATATAATGTTAATTAGTGTATAGGGTTTGAGGTTTGGGTATTTAATTTGTGAGGATTTTGCAACGGTTTCGTCGTAAAATCGTCGCAAAATCTTGTATTTTAGGAAAAAAATTATTATTCAAAACTCTTACGAATCATGAATCTTTCATTGGATGTTAGATGATAACTAGTTAATTATATAATGTTAATTAGGGTATAGGTTTGAGGTTTGGGTATTTAATTTGCGAGGATTTTGCAATGGAGTCGTCGTAAAATCGTCGCAAAATCTTGTATTTTAGGAAAAACATTATTATTCAAAACTCTTACGAATCATGAATCTTTCATTCGATGTTAGATGATAACTAGTTAATTATATAATGTTAATTAGGGTATAGGGTTTGAGGTTTGGGTATTTAATTTGTGAGGATTTTGCAACGGTTTCGTCGCAAAATCGTCGCAAACTTTATGTTTTTGCGACGATTTTGCAACGAAACCGTTGCAAAATCGTCGCACAATCTTGTATTTTAGGAAAAAAATTATTATTCAAAACTCTTACGAATCATGAATCTTTCATTGGATGTTAGATGATAACTAGTTAATTATATAATGTTAATTAGGGTATAGGGTTTGAGGTTTGGGTATTTAATTTGCGAGGATTTTGCAATGGAGTCGTCGTAAAATCGTCGCAAAATCTTGTATTTTAGGAAACAAATTATTATTCAAAACTCTTACGAATCATGAATCTTTCATTCGATGTTAGATGATAACTAGTTAATTATATAATGTTAATTAGGGTATAGGGTTTGAGGTTTGGGTATTTAATTTGTGAGGATTTTGCAACGGTTTCGTCGTAAAATCGTCGCAAAATCTTGTATTTTAGGAAAAAAATTATTATTCAAAACTCTTACGAATCATGAATCTTTCATTGGATGTTAGATGATAACTAGTTAATTATATAATGTTAATTAGGGTATAGGTTTGAGGTTTGGGTATTTAATTTGCGAGGATTTTGCAATGGAGTCGTCGTAAAATCGTCGCAAAATCTTGTATTTTAGGAAAAACATTATTATTCAAAACTCTTACGAATCATGAATCTTTCATTCGATGTTAGATGATAACTAGTTAATTATATAATGTTAATTAGGGTATAGGGTTTGAGGTTTGGGTATTTAATTTGCGAGGATTTTGCAATGGAGTCGTCGTAAAATCGTCGCAAAATCTTGTATTTTAGGAAAAAAATTATTATTCAAAACTCTTACGAATCATGAATCTTTCATTCGATGTTAGATGATAACTAGTTAATTATATAATGTTAATTAGGGTATAGGGTTTGAGGTTTGGGTATTTAATTTGTGAGGATTTTGCTACGGTTTCGTCGTAAAATCGTCGCAAAATCTTGTATTTTAGGAAAAACATTATTATTCAAAACTCTTACGAATCATGAATCTTTCATTGGATGTTAGATGATAACTAGTTAATTATATAATGTTAATTAGGGTATAGGGTTTGAGGTTTGGGTATTTAATTTGCGAGGATTTTGCAATGGAGTCGTCGTAAAATCGTCGCAAAATCTTGTATTTTAGGAAAAAAATTATTATTCAAAACTCTTACGAATCATGAATCTTTCATTCGATGTTAGATGATAACTAGTTAATTATATAATGTTAATTAGGGTATAGGGTTTGAGGTTTGGGTATTTAATTTGTGAGGATTTTGCAACGGTTTCGTCGCAAAATCGTCGCAAACTTTATGTTTTTGCGACGATTTTGCAACGAAACCGTCGTAAAATCGTCGCAAAATCTTGTATTTTAGGAAAAAAATTATTATTCAAAACTCTTACGAATCATGAATCTTTCATTCGATGTTAGATGATAACTAGTTAATTATATAATGTTAATTAGGGTATAGGGTTTGAGGTTTGGGTATTTAATTTGTGAGGATTTTGCAACGGTTTCGTCGTAAAATCGTCGCAAAATCTTGTATTTTAGGAAAAACATTATTATTCAAAACTCTTACGAATCATGAATCTTTTATTCGATGTTAGATGATAACTAGTTAATTATATAATGTTAATTAGGGTATAGGGTTTGAGGTTTGGGTATTTAATTTGCGAGGATTTTGCAATGGAGTCGTCGTAAAATCGTCGCAAAATCTTGTATTTTAGGAAAAAAATTATTATTCAAAACTCTTACGAATCATGAATCTTTCATTCGATGTTAGATGATAACTAGTTAATTATATAATGTTAATTAGGGTATAGGGTTTGAGGTTTGGATATTTAATTTGTGAGGATTTTGCAACGGTTTCGTCGTAAAATCGTCGCAAAATCTTGTATTTTAGGAAAAAAATTATTATTCAAAACTCTTACGAATCATGAATCTTTCATTCGATGTTAGATGATAACTAGTTAATTATATAATGTTAATTAGGGTATAGGGTTTGAGGTTTGGGTATTTAATTTGTGAGGATTTTGCAACGGTTTCGTCGTAAAATCGTCGCACAATCTTGTATTTTAGGAAAAAAATTATTATTCAAAACTCTTACGAATCATGAATCTTTCATTGGATGTTAGATGATAACTAGTTAATTATATAATGTTAATTAGGGTATAGGGTTTGAGGTTTGGGTATTTAATTTGCGAGGATTTTGCAATGGAGTCGTCGTAAAATCGTCGCAAAATCTTGTATTTTAGGGAAAAAATTATTATTCAAAACTCTTACGGATCATGAATCTTTCATTCGATGTTAGATGATAACTAGTTAATTATATAATGTTAATTAGGGTATAGGGTTTGAGGTTTGGGTATTTAATTTGTGAGGATTTTGCAACGGTTTCGTCGCAAAATCGTCGCAAACTTTATGTTTTTGCGACGATTTTGCAACGAAACCGTTGCAAAATCGTCGCACAATCTTGTATTTTAGGACAAAAATTATTAATCAAAACTCTTACGAATCATGAATCTTTCATTGGATGTTAGATGATAACTAGTTAATTATATAATGTTAATTAGGGTATAGGGTTTGAGGTTTGGGTATTTAATTTGCGAGGATTTTGCAATGGAGTCGTCGTAAAATCGTCGCAAAATCTTGTATTTTAGGAAACAAATTATTATTCAAAACTCTTACGAATCATGAATCTTTCATTCGATGTTAGATGATAACTAGTTAATTATATAATGTTAATTAGGGTATAGGGTTTGAGGTTTGGGTATTTAATTTGTGAGGATTTTGCAACGGTTTCGTCGTAAAATCGTCGCAAAATCTTGTATTTTAGGAAAAAAATTATTATTCAAAACTCTTACGAATCATGAATCTTTCATTGGATGTTAGATGATAACTAGTTAATTATATAATGTTAATTAGGGTATAGGGTTTGAGGTTTGGGTATTTAATTTGCGAGGATTTTGCAATGGAGTCGTCGTAAAATCGTCGCAAAATCTGGTATTTTAGGAAAAAAATTATTATTCAAAACTCTTACGAATCATGAATCTTTCATTCGATGTTAGATGATAACTAGTTAATTATATAATGTTAATTAGGGTATAGGGTTTGAGGTTTGGGTATTTAATTTGTGAGGATTTTGCAACGGTTTCGTCGCAAAATCGTCGCAAACTTTATGTTTTTGCGACGATTTTGCAACGAAACCGTTGCAAAATCGTCGCACAATCTTGTATTTTAGGAAAAAAATTATTATTCAAAACTCTTACGAATCATGAATCTTTCATTGGATGTTAGATGATAACTAGTTAATTATATAATGTTAATTAGGGTATAGGGTTTGAGGTTTGGGTATTTAATTTGCGAGGATTTTGCAATGGAGTCGTCGTAAAATCGTCGCAAAATCTTGTATTTTAGGAAAAAAATTATTATTCAAAACTCTTACGAATCATGAATCTTTCATTCGATGTTAGATGATAACTAGTTAATTATATAATGTTAATTAGGGTATAGGGTTTGAGGTTTGGGTATTTAATTTGTGAGGATTTTGCAACGGTTTCGTCGTAAAATCGTCGCAAAATCTTGTATTTTAGGAAAAAAATTATTATTCAAAACTCTTACGAATCATGAATCTTTCATTGGATGTTAGATGATAACTAGTTAATTATATAATGTTAATTAGGGTATAGGGTTTGAGGTTTGGGTATTTAATTTGCGAGGATTTTGCAATGGAGTCGTCGTAAAATCGTCGCAAAATCTTGTATTTTAGGGAAAAAATTATTATTCAAAACTCTTACGGATCATGAATCTTTCATTCGATGTTAGATGATAACTAGTTAATTATATAATGTTAATTAGGGTATAGGGTTTGAGGTTTGGGTATTTAATTTGTGAGGATTTTGCAACGGTTTCGTCGTAAAATCGTCGCACAATCTTGTATTTTAGGAAAAAAATTATTATTCAAAACTCTTACGAATCATGAATCTTTCATTGGATGTTAGATGATAACTAGTTAATTATATAATGTTAATTAGGGTATAGGGTTTGAGGTTTGGGTATTTAATTTGCGAGGATTTTGCAATGGAGTCGTCGTAAAATCGTCGCAAAATCTTGTATTTTAGGGAAAAAATTATTATTCAAAACTCTTACGGATCATGAATCTTTCATTCGATGTTAGATGATAACTAGTTAATTATATAATGTTAATTAGGGTATAGGGTTTGAGGTTTGGGTATTTAATTTGTGAGGATTTTGCAACGGTTTCGTCGCAAAATCGTCGCAAACTTTATGTTTTTGCGACGATTTTGCAACGAAACCGTTGCAAAATCGTCGCACAATCTTGTATTTTAGGACAAAAATTATTAATCAAAACTCTTACGAATCATGAATCTTTCATTGGATGTTAGATGATAACTAGTTAATTATATAATGTTAATTAGGGTATAGGGTTTGAGGTTTGGGTATTTAATTTGCGAGGATTTTGCAATGGAGTCGTCGTAAAATCGTCGCAAAATCTTGTATTTTAGGAAAAAAATTATTATTCAAAACTCTTACGAATCATGAATCTTTCATTCGATGTTAGATGATAACTAGTTAATTATATAATGTTAATTAGGGTATAGGGTTTGAGGTTTGGGTATTTAATTTGTGAGGATTTTGCAACGGTTTCGTCGCAAAATCGTCGCAAACTTTATGTTTTTGCGACGATTTTGCAACGAAACCGTTGCAAAATCGTCGCACAATCTTGTATTTTAGGACAAAAATTATTAATCAAAACTCTTACGAATCATGAATCTTTCATTGGATGTTAGATGATAACTAGTTAATTATATAATGTTAATTAGGGTATAGGGTTTGAGGTTTGGGTATTTAATTTGCGAGGATTTTGCAATGGAGTCGTCGTAAAATCGTCGCAAAATCTTGTATTTTAGGAAACAAATTATTATTCAAAACTCTTACGAATCATGAATCTTTCATTCGATGTTAGATGATAACTAGTTAATTATATAATGTTAATTAGGGTATAGGGTTTGAGGTTTGGGTATTTAATTTGTGAGGATTTTGCAACGGTTTCGTCGTAAAATCGTCGCAAAATCTTGTATTTTAGGAAAAAAATTATTATTCAAAACTCTTACGAATCATGAATCTTTCATTGGATGTTAGATGATAACTAGTTAATTATATAATGTTAATTAGGGTATAGGGTTTGAGGTTTGGGTATTTAATTTGCGAGGATTTTGCAATGGAGTCGTCGTAAAATCGTCGCAAAATCTTGTATTTTAGGAAAAAAATTATTATTCAAAACTCTTACGAATCATGAATCTTTCATTCGATGTTAGATGATAACTAGTTAATTATATAATGTTAATTAGGGTATAGGGTTTGAGGTTTGGGTATTTAATTTGTGAGGATTTTGCAACGGTTTCGTCGCAAAATCGTCGCAAACTTTATGTTTTTGCGACGATTTTGCAACGAAACCGTTGCAAAATCGTCGCACAATCTTGTATTTTAGGAAAAAAATTATTATTCAAAACTCTTACGAATCATGAATCTTTCATTGGATGTTAGATGATAACTAGTTAATTATATAATGTTAATTAGGGTATAGGGTTTGAGGTTTGGGTATTTAATTTGCGAGGATTTTGCAATGGAGTCGTCGTAAAATCGTCGCAAAATCTTGTATTTTAGGAAAAAAATTATTATTCAAAACTCTTACGAATCATGAATCTTTCATTCGATGTTAGATGATAACTAGTTAATTATATAATGTTAATTAGGGTATAGGGTTTGAGGTTTGGGTATTTAATTTGTGAGGATTTTGCAACGGTTTCGTCGTAAAATCGTCGCAAAATCTTGTATTTTAGGAAAAAAATTATTATTCAAAACTCTTACGAATCATGAATCTTTCATTGGATGTTAGATGATAACTAGTTAATTATATAATGTTAATTAGGGTATAGGGTTTGAGGTTTGGGTATTTAATTTGCGAGGATTTTGCAATGGAGTCGTCGTAAAATCGTCGCAAAATCTTGTATTTTAGGAAAAAAATTATTATTCAAAACTCTTACGAATCATGAATCTTTCATTCGATGTTAGATGATAACTAGTTAATTATATAATGTTAATTAGGGTATAGGGTTTGAGGTTTGGGTATTTAATTTGTGAGGATTTTGCAACGGTTTCGTCGCAAAATCGTCGCAAACTTTATGTTTTTGCGACGATTTTGCAACGAAACCGTTGCAAAATCGTCGCACAATCTTGTATTTTAGGAAAAAAATTATTATTCAAAACTCTTACGAATCATGAATCTTTCATTGGATGTTAGATGATAACTAGTTAATTATATAATGTTAATTAGGGTATAGGGTTTGAGGTTTGGGTATTTAATTTGCGAGGATTTTGCAATGGAGTCGTCGTAAAATCGTCGCAAAATCTTGTATTTTAGGAAAAAAATTATTATTCAAAACTCTTACGAATCATGAATCTTTCATTCGATGTTAGATGATAACTAGTTAATTATATAATGTTAATTAGGGTATAGGGTTTGAGGTTTGGGTATTTAATTTGTGAGGATTTTGCAACGGTTTCGTCGTAAAATCGTCGCAAAATCTTGTATTTTAGGAAAAAAATTATTATTCAAAACTCTTACGAATCATGAATCTTTCATTGGATGTTAGATGATAACTAGTTAATTATATAATGTTAATTAGGGTATAGGGTTTGAGGTTTGGGTATTTAATTTGCGAGGATTTTGCAATGGAGTCGTCGTAAAATCGTCGCAAAATCTTGTATTTTAGGGAAAAAATTATTATTCAAAACTCTTACGGATCATGAATCTTTCATTCGATGTTAGATGATAACTAGTTAATTATATAATGTTAATTAGGGTATAGGGTTTGAGGTTTGGGTATTTAATTTGTGAGGATTTTGCAACGGTTTCGTCGCAAAATCGTCGCAAACTTTATGTTTTTGCGACGATTTTGCAACGAAACCGTTGCAAAATCGTCGCACAATCTTGTATTTTAGGACAAAAATTATTATTCAAAACTCTTACGAATCATGAATCTTTCATTGGATGTTCGATGATAACTAGTTAATTATATAATGTTAATTAGGGTATAGGGTTTGAGGTTTGGGTATTTAATTTGCGAGGATTTTGCAATGGAGTCGTCGTAAAATCGTCGCAAAATCTTGTATTTTAGGAAAAAAATTATTATTCAAAACTCTTACGAATCATGAATCTTTCATTCGATGTTAGATGATAACTAGTTAATTATATAATGTTAATTAGGGTATAGGGTTTGAGGTTTGGGTATTTAATTTGTGAGGATTTTGCAACGGTTTCGTCGTAAAATCGTCGCAAAATCTTGTATTTTAGGAAAAAAATTATTATTCAAAACTCTTACGAATCATGAATCTTTCATTGGATGTTAGATGATAACTAGTTAATTATATAATGTTAATTAGGGTATAGGGTTTGAGGATTGGGTATTTAATTTGCGAGGATTTTGCAATGGAGTCGTCGTAAAATCGTCGCAAAATCTTGTATTTTAGGAAAAAAATTATTATTCAAAACTCTTACGAATCATGAATCTTTCATTCGATGTTAGATGATAACTAGTTAATTATATAATGTTAATTAGGGTATAGGGTTTGAGGTTTGGGTATTTAATTTGTGAGGATTTTGCAACGGTTTCGTCGCAAAATCGTCGCAAACTTTATGTTTTTGCGACGATTTTGCAACGAAACCGTTGCAAAATCGTCGCACAATCTTGTATTTTAGGAAAAAAATTATTATTCAAAACTCTTACGAATCATGAATCTTTCATTGGATGTTAGATGATAACTAGTTAATTATATAATGTTAATTAGGGTATAGGGTTTGAGGTTTGGGTATTTAATTTGCGAGGATTTTGCAATGGAGTCGTCGTAAAATCGTCGCAAAATCTTGTATTTTAGGAAAAAAATTATTATTCAAAACTCTTACGAATCATGAATCTTTCATTCGATGTTAGATGATAACTAGTTAATTATATAATGTTAATTAGGGTATAGGGTTTGAGGTTTGGGTATTTAATTTGTGAGGATTTTGCAACGGTTTCGTCGTAAAATCGTCGCAAAATCTTGTATTTTAGGAAAAAAATTATTATTCAAAACTCTTACGAATCATGAATCTTTCATTGGATGTTAGATGATAACTAGTTAATTATATAATGTTAATTAGGGTATAGGGTTTGAGGTTTGGGTATTTAATTTGCGAGGATTTTGCAATGGAGTCGTCGTAAAATCGTCGCAAAATCTTGTATTTTAGGGAAAAAATTATTATTCAAAACTCTTACGGATCATGAATCTTTCATTCGATGTTAGATGATAACTAGTTAATTATATAATGTTAATTAGGGTATAGGGTTTGAGGTTTGGGTATTTAATTTGTGAGGATTTTGCAACGGTTTCGTCGCAAAATCGTCGCAAACTTTATGTTTTTGCGACGATTTTGCAACGAAACCGTTGCAAAATCGTCGCACAATCTTGTATTTTAGGACAAAAATTATTATTCAAAACTCTTACGAATCATGAATCTTTCATTGGATGTTAGATGATAACTAGTTAATTATATAATGTTAATTTGGGTATAGGGTTTGAGGTTTGGGTATTTAATTTGCGAGGATTTTGCAATGGAGTCGTCGTAAAATCGTCGCAAAATCTTGTATTTTAGGAAACAAATTATTATTCAAAACTCTTACGAATCATGAATCTTTCATTCGATGTTAGATGATAACTAGTTAATTATATAATGTTAATTAGGGTATAGGGTTTGAGGTTTGGGTATTTAATTTGTGAGGATTTTGCAACGGTTTCGTCGTAAAATCGTCGCAAAATCTTGTATTTTAGGAAAAAAATTATTATTCAAAACTCTTACGAATCATGAATCTTTCATTGGATGTTAGATGATAACTAGTTAATTATATAATGTTAATTAGGGTATAGGGTTTGAGGATTGGGTATTTAATTTGCGAGGATTTTGCAATGGAGTCGTCGTAAAATCGTCGCAAAATCTTGTATTTTAGGAAAAAAATTATTATTCAAAACTCTTACGAATCATGAATCTTTCATTCGATGTTAGATGATAACTAGTTAATTATATAATGTTAATTAGGGTATAGGGTTTGAGGTTTGGGTATTTAATTTGTGAGGATTTTGCAACGGTTTCGTCGCAAAATCGTCGCAAACTTTATGTTTTTGCGACGATTTTGCAACGAAACCGTTGCAAAATCGTCGCACAATCTTGTATTTTAGGAAAAAAATTATTATTCAAAACTCTTACGAATCATGAATCTTTCATTGGATGTTAGATGATAACTAGTTAATTATATAATGTTAATTAGGGTATAGGGTTTGAGGTTTGGGTATTTAATTTGCGAGGATTTTGCAATGGAGTCGTCGTAAAATCGTCGCAAAATCTTGTATTTTAGGAAAAAAATTATTATTCAAAACTCTTACGAATCATGAATCTTTCATTCGATGTTAGATGATAACTAGTTAATTATATAATGTTAATTAGGGTATAGGGTTTGAGGTTTGGGTATTTAATTTGTGAGGATTTTGCAACGGTTTCGTCGTAAAATCGTCGCAAAATCTTGTATTTTAGGAAAAAAATTATTATTCAAAACTCTTACGAATCATGAATCTTTCATTGGATGTTAGATGATAACTAGTTAATTATATAATGTTAATTAGGGTATAGGGTTTGAGGTTTGGGTATTTAATTTGCGAGGATTTTGCAATGGAGTCGTCGTAAAATCGTCGCAAAATCTTGTATTTTAGGAAAATAATTATTATTCAAAACTCTTACGAATCATGAATCTTTCATTCGATGTTAGATGATAACTAGTTAATTATATAATGTTAATTAGGGTATAGGGTTTGAGGTTTGGGTATTTAATTTGTGAGGATTTTGCAACGGTTTCGTCGCAAAATCGTCGCAAACTTTATGTTTTTGCGACGATTTTGCAACGAAACCGTTGCAAAATCGTCGCACAATCTTGTATTTTAGGAAAAAAATTATTATTCAAAACTCTTACGAATCATGAATCTTTCATTGGATGTTAGATGATAACTAGTTAATTATATAATGTTAATTAGGGTATAGGGTTTGAGGTTTGGGTATTTAATTTGCGAGGATTTTGCAATGGAGTCGTCGTAAAATCGTCGCAAAATCTTGTATTTTAGGAAAAAAGTTATTATTCAAAACTCTTACGAATCATGAATCTTTCATTCGATGTTAGATGATAACTAGTTAATTATATAATGTTAATTAGGGTATAGGGTTTGAGGTTTGGGTATTTAATTTGTGAGGATTTTGCAACGGTTTCGTCGTAAAATCGTCGCAAAATCTTGTATTTTAGGAAAAAAATTATTATTCAAAACTCTTACGAATCATGAATCTTTCATTGGATGTTAGATGATAACTAGTTAATTATATAATGTTAATTAGGGTATAGGGTTTGAGGTTTGGGTATTTAATTTGTGAGGATTTTGCAACGGTTTCGTCGCAAAATCGTCGCAAACTTTATGTTTTTGCGACGATTTTGCAACGAAACCGTTGCAAAATCGTCGCACAATCTTGTATTTTAGGAAAAAAATTATTATTCAAAACTCTTACGAATCATGAATCTTTCATTGGATGTTAGATGATAACTAGTTAATTATATAATGTTAATTAGGGTATAGGGTTTGAGGTTTGGGTATTTAATTTGCGAGGATTTTGCAATGGAGTCGTCGTAAAATCGTCGCAAAATCTTGTATTTTAGGAAACAAATTATTATTCAAAACTCTTACGAATCATGAATCTTTCATTCGATGTTAGATGATAACTAGTTAATTATATAATGTTAATTAGGGTATAGGGTTTGAGGTTTGGGTATTTAATTTGTGAGGATTTTGCAACGGTTTCGTCGTAAAATCGTCGCAAAATCTTGTATTTTAGGAAAAAAATTATTATTCAAAACTCTTACGAATCATGAATCTTTCATTGGATGTTAGATGATAACTAGTTAATTATATAATGTTAATTAGGGTATAGGGTTTGAGGATTGGGTATTTAATTTGCGAGGATTTTGCAATGGAGTCGTCGTAAAATCGTCGCAAAATCTTGTATTTTAGGAAAAAAATTATTATTCAAAACTCTTACGAATCATGAATCTTTCATTCGATGTTAGATGATAACTAGTTAATTATATAATGTTAATTAGGGTATAGGGTTTGAGGTTTGGGTATTTAATTTGTGAGGATTTTGCAACGGTTTCGTCGCAAAATCGTCGCAAACTTTATGTTTTTGCGACGATTTTGCAACGAAACCGTTGCAAAATCGTCGCACAATCTTGTATTTTAGGAAAAAAATTATTATTCAAAACTCTTACGAATCATGAATCTTTCATTGGATGTTAGATGATAACTAGTTAATTATATAATGTTAATTAGGGTATAGGGTTTGAGGTTTGGGTATTTAATTTGCGAGGATTTTGCAATGGAGTCGTCGTAAAATCGTCGCAAAATCTTGTATTTTAGGAAAAAAATTATTATTCAAAACTCTTACGAATCATGAATCTTTCATTCGATGTTAGATGATAACTAGTTAATTATATAATGTTAATTAGGGTATAGGGTTTGAGGTTTGGGTATTTAATTTGTGAGGATTTTGCAACGGTTTCGTCGTAAAATCGTCGCAAAATCTTGTATTTTAGGAAAAAAATTATTATTCAAAACTCTTACGAATCATGAATCTTTCATTGGATGTTAGATGATAACTAGTTAATTATATAATGTTAATTAGGGTATAGGGTTTGAGGTTTGGGTATTTAATTTGCGAGGATTTTGCAATGGAGTCGTCGTAAAATCGTCGCAAAATCTTGTATTTTAGGAAAAAAATTATTATTCAAAACTCTTACGAATCATGAATCTTTCATTCGATGTTAGATGATAACTAGTTAATTATATAATGTTAATTAGGGTATAGGGTTTGAGGTTTGGGTATTTAATTTGTGAGGATTTTGCAACGGTTTCGTCGCAAAATCGTCGCAAACTTTATGTTTTTGCGACGATTTTGCAACGAAACCGTTGCAAAATCGTCGCACAATCTTGTATTTTAGGAAAAAAATTATTATTCAAAACTCTTACGAATCATGAATCTTTCATTGGATGTTAGATGATAACTAGTTAATTATATAATGTTAATTAGGGTATAGGGTTTGAGGTTTGGGTATTTAATTTGCGAGGATTTTGCAATGGAGTCGTCGTAAAATCGTCGCAAAATCTTGTATTTTAGGAAAAAAGTTATTATTCAAAACTCTTACGAATCATGAATCTTTCATTCGATGTTAGATGATAACTAGTTAATTATATAATGTTAATTAGGGTATAGGGTTTGAGGTTTGGGTATTTAATTTGTGAGGATTTTGCAACGGTTTCGTCGTAAAATCGTCGCAAAATCTTGTATTTTAGGAAAAAAATTATTATTCAAAACTCTTACGAATCATGAATCTTTCATTGGATGTTAGATGATAACTAGTTAATTATATAATGTTAATTAGGGTATAGGGTTTGAGGTTTGGGTATTTAATTTGCGAGGATTTTGCAATGGAGTCGTCGTAAAATCGTCGCAAAATCTTGTATTTTAGGGAAAAAATTATTATTCAAAACTCTTACGGATCATGAATCTTTCATTCGATGTTAGATGATAACTAGTTAATTATATAATGTTAATTAGGGTATAGGGTTTGAGGTTTGGGTATTTAATTTGTGAGGATTTTGCAACGGTTTCGTCGCAAAATCGTCGCAAACTTTATGTTTTTGCGACGATTTTGCAACGAAACCGTTGCAAAATCGTCGCACAATCTTGTATTTTAGGACAAAAATTATTATTCAAAACTCTTACGAATCATGAATCTTTCATTGGATGTTAGATGATAACTAGTTAATTATATAATGTTAATTAGGGTATAGGGTTTGAGGTTTGGGTATTTAATTTGCGAGGATTTTGCAATGGAGTCGTCGTAAAATCGTCGCAAAATCTTGTATTTTAGGAAACAAATTATTATTCAAAACTCTTACGAATCATGAATCTTTCATTCGATGTTAGATGATAACTAGTTAATTATATAATGTTAATTAGGGTATAGGGTTTGAGGTTTGGGTATTTAATTTGTGAGGATTTTGCAACGGTTTCGTCGTAAAATCGTCGCAAAATCTTGTATTTTAGGAAAAAAATTATTATTCAAAACTCTTACGAATCATGAATCTTTCATTGGATGTTAGATGATAACTAGTTAATTATATAATGTTAATTAGGGTATAGGGTTTGAGGATTGGGTATTTAATTTGCGAGGATTTTGCAATGGAGTCGTCGTAAAATCGTCGCAAAATCTTGTATTTTAGGAAAAAAATTATTATTCAAAACTCTTACGAATCATGAATCTTTCATTGGATGTTAGATGATAACTAGTTAATTATATAATGTTAATTAGGGTATAGGGTTTGAGGTTTGGGTATTTAATTTGCGAGGATTTTGCAATGGAGTCGTCGTAAAATCGTCGCAAAATCTTGTATTTTAGGAAACAAATTATTATTCAAAACTCTTACGAATCATGAATCTTTCATTCGATGTTAGATGATAACTAGTTAATTATATAATGTTAATTAGGGTATAGGGTTTGAGGTTTGGGTATTTAATTTGTGAGGATTTTGCAACGGTTTCGTCGTAAAATCGTCGCAAAATCTTGTATTTTAGGAAAAAAATTATTATTCAAAACTCTTACGAATCATGAATCTTTCATTGGATGTTAGATGATAACTAGTTAATTATATAATGTTAATTAGGGTATAGGGTTTGAGGATTGGGTATTTAATTTGCGAGGATTTTGCAATGGAGTCGTCGTAAAATCGTCGCAAAATCTTGTATTTTAGGAAAAAAATTATTATTCAAAACTCTTACGAATCATGAATCTTTCATTCGATGTTAGATGATAACTAGTTAATTATATAATGTTAATTAGGGTATAGGGTTTGAGGTTTGGGTATTTAATTTGTGAGGATTTTGCAACGGTTTCGTCGCAAAATCGTCGCAAACTTTATGTTTTTGCGACGATTTTGCAACGAAACCGTTGCAAAATCGTCGCACAATCTTGTATTTTAGGAAAAAAATTATTATTCAAAACTCTTACGAATCATGAATCTTTCATTGGATGTTAGATGATAACTAGTTAATTATATAATGTTAATTAGGGTATAGGGTTTGAGGTTTGGGTATTTAATTTGCGAGGATTTTGCAATGGAGTCGTCGTAAAATCGTCGCAAAATCTTGTATTTTAGGAAAAAAATTATTATTCAAAACTCTTACGAATCATGAATCTTTCATTCGATGTTAGATGATAACTAGTTAATTATATAATGTTAATTAGGGTATAGGGTTTGAGGTTTGGGTATTTAATTTGTGAGGATTTTGCAACGGTTTCGTCGTAAAATCGTCGCAAAATCTTGTATTTTAGGAAAAAAATTATTATTCAAAACTCTTACGAATCATGAATCTTTCATTGGATGTTAGATGATAACTAGTTAATTATATAATGTTAATTAGGGTATAGGGTTTGAGGTTTGGGTATTTAATTTGCGAGGATTTTGCAATGGAGTCGTCGTAAAATCGTCGCAAAATCTTGTATTTTAGGAAAAAAATTATTATTCAAAACTCTTACGAATCATGAATCTTTCATTCGATGTTAGATGATAACTAGTTAATTATATAATGTTAATTAGGGTATAGGGTTTGAGGTTTGGGTATTTAATTTGTGAGGATTTTGCAACGGTTTCGTCGCAAAATCGTCGCAAACTTTATGTTTTTGCGACGATTTTGCAACGAAACCGTTGCAAAATCGTCGCACAATCTTGTATTTTAGGAAAAAAATTATTATTCAAAACTCTTACGAATCATGAATCTTTCATTGGATGTTAGATGATAACTAGTTAATTATATAATGTTAATTAGGGTATAGGGTTTGAGGTTTGGGTATTTAATTTGCGAGGATTTTGCAATGGAGTCGTCGTAAAATCGTCGCAAAATCTTGTATTTTAGGAAAAAAATTATTATTCAAAACTCTTACGAATCATGAATCTTTCATTCGATGTTAGATGATAACTAGTTAATTATATAATGTTAATTAGGGTATAGGGTTTGAGGTTTGGGTATTTAATTTGTGAGGATTTTGCAACGGTTTCGTCGCAAACTTTATGTTTTTGCGACGATTTTGCAACGAAACCGTTGCAAAATCGTCGCACAATCTTGTATTTTAGGACAAAAATTATTATTCAAAACTCTTACGAATCATGAATCTTTCATTGGATGTTAGATGATAACTAGTTAATTATATAATGTTAATTAGGGTATAGGGTTTGAGGTTTGGGTATTTAATTTGCGAGGATTTTGCAATGGAGTCGTCGTAAAATCGTCGCAAAATCTTGTATTTTAGGAAACAAATTATTATTCAAAACTCTTACGAATCATGAATCTTTCATTCGATGTTAGATGATAACTAGTTAATTATATAATGTTAATTAGGGTATAGGGTTTGAGGTTTGGGTATTTAATTTGTGAGGATTTTGCAACGGTTTCGTCGTAAAATCGTCGCAAAATCTTGTATTTTAGGAAAAAAATTATTATTCAAAACTCTTACGAATCATGAATCTTTCATTGGATGTTAGATGATAACTAGTTAATTATATAATGTTAATTAGGGTATAGGGTTTGAGGATTGGGTATTTAATTTGCGAGGATTTTGCAATGGAGTCGTCGTAAAATCGTCGCAAAATCTTGTATTTTAGGAAAAAAATTATTATTCAAAACTCTTACGAATCATGAATCTTTCATTGGATGTTAGATGATAACTAGTTAATTATATAATGTTAATTAGGGTATAGGGTTTGAGGTTTGGGTATTTAATTTGCGAGGATTTTGCAATGGAGTCGTCGTAAAATCGTCGCAAAATCTTGTATTTTAGGAAACAAATTATTATTCAAAACTCTTACGAATCATGAATCTTTCATTCGATGTTAGATGATAACTAGTTAATTATATAATGTTAATTAGGGTATAGGGTTTGAGGTTTGGGTATTTAATTTGTGAGGATTTTGCAACGGTTTCGTCGTAAAATCGTCGCAAAATCTTGTATTTTAGGAAAAAAATTATTATTCAAAACTCTTACGAATCATGAATCTTTCATTGGATGTTAGATGATAACTAGTTAATTATATAATGTTAATTAGGGTATAGGGTTTGAGGATTGGGTATTTAATTTGCGAGGATTTTGCAATGGAGTCGTCGTAAAATCGTCGCAAAATCTTGTATTTTAGGAAAAAAATTATTATTCAAAACTCTTACGAATCATGAATCTTTCATTCGATGTTAGATGATAACTAGTTAATTATATAATGTTAATTAGGGTATAGGGTTTGAGGTTTGGGTATTTAATTTGTGAGGATTTTGCAACGGTTTCGTCGCAAAATCGTCGCAAACTTTATGTTTTTGCGACGATTTTGCAACGAAACCGTTGCAAAATCGTCGCACAATCTTGTATTTTAGGAAAAAAATTATTATTCAAAACTCTTACGAATCATGAATCTTTCATTGGATGTTAGATGATAACTAGTTAATTATATAATGTTAATTAGGGTATAGGGTTTGAGGTTTGGGTATTTAATTTGCGAGGATTTTGCAATGGAGTCGTCGTAAAATCGTCGCAAAATCTTGTATTTTAGGAAAAAAATTATTATTCAAAACTCTTACGAATCATGAATCTTTCATTCGATGTTAGATGATAACTAGTTAATTATATAATGTTAATTAGGGTATAGGGTTTGAGGTTTGGGTATTTAATTTGTGAGGATTTTGCAACGGTTTCGTCGTAAAATCGTCGCAAAATCTTGTATTTTAGGAAAAAAATTATTATTCAAAACTCTTACGAATCATGAATCTTTCATTGGATGTTAGATGATAACTAGTTAATTATATAATGTTAATTAGGGTATAGGGTTTGAGGTTTGGGTATTTAATTTGCGAGGATTTTGCAATGGAGTCGTCGTAAAATCGTCGCAAAATCTTGTATTTTAGGAAAAAAATTATTATTCAAAACTCTTACGAATCATGAATCTTTCATTCGATGTTAGATGATAACTAGTTAATTATATAATGTTAATTAGGGTATAGGGTTTGAGGTTTGGGTATTTAATTTGTGAGGATTTTGCAACGGTTTCGTCGCAAAATCGTCGCAAACTTTATGTTTTTGCGACGATTTTGCAACGAAACCGTTGCAAAATCGTCGCACAATCTTGTATTTTAGGAAAAAAATTATTATTCAAAACTCTTACGAATCATGAATCTTTCATTGGATGTTAGATGATAACTAGTTAATTATATAATGTTAATTAGGGTATAGGGTTTGAGGTTTGGGTATTTAATTTGCGAGGATTTTGCAATGGAGTCGTCGTAAAATCGTCGCAAAATCTTGTATTTTAGGAAAAAAATTATTATTCAAAACTCTTACGAATCATGAATCTTTCATTCGATGTTAGATGATAACTAGTTAATTATATAATGTTAATTAGGGTATAGGGTTTGAGGTTTGGGTATTTAATTTGTGAGGATTTTGCAACGGTTTCGTCGCAAACTTTATGTTTTTGCGACGATTTTGCAACGAAACCGTTGCAAAATCGTCGCAAAATCTTGTATTTTAGGAAAAAAATTATTATTCAAAACTCTTACGAATCATGAATCTTTCATTGGATGTTAGATGATAACTAGTTAATTATATAATGTTAATTAGGGTATAGGGTTTGAGGTTTGAGTATTTAATTTGTGAGGATTTTGCAACGGAAGACTTATTTCGTCGCAAAATCGTCGCAATCATGACAAATTTGCGACGATTGTGCATCGCAAAATTGCGATGAAAAGTTGCGACCATTTTACGACGACGGTCGTGTGGGTGATACAAAATCGTCGCAAATTGATCGCAAATTTGCGACATTTTTTTCCGTCGCAAAAAATCGTTGCAAATGGGTCTGTTTTCTTGTAGTGAGTGTGTCTTCTCAAAGATAAAAAAGCAAAAAACCACAAACTTTCTCAACTATCTTCTCCGTTTAAGTTTCTCCACATTGTTTCTTTCGAAATCGTCTTCCCCGAAAATCGTCTTCGTCTTGAAATCGTCTCGTCTTCGCCGAAATCGTTATCGCCGAAATCGTATCATCTTCGCCGAAATCGTCGTCGCCGAAATCGTCTTCTCCGCAGTCGTCTGTAATCGTATTCTCCGGTATGTTGTTGTTGAGTTAGTTTTTTTTATTGCGGCTGAGTTATAAATTACGCCTGAGTTATCAATTATATTGTGGCTGAATTAGGGTTTTTTCGGCTGAGTTATGGTTATATATTATGTTTTGGCTGAGTTATTTTTCTATTGCGGCTGAGTTATTTAAGTTTTTTGTGATCAGATGGAACAGATGGAACAACATCAAGCACCTGATTACCCTAGAAGATCAAGACGCGCTGCTAATCTAGAAAATAAAGCGCTTAATCACTATTCCTATATGGGAGATTTGGCTATTGTTAAAGATCAATTAGGATATGATGTGTGGGAAGCACTGAAGGAGTTTCCTGTTGGAATAATTGCTAAGCTATTTGATGGAAAATGCGTGTGGTCTGCTAGGACTGTACACTATCTACTGTGTAGACAACTGAAAGTAAAGAAGAATGAGATTTGGAGTGTGGTTGGTAATCAACCTATCAGGTTTAGCTTACTCGAGTTTGGTGAGATCACTGGGTTAAACACAGATCCAGTGCCAACAGAAAGTATTGAACTTTCTGACCAATACAAAAAGTTCTGGGAGGAGTTGAATGTGCCGCATGGGTTTGGACCCAAGCCTGATGAACTGAGGGCAGCAGTAAGAGGTTGTCGGTCTTGGAGTCCTGAAAAGCGTAAATGGTTAGGGCTGTTAGTTCTTCAAGCCATGGGAATTTATGCTGGGCATCATAATTCTAGGACACCGTTTGAAACTGCAAAAAGAGTATTCGATGATCAAGCCATGATGACTTATCCATGGGGTCGGGCTGCATTTGAAGCTCTTGTTTGTAGTATTAAGTCGTTGAATCCAGTAGGAAAGACATACTCCATCAACGGCATGAGTTTCGCTTTATTGGCTTGGGCATATGAATCTGTCAGTTGCTTTGGAGAGCGTTTTGGCAAACTAGTCGGTGATGAAGAAGTTCCGCTTCTTTGATGGGATTCAACGCGTACACGTGCAAGTTTTGATATTGTCCTGAAGAAGGAGATTAAAGACCATGGTCATGTAAGGTTTTAGGCTGAGTTATTCTTTATTTGATGGCTGAGTTATTCTTTATTTGATGGCTGCGTTATTATTTATTCTACGGCTGAGTAGTTATTTATGTGATGGCTGAGTTATGATTTGTTTGATGGCTGAGTTATGATTTGTTTGTTTGATGGCTGAGTTATGATTTGTTTGTTTGATGGCTGAGTTATGATTTGTTTGATGGCTGAGTTATGATTTGTTTGTTTGATGGCTGAGTTATTCTTTGTTTGATGGCTGAGTTATTCTTTTTACGACTGAGTTATGATTATTCGATGGCTGAGTTATGAGTTATTGTTGTAGGTGCGTGTGAGGCATATGGTTTCGAAGGAGTTTGTAGAAGACATGTTTCCTCAGTGGCCGGGTGAAGACGATGACCCACAACTGGATAACCTGATAAGAGACCTACATTCTGGTAGGTATGTACCAGGTGATTATTGGGATGTGCAGAGGAAGGAGGAGAAGAAAATAAACAAGTTGGCTTTAGTTCCTTATGACTCTGAGTCTGAGCCACCACCCAAAAAGAAGCAGAAGAAAGATAAGAAACACGAGGGTGAAGCTGGTGAGAAGAATGAAGCTGCTGATATAGAGAAGAAGGGGGATGCAAAGGGAAAAGGTTTAAGCCAGGATGCGGCGGCTCTGAATACCATAGTAGCTACGCTGGATAAGATTGGGAGTAAGTTTGAGAGCCATGATTCTAATTTTCTGAAGGTTGAGTCTTTGTATGAGAAGTTTGTCTCGAAGGTTGAGTCCATTGATTCCAACGTTGGAGAGTTAACCCGAAAATTTGGTGATATGGAGAAGAAAATTGGTGATTATGTCAAAGATGCAGTGGATGAGCGTCTGAAAGTTCTGGGTTTTTCGGAAAGTGCCCACAACTATGTTCCCAGCCCAAAAACGCAAACATTACCACGGCATAAGTCAGTTAATAGTCCATCGGTCCTTAACAAAGAATCTGAGACCCTTGATAAGGCCGAAAGTCGAACTCCGCAACAATATTTTCCAAAATTAAAGGGCAAAATTCCTAAGGGTACCCCTGATGAGCTTGGTAAGGCCAAAGAGAAAGTTGTGGGGTTGAAATTGATGGCCGAAATTCCTAAGGGTACTCCTGAGGCGAAAAAGAATTTGTTTGGTAGTGGTCTAGCAGATTTCGTTTCTATTTCTCCTGCTAAGCAACCAGATTTACGACCCAGGAGGCAAAAACCAAAAGAAAATGAGGCTGATTTGAAAAAGAAGGCTGATGATGCTGCTAAGAAGAGGACTGAGGCTGCTAAGAAGAGGAATGAGGTTGTTGCTAAAAGGAAGGAGAACGCTGATAAGAAGAAGGATGAGAAGGCAGCGCCTGAGTTAAAGAAAAGGCCGGCTGAGTTAAAGAATAAGCCGGCTGAGTTAAAGAAGGAGGTCCAAACAAAGGGTTTACGTGACGGTAAAATAAGATTACCTATTATTCCACCTACTCCTGGGAAGGGGAAGCCTGGAGGTGAAACTGAGCTTGAGGATGTGACCGAGGAAGCGATCGCAAAAGGAAATGAATTGTTACCGGAGTCTGATGAGGACGAAGATGAAACGCTTAGGTTAGCGAGAATTAAGAATCTTTGGACGAAGGTTGTTCTATTAGGTACAACTGGGTTAGCAGCTGAGTCAAGTGCTCCTGGGTGGGAACCAACAGTTTTTCCTTATGTTTTAGGATCTTCTGGGACGACGTGCATGAGGAAGGATTTTGAACCTTCATTAGCAATCTATGATCCTCTCTCACCTGTTGAGCCGGATAAATTTCATAAACTTATGCAACATCTCGAGTATGGACTTTTACACCATTTTATTTTATTTTATACAGCTATTAGCAATATTTGCCTAAACTGACTTCTGTTTGATTGTCAGGAACATTCCACTGACAGATGATAGTAAGGAGGAAGTTAATTTCTACAGAACACTCATCACTGAAAGAGCGCAGTGGCCGAATGGTCTGAAGAGTGATTATGGATGGTTGTCTGACACTGTAAGTATACGTTACGGCTGAATTATGATTATTTATGGCTGAGTTATTAGTTAGTTAATGGTTGGGTTATGGTTGTTTGATGGCTGAGTTATGGTTGTTTGATGGTTGAGTTATGGTTGTTTGATGGCTGAGTTATGATTGTTTGATGGCTGAGTTATTAGTTAGTTAATGGCTGAGTTATGGTTGTTTGATGGCTGAGTTATGGTTGTTTGATGGCTGGGTTATGTTTAATAATGGCTGAGTTATGATAATTCGATGGCTGACTTAATATTCTGTGTACAGCATATTGCTTCGTATATCAGAGTCCTCATCAAAAGGTCCATGCAAGATCCCAACCCATTTTGGTCCAAGCGCATTGCCTTTGTGGACCAATGGTTCATAGGATCAATGATTGTGGATTTCGCTCAGTTCAAGTTGAAGCCAAAGATGTTCAAATTCAAAGACTCAGGTTATGAGTCACTCATAAACGGTGCGATTCCCCCAGACCTTCAGACAAAGAAAAAGTGGTTAGAAGATGTCGATCACTTGTACGGAGTTCTTCATACTGGAGGCGATCATTGGGTGGCGTTTCACGTGGATCTTTTGAAGGAGAACATTGATTGCTACGATCCCATCATTGGACAGGTGACTCCTGAAAGTCAACAAAAAATGGTAGATGCGTTTAGGCCGCTGATGCAAATGCTCCCTGCAATGATCAGTGCTGTAATTCCTGGCAAAAAAACCGTTTGCAAAAAACAATTTGCGTTCAGATGGAAAAGCAGCAAAAACATTCCCCAAAACGACCAAGTTGGCGATTGTGGGGTGTATTCACTGAATTTTATCGAGTGTCTAGTGCTTGGTGTAACTTTTGACGGGATATGCGATGTAAATATTCAGGGTTTACGAGTGAAGATGGCAGCAGAGATCTTCGATGAAGGAGGCTATGATATGTATGGGCAGTTCAACTGATTTTTTTATTATTAGGATTTGACTGTAAATGAATATAAATCAACTGAATATGCATAGTTTCTTCAATTTATATAACTCAGCCGTGAAGTTCCTATAACTCAGCCGTCAATGACAAATTTTAATTCAATTTATAACTCAGCCGTGAAGTTCCTATAACTCAGCCGTCAAGTGTAAAATTTTAATTCAGTTTATAACTCAGCCGTGAAGTTCCTATAACTCAGCCGTCAAGTGTAAAATTTTAAGTTGCGACGTTTCGTCTTCCTATCTCTCCCTATTGCGACGTTTCCCAAGCATTCAATGAACACATCCCAAAAATGGTTTAAACGGATATGATTAAAGGATACTAATCGTCCTCTATATATATATATATATATATCCATTGGCAGATCATATCATATCTACTTCCAATATCATCTTATATCCTATTAAGTGTTCACGAAATATGGCGTGGTTTTGGTTTCCTCTGCTTCTTCCTATTTTGGGAATAATTCTGTTCAAACAGAGATTTTCTACCAAACCAACAATATCTCTCAACTCGTTGCCTAATGATATGCTCGAAGAGATATGTGCACTTGTTGGATCTTCTTCCATTTCCGACATCGATAATCTCCATTTTGTGTCAAAGGCTTTCAGAAATTGTTGCAACAAAACATGGGTTGTAGAAAGAGTAACACTTCGTGACGTTCCATTCCTTCCATGGTTTCCTCACACTTACGAAACATTTTCCAAATTTTTCGATAGGTGCTTAAGGAATGGAAACCCTGAGGCTCTATACCGCAAAGGTGTCTACAACTATTTTGATATAGGTAAAAATGTGCTTTGTCTAGATGATGAAGAAGGAGATAAAGGAAGGGCATGTTTAACGAAAGCTTCAAAGAAAGGCAATGAAAAAGCTCGTTATGTCTATGGAATGGTTTGCATTGCACAAGGAGCAACGAAAGTAGAAGGTCTTAAAGTATTGTCTTCGTTATTCAAACCGATGATGTCAACGACAATGGAGGAGATGCATTAACTTCGGAAAAATGTTCGTGATGAGATTGAGTGGGGTGGCAATCGGAGGATGAGAGAGCTCAAAGAAAGTTACACTTATGGAGGTTGCAATTGCAATGGTGGCACGAAGAAGTTCTTAAAAAGCAATTGTGCTTGGAATGGTTATGGTATTAACGAAGACATAAGTACTTCTTCTGCTTCATTTTGTGAGATTTGTTTTTGGGATTATGAAATAGGTTAGTTTTTAGAAAATGTATAAGAATAATGTGGATGTGATTTCTTTCTTCTTTTTATTTATTAATGTGATTGGTTTAAACATAACTCAGCCGTCTTAACCATAACTCAGCCGTATCGTGACGTTTCGTCTTTCTATACCATAACTCATCCGTGTCACGACATTTCGTGTTTCTATTTTGGGCGGGAAAAATCCCGCCAAAAATCCATAACTCAGCCATAATAATGAATCATAACAGCCATAATGTAAACAAAATTCATAACTCAGCCGTATCGTAATACCATAAGTCAGCCATAACATACAACAATAAATGTTAAACAGTATAGATAATTCAGCCGTGTCATTTAGATAACTCAGCCGTGTCATTTAGATAACTCACCCGTGTCATTTACATAACTCAGCCGTCTTAACCATAACTCACCCGTGTCATTTAGATAACTCAGCCATACCCTAAAACCATTTATATAAGATTTAAGACTTACAAAATTATAATTCAGGTCAGTTTATTAATATAAAATGAATATAAATCAACTGAATGTGCAAAGTTTCTTCAATTTATACAACTGAATTCAGATATATAAATCGAAAATGTAATCTAACTTGATCTTGAGATATATGTTGTCTTACAAGTACTTCAAACATTACCTATAGATAATTAAAACCCAAAATCATATACAATAAACCATATACAATTTTTTCAATTGAATGTGTATAATTTGATTCAGTTGAGACTCTAAATCATATACTTTTTAAATGTTGTACATTAAAACCTAAACCAAAATCCCTAAACCCTAAACCCTAAATCCATAACTCAGCCGTGAAGTTCGTATAACTCAGCCGTTAAGTGTAAAATTTTAAGTTGCGACGTTTCGTCTTCCTATCTCTCCCTATTGCGACGTTTCGTCTTCCTATCTCTCTCTCTGTATATATAGCCCTTCTCATCAAACCTAATCTCATCAAAACCTAAGAAAAAAAACATAAGAAAACAACCCTAATCTCATCAAAACCTAAGAAAAAAACCTAATCTCATCAAAAACCTAAGAAGAAAAAAAACCTAATCTCATCAAAACATACATCATGTCGACTGTCCCTGCATATACATCCAACTTCGAGAGCATGGTCAATGCCATACACAACATGCAAGATCGGGATAACCTCCCTCTTCTAAACCCTGGTGCGGGTGTCTGGTGTGACAAAACCACTGTTACGTGGTTTAAGTTTTTACACGATCTCTCGCAGGCGATCCCGGATATTTTTTGAGAGGGATGGGTTCAGCCGTGGCCGACTTACCGCTTCATTCTCAATGATGTTAAGGGACAGTGGTTTCTTAAACTAACTGTAAGCATAACCGATAATGTATTCTTATTAGATTTAACTTTTTGTTTCTTTTTATAGCGAAAATACTGAAGGGATCCGAGGCATAATTTGACAGTTTGGACACAGTTTAATCTGGTGGCTAGAACACTAATACTTTTTGTTTCTTTTTATAGCGAAAATACAGATGGGATCTGAGGCATAATTTGACAGTTTGGACACAGTTTAATCTGGTGGCTAGAACGCTATTTCGCACTCAAACGCGCACGTTGAAAAGGATATGGTTTCTTGGCGGCGAGAAGCCTGATTGGATGACTTATAGAGTTTTGCTTGCTCTCGTCGAAACGTTTGATGAGTTAGGCCCTGATAATTTTCAGTATGGACAATGTAACTTTAATTAAATGTTTTGTTTTTGTTTATATAAATGAATCAGCCGTTTACAACAATTTTTGTTTTTGTTTACAAGTTTTAAAATGTAAAACATGTAAAACATAACTCAGCCGTCAAGTATAATAACTCAGCCGTCAAGTATAATAAAACTCAGCCGTCAAGTTTAATAACTCAGCCGTGATAACTTATAACTCAGCTGTGTACGCGACGTTTCATCTTTCTATACCATAACTCAGCCGTGTCGCAACGTTTCGTCTTTCTAACCATAACTCAGCCGTGTCGCGACGTCTCGTCTTTCTATTTTGGGCGGGAAAAATCCCGCCAAAAATCCCTAACTCAGCCATAATAATGAATCCACAACTTAGCCGTAACGTAAACAAAATCCATAACTCAGCCATAATAATGGAGGCGACGCCAAGAGGAAGACTCCCAGAGGAGCTACTGACTATGATACTCACCGGTATACCTCTGAAAACCCTGGCCAGATTCAAATGCGTCTCCAAACCATGGAAAGCCCTAATCGAATCTCCCTACTTCCGCCTTCTCTTCGTCTCTCTCCACATGGACTTATCTACCTGGTCACTCATGGTCCCTAACGCACATCTCGAATTCGGTTTCCACTGTTGCGAGTTATGGAACATTTCCAACTCTCTAGGTTCTTATCTCACCCCAGATCCCACGAATCTCCCTACTTTCTATCAAGCTTCTTCTAATGGATTGGTTTTGGTCGAGATTAGTCGTGATTCTCTTAAATCCTTTGTTGGTAATCCGGGTTTACAAAACTGGGTCGAGATCCCTCACCCTCCTCAGCCATGTAAGTTCACTGCTTTGGTAACCCCTGTTGAGGAAGACGGTCAAGCCTCGAGCTTTAAGGTGGTTAGGACTTGTGAGACTAGTGCTAGTGATAGCAAGGAGTGGAGAGTTTGTGTGTATTCGTCTGACTCGGGTGTATGGAGTCAAAAGCGGCTTATCCCGTCGTCAGATTCCGAGATCATCTATCTTTGGCCATGAATCCGTTTGATTCCGAAAACATTGGTTTTGTGTTTGTTTATTTAAACTTAGCCGTAATGTAAACAAAATCCATAACTCAGCCGTAATGTAAACAAAATCCATAACTCAGCCGTATCGTGATGTTTCGTTGAACAGTACATGTTGCAAGTTGACCGGCCAACAGTGTCGTTGAACAGTTCATTTGAGCCTATATATACTTGTTATATGGCGCATTTGTATGTATCCAATTATCAAATAAAAATCAGAAAAGTCTTTGTTCTTCTTTTATATCAGAGCAATGCTCTTGGGTTTGTGATTTGGAGTATTCGGTTTTCAAAAAGGTTTTGAAAATTTTATTTTAAACTTGTTAAGATTAAATCGTTATAAGTGTGGTTTCCATTCCCCTTATGCGCTTAATCTAACACATATTTGGGTGATTTCTCTCTACAAGCGAATGATGGCCTCTCAGAGATGTGACCACCATCCGGGGTCACATCTTTTGGACCCAGCCATGGTGTTAATCCCACAAGTTCTCACCACCAATCTGGGGTCACATCTTTTGGACCTAGCTGCTGTGAGATTCAATATGATGATGAAAATGTAGAAAATTTTCAGAGTTCTTTTGGATCATAATGTAGAAAATTTGGTGAAAGCATTGGATGGATTGCATCGAAGAGATGGCTAATTTACCATAGAACACATAATTGGTGAAAATTTGGTGAAAGCATTGGATGGATTGCATTGGATGGAACACATATTTGGGTGATTTCTCTTGCAAGCGAATGATTGCCTCAGTCATGGTGTTAAATCCCACAAGTTCTCACCACCAATCCGGGGCCAAACTTGAAGAACTGAAGAAGGAATTAACTGGGTTGAAGAACTGAAGAAGGAATTGGCTGGGTTATAATGTAATGGCTGATTTATATGCGTTCTAAGTAGGAATAGGTTATAAATGTAATTGGCTGGGTTATAATAATGTAATGGCTGATTTATAATGATTAAGTAATTCTGTAATGGCTGATTTATAATGCAGTGGCTGATTTATGAAACAAAAATTCGTGGTTCGGCTGATTTAAGAATATATGATGGCTGATTTATGAATGTATGATGGCTGATTTATATAGATAAGATAATACTGATATGGCTGATTTATAATGCAATGTCTTAAAGAGTACAAAGTGAACAACTAGATAACACAGTAGTTAAACTTCAATGTCTTAAAGCGTGGGCCCAAAATACGTAACTCAGCCATAATAATGAATCCATAACTCAGTCGTATCGTGACGTTTCGTCTTTCTATACCATAACTCAGCCGTGTCACGACGTTTCGTGTTTCTATTGTGGGGCCCAAAATCCGTAACTCAGCCATAATAATGAATCCATAACTCAGCCGTATCGTGACGTTTCGTCTTTCTATACCATAACTCAGCCGTGTCACGACGTTTCGTGTCTCTATTGTGGGGCCCAAAATCCGTAACTCAGCCATAATAATGAATCCATAACTCAGCCGTGTCGCGACGTTTTGTCTTTCTATACCATAACTCAGCCGTGTCACGACGTTTCGTGTTTCTATTTTGGCGGGAATAATCCCGCCAAAAATCCCGAATCTATGTATTTAATGCGCCGATTTGACAGGGACCTATACACTCGCCGAAGAGCCGCTACACCTAGCATAGGTGTGCAGTGACCTATAAACTCTCCGAAGAGCCGCTACACCTAGCGTAGGTGTGCAGTGACCTATACACTCGCCTAAGAGCCGCCCAAAATCCCCCCCAAATCCATAACACAGCCGTATTAACCATAACTCAGCCGTCTTAACCATAACTCAGCCGTATCGTGATGTTTCGTCTTTCTATACCATAACTCATATTAAATATATCGTGACATTTCGTGTTTCTATTTTAGCCCGGATTCAATGTTTCAAGTTTCATTTGAGCCTATATATACTTGTTATATGGCTCATTTGTATGTATTCAATTATCAAATAAAAATCAGAAAAGTCTTTGTTTTTCTTTTATATCAGAGCAATGCTCTTGGGTTTGTGGTTTGGAGTATTCGGTTTTCAAAAAGGTTTTGAAAATTTTATTTTAAACTTGTTAAGATTAAATCGTTATATGTGTGGTTTCCATTCCCCTTATGCGCTTAATCTAACACATATTTGGGTGATTTCTCTTGCAAGCGAATGATTGCCTCAATCACTGTGTTAACTCCCACAAGTTCTCATACATGGTTGAAGTTACACCGGAACCCATTGGAGAAGAAAATTTTTCTTCTCCCATCTTATAGATGACAATAGTTTAGACCCTCTCTTTGAATTGAATTCAAGTCGTCCTATTAGGTATGAAGTTGACAATGGAGAATCTGAAACTCGTATTTGGGTGATTTCTCTTGCAGGCGAATGATTGCCTTAGTCATGGTGTTAAATAATTAAAGAACTGAAGAAATTGGCTGGGTTATAATGTAATGGCTGTTTATATGCGTTCTAAGTAGGAATAGGTTATAAATGTAATTGGTTGAGTTATGTTATAATGTAATGGCTGATTTATAATGATTAAGTAATTTTGTAATGGCTGATTTATAATGCACTGGCTGAATTAAGTAATTCTGAAATCTGACTTATGCAACGTTACGGCTGAATTATGCAATGTTACGATTCAGTTTCTTCCGAACCATTAATCAAATTGTACGTGAATATCGACAAAATGTAAACAATCGTAATTCAAATTGGGCATGAATCCATAACTCAGCCGGTAATATAAACCAAATCCATAACTCAGCCGTAATACAAAAAAAAATTAAAGCCATAACTCCGCCGTAATACCACAAAAAATTTATACAAACTTTCTACATTGGACAAGTTCTTGCATTATGTCCAACCTGTTTACAACGAGAACATGTGTGTTCTTTCCTAGGACGTTTCTTCTCAAGTGCAACTTCTAGAGCAGATTTCATCCTACCTTTCTTAGGCCTTCCTGGTGGTTGACGAACAACCAGGGGAAAGCACGGTTGGTTAGCTACGTTATCTGGAACTTGGACTGCTGAATCTACCGGCATGATCGACTCAGCGTATGTGTTTACTAAATAATTGTTGTGATAGTAAGGACTGTACAAGGATATACGACATTTATCCCTGTACTCGGCAGCTGCGATTGCATGCACACATGGTAATTTTTCTCTTTCGAAACGCCGGCATGTGCATGTTTTTCCGTCCAAATTCACAACATGCAAAGAATCCCCAGAAGATCCATATATAACTTCAGTGTGATAATCATCAATCCTTTGTGCCGTCATAAGTCTGGCGGCAGTAACACGACCCTATTATAAATACAGAATAAATAAAAAAATGTTATGGTTGACTTATGAAATGTTACGGCTGACTTAAGCAATGTTACGGCTGACTTATGAAATGTTACGGCTGACTTATGCAATGTTACGGCTGACTTATGCAACCTGTTTACGGCTGACTTATGAAATGTTACAGCAGACTTACATGTAGTTGTTTCTCGACACTACGCGAAAGCGTGGTTAGCTGCGATCTAGCATCCTCTCTCCGTTTAACAAACCAACGGGTCATCATAACCCGTATCGATTCTAATAGTCGAACAATGTTAAGACTTCTAGCATTTGACAGTGCATGGTTCATTGATTCCGCTATGTTCGTAGTCATCAAATTGTACCTTTCGCCCGGGAAATGAATACGCGTCCACAATCGGACATCAGCTCTTTCGAGGTAGCCATGGAGTTCAGGATTAATCGCTTGAATCTCCTCGTATATCGCAGTAAAATTAGACATCCTACAACATCTTGCCGCTTTCTTCACAAGACGAAAGACATCTTTTCCTTTGTACCGTTCCAAAATGTTCTTATATAAATGATAAGTGCAAATTCCCCGAGAAGCCAACGGATACACATTCCCAATTGCTTTCCCTATCGAGTTATGCCTATCCGAGATTAACGCAAGACCCTCATCGTCAGGAATCACAAGTTTTAGCTGCGTAAAAAAACAGTGTCACGAATCATCATTTTCAGTGTCAACCACACCGAAGGCAATTGGGAAAATCTGAAAGTTACCATCCTGGGCTAGTGCGGTGAGAAGCGTCCCTTTGTATTTACCCTTAAGAAACGTACCGTCGACAACTTTGCGCATGAACCTAAACCCATTTACGCTCGCACCAAATGCAAGGAATACATACATGAATCTTCCAAACTCATCGATTTGAAGACGTGTAATTGTACCCGGATTTTCCCTTCTTATCTTGTATAAGTAAGAAGGCAAGTCTTCAAACCCACTCTCAGGAGTTCCCATCTCGATTTCCCTTGCAAATCTTAGCGTTCTATGTGATTTCCAATAATCCATCTGACCACATGGAAAATGATACAAATAAGTCAGCCGCATCGTAACAATAAGTCAGCCGAAATGTACTAGTAACTCAATCGTTAAGTTTAAATAACTCAGTCGTTAAGTTTATAATATAACTCAGCCGTTGATATTATATAACTCAGCCGTCTCGTTTATTAAACTCAGCCGTTAAGTTTATAATATAACTCAGCTGTAATATAAGTATAATTAATCAGTCGCATCCTAAAATTAAGTCAGCCGCAACGTACTAATAATTACCTTTATACCAAATTGCTTCTGGGTAGATATTCCGACACTTCTAGGTCGAACTGACAGACCAAAGTCGCCGAGAAAGTCCTTGTACAACTCTCCTAAAATAGCCGCTGTTGCTTTTCGAGATCGACCAGAACGCTCAGTTATAGAACATGTATGATCCGAATCGTAAATACGAACATAAAATGCCGGGAGATCCCCTAGTGTAGTAGCATGAACTCTCCAGAGACATCCACCAACCCAACACTTAACAACGAGTGTATCCGAATCGGATACGTCTACATCAAAATCAAATCGATCCCTCACCGTAAGAAGTTTCAGTCGTTTCTCCAAATCGGCTTTACTCTCGTATCGTTGCCCTACCGAGAGGTTTAGGGAAGACATATCTAACCTTGGAACCTCCGGATTCCCTTTGGATCCGCTCGTCGACAAGTTATGAGGTCTCTTCTTAGGAGGTAGTGTCCGTGAATCTTCGTCTTCGTATAAACTGAAGTTATCATCTTGAGATGACTCACCATCCGAGTCGTCGAACATATCAAATCGGCTTTCAAATTCATCATCTTCTTCGTCTTCTTCGCCTACTTCATTTTCTTCGACTACTTCATCTTCTTCGCCTACTTCATCTTCTTCTACTTCATCCTCCAAATTAAAAGCATCATAACTCCCACCGTAATCTTCAGATCTAGATTCAACTTCTGAGCTATAAGTGAATAAACTTTTATTATTCTCTCTCGCTCCGTCATTCCGACTAATTTCATTCTCCGTAATCTCCACACAAAGACGTAAGTGTTCAATTTTTCTGAAGCTTAAAAAAACTTGCAACTGTCGAGTATTGGAGAGGTAAACTGGTGGAGTATCGTGCGCCATTGTTTTCAAAGCTTTATTCGAGAACATGTAGCTCAGTTGAATCTGATGGCTCGACTCTTTCAATCCGTAATCATCGAGTACTATCTTCGCAAGTTCGTCTAGTGTTGTTTTCTCATCTATATGCACAACTCTACACCCTCTACCGTCGGCGTTGAATACATATCTGTGTTTCTTAACCCAGTTACCGGAAACAATAATTACCGGATCCATAAGATCTCTGATGAATGAAAATAATGAAAAAGGTAGATGAAGAAGAATAAGAAGAAGGTCGTAGATGACATGGAAAATAAGAGCTGATGACATGGAAAATCGGAACTGATGACATGGAATATCGGTAAGTCAGCCGCCAAACAAACACATAACTCAGCCAGTAATAAATCAGCCATCAAGTATAATGTAAGTCCGCCGCAACGTGAATAGTATTTCAGTAATTAATCTTTCGCTAATATATCAGCCGTAATTAGGCTAGGAAATATTAAGTCAGCCGTATTGTCAAATAAATCAGCCGTCAAATGAATGCTATTCTAGTAATTAATCTTTCGCTAATAAGTCAGCCGTAACCAGGTTGAGTTATTGTTAACCCAGCCAATTACGGCTGATTTACTTAAGTCAGCCGTAACTACCTCTCATAAGTCAGCCAACCGGAGAACATAACTCAACCGTCTCTTATCTTAAACTCAGCCAATTTTCCACAAATCAGCCCGCCGTTGTATAACTCAGCCGTAACTTGTGTTCGTTAGTCAACCGTTATCTCAAAAGTCAGCCAGATTTTTGTAAATCAGCCGTAACTAATGGCTGATTTATGTTCGTAAGTCAGCCGTTATCTCATAAGTCAGCCAGATTTCTGTAAATCAGCTGTAACTAACGGCTGATTTATGCTCGTAAGTCAGCCAAATTATGTTTGTATTTACTATCATCTCATAAGTCAGCCGCGTTTTTTAACTCAGCCGCAACGTAACCATAACTCAGCCGTAGCGCTTTACGACTGAGTTCATTAATACATGTCAGCGATTTCCTACGTGGTTGCTTACGTGGCTATGACATTTTTGTAATTACGTTTTTTGTCACAACGTAACAAAAGGGCACGCTGGGTATTAAAAAAATGTCAGTAATAAAAAAAACTTTTATATGATTCTAGTCATATTACCTAACTTCTGTGGGATTTGAGCAAAATACCCTTAAAAAAAAGAGTGTTTATGAAGTGAGTGTTTAAAGAAAAGATGTACAAGAAGAAAGAGAAGGGAGTTCTAAGTGTTTAAAGATAAAAAAAAAATTAGGTTGGTGTAGGGAGGCAAAATTGTCATGATGCATAGTCCACAGGGAATAAGGTTCTCGAGATCTCACTGGACGCGCAAGGATGTCATGATGCAACATCTGATAGTATAAAAGGTCCTATAAAGCTGATGGGGTACAAAATTACCATGTTGTAGAGTTCATGATGCACATTGTTTGATGTATGTTTCTATGTGTTTTTTTTGTCTTGTTTAATCATTTGTTTTATTGATTTATGAATTATTAGATATAAGAAGAGAATTATTAACAATTTCTTATAAAGAATACTTAATTTCACTTATCATGTCCATAAATAAACGTGAAATATCTCAACCAAAAAAAAGTTATTTTAGGGAAATTTGCATGTATATTAATTTTTGTAGTCATAATTAAACATGTAACACTCAAAAATCATAATTTAGTAACTAACACCTAGTTAAAATTCCAAAATACCCTTATTGTAATTATGGTAAGTAATTTCATAAATCATTTTTACTTTATTGCATTATTTCATTCAATATATTATTTCTTTTATTAGATTTTTTCTTTCAAAACTATTCTTTTTTTTGTCATGTCCAAAAAGAATGATTAAAGAAATAAGATTTTATTTTTTATGAAGTATTAAGAAAAAAAACCAATACAAAAAATGTTTGGATTTTTCAATTCTATTAGTTATATATTCATATGTATGGTTAACTATATGTGGTTAACTATGTTCACAAATATATTCACAAAACAGTCAACTATATTAGTTACGTTTACCAATAGTCCATTTCAATATAGTTAGTTATATATTTATGTGTGTAGTTCACTATTATCTAAATGAAGTTAGATATATAGTTCACTATTGTGTAGTTAACTATATAGTTGACTATTTCCACAAACAGTCAACTGTACAAGTTATATTCACGAATAGTTCACTATTATCTAAATGTAGTTAGCTATATATTCATGTATAGTTGACTATATTCAAATGTAGTTAGCTATATATATATAAACATATAGTTATTTTTATAGTTAATTTTATTCTTAAACAATCAATTATACTTGTTAAATTCACAAATAGTTCACTATTACACAATTGTAGTGTGTTGTAATTCATTATATCAAACAAGTAGTTAGTTATATTGAAATAAAATTTACATTTATATCTAAATTTTAAAGGTGAGATAGTTCATTATATATTTCAATAGTATCTAAATTGTGATATAGCTCACTATATAATTTATCTATTCAAACAATAGTCAACTATTATGAAAAGTAAAGAGCTTTGGTTGTTTTGAGCAAATGTTTATTAGTGTAGAAAAAAAAAGGAAAAGAAAAATAATTCTTTTATGAATGTCAATTTCAAATTTAATTTTAGAAAAAATTATTTCCTTTTTATTACAAATAAATTTGTATTAATTGTGCATTAAAGTTGACAATTTTAATCGAATTTATTATGGGTAAATTAGTCATATTTTGTAGTTACCTAATTTTCTAACTACACTTATTATTTTGTTAATTTACATGCCCATTATTTTATTCAAACAAAAGTATAAAGCGGAGATTACAATGAACCGATGCCACCAATGCATTGGAGGCTTAAAAGTTAAAAGCAAAAATAGCTTGATGGACTTCAATTATTCCGAGTTATCATCACAAAATAATTAAATTTCCTTATTTACGTCGGAAAATGTAATTACAATATATTCGGAAAATGATCTTCTTAACAGTCGAATCGTACGGCAGACATTTCTCGCCTTTCTTCTTCTTTATCATCAGCTTGAAATTCTAAACCCTAATCTCTCACACTCTCTATCTTCTAAATCATCATGAGAGCATCCATGTCGACACATGAAGCTTCCGCTACTGATTTGCCAGTGAAGAGACCCAGAGAAGAGGAAGATAACGGCGCCGCCATGGAAACGGAGAAATCCGCCGCCGTCATCGGAGGAGAGACTAAGCAGCTTTCGTGTATGTCCTCTATCATTCCTGGATGGTTCTCTGAGATGAGTCCTATGTGGCCAGGTTTTGAATTTACTCTCTATTGCTATGTTTCTATATTCTTCTTCAGTTGTTTGGATTCTTTTTGTGAAGAAGATTGTTTTTGTTTTGAAATGGTTTTAGGAGAGGCACATTCTCTTAAGGTAGAGAAAATTCTATTCCAGGGGAAATCAGATTACCAGGATGTGATAGTTTTCAAGGTAACAAAGACAATTTCTTAGTTTTTTTTTTAATTTACATTCCAAGTAGTGAATTTCTTCAATTTTAGTCTGCAACATATGGAAAAGTTCTGGTTTTGGACGGAGTGATTCAACTCACAGAAAGAGATGAATGTGCTTATCAAGAAATGATCACTCACCTTCCATTGTGCTCTATCCCCAACCCCAAGAAGGTAAACTTATGATAGATTGTGTTTTTAAGATAGCTTAGATAATCAAAGTCTCTTACTTTCAACTGGTAGCTCAAAGAAGGGTTATAGGAGGGGTAAATAATCTAATTGTTGGTAACATTCCCTCTGCTTTTGGTTTATGGTTGTACAATAAACCTATAACTAAGTGGATTTCTTACGGAAACATTTCTTCTTATTCTTCAGGTCTTGGTCATCGGAGGAGGAGATGGAGGAGTCCTGAGGGAAGTGGCACGCCATAGTTCTGTTGAGCAGATTGATATTTGTGAAATAGATAAAATGGTGGTTGACGTGAGTCTTTCATCTATTACGCTTCCTGCATTTCATTGAAATACTTTATTCTACTATGTTTCAATCTTCTGGGATCTTCTGTAGGTGGCTAAGCAATATTTCCCAAATGTAGCAGTTGGATACGACGATCCTCGTGTGAACCTCATCATCGGCGATGGTACACAGTGTTGTGCTTTTATTTCTCTCTTTCTTACACACTTCTGTTTAGTTTTTAACCAATGTTGTGGCCATTTTGTAGGTGTTGCGTTCTTGAAGAATGCTGCTGAAGGAACCTATGATGCAGTTATTGTTGATTCATCGGATCCTATTGGTCCAGCAAAAGAGCTATTTGAGAAACCATTCTTTGAGTCGGTGAACAGAGCTCTTCGTCCTGGTGGAGTTGTCTGCACACAAGCTGAAAGCTTGTGGCTTCACATGGACATCATCGAAGATATTGTTTCTAATTGCCGTGATATCTTCAAGGGATCTGTGAACTACGCTTGGACCAGCGTTCCAACTTACCCAAGGTCTTTGAATAGATTTTCTTGAAAACCTTTTGCTTTTTTTCGCGCTTGTTTCAAAAATCTGAATGTATTATATGCGATTCATCTGCAGTGGAGTCATTGGATTCATGCTTTGTTCAACGGAGGGACCGAGTGTCGATTTCAAGAAACCAGTGAACCCAATTGATGCTGATGAGAGCTCACACGGACCCTTGAAGTTTTACAATGCTGAGGTACAAAAACGTTAATGATTCTAGGCTTCTTTTAAAGTGTGTGAATCGTAGTTAGATTAATTGAAACTTTGGGGTTTTGCAGATTCACTCAGCCGCTTTCTGCTTGCCGTCTTTCGCCAAGAAGTTGATTGATTCGAAAGCCAACTAGAAAGAGGAGAGAATCGTTTGGTTTTAAGATATTTCAGGTGGAAGTGATGATGATGATGATGATAATGATCCTTACGAAAATAAAAAAGTTTTCAATTTTTAGAACGTTTTGTTTGTTCGTTCTTCAACAATGTTCTACGACTGTACTGAGATGCAAATAGTAATTACTATCCATCTCATTTTTTCAGCCTTACACATTCCATATCCTTTTTTTTTTTTGTTGGGCAACAATCTTCAATTTTCTAAAGCTGAAAGACTTTTAGCCTTTGCTTGGGAGAATTATAAACTAATTACGAGAAAAACAAATTACATGGATTTGAATTTGGAATGTACAATATTTTCAAAAGATTACTTATTGTAACTTGTAGACATTGTTGCTACATGTTCAAAAGGGGTGTTAGAATAATATTAGCTCTCTTTTTTCATTTGTTTTCACATTTAGCATGTTTCCTCTAAAAACCAAAGACGGCCAAGAAAAGTCGATGAGTAACGGTCAACGTGATGTATGTCACTCTGTGGGTCAACGGAAACAAAAGTGGGGCCCATCAGGTATTTTTGTAATAAGTAGTTCGGACCAAAAATAGAAAGATAAAGAAGCAACTGTTTTAATGGGCCTTAAGTTCAAATAAACAAAAACAGTGTGGCCTTACATCATCGGCCGTCCAAAAATAAAGAGATTGTCCAACAGATTTTGTACACGTGTCCAATCATATCATCCACGTCAAGCGTTGTATTAATAACAAGACGTTGACCATCGTTATACACGTGTGTATGCGTGCACATCGATCAACAACAGTTACATCACAATATTCACATCAACAATTAAACACGACTCTTTTTTATTTTATGATTTTTATATTTTTTATCAAATATTAAATTATATATTATTTTTGTACTGTGATAGCGGTTAAAAAAAACTAACAAAGCAAAAAAATCGAAATCGGGAAAACGGTCAAACAAATGATGAACTTACGAGAATTTGCCAAACAATATACCAACTTCAAAATAAACCAAAATAAATACAAACTAAAGTTGACTTTTCCATTTTATGTATCAAATTAATCAACTCATTAATCCATATTACGGACGTTAAACTCCCGTTACTATACAAAACTGTGTCGTTTTATAAATAGAAGAATCTCGACTCAGTTTCTTCATTCCCAATTCTTCTCCTTTGAAACCCTAGTTTCTCTTCAGCTCCAGAAAATGCCACCTGCAAAAGTGAAGAAGCTACCAGTTCGAAAGAAACGCCGCACACGAAAAAGTGATGATGATGAGCGTGAAGAAGTCGCGGTTGAGCCGATTGATGGAGACGATTGTGAGGTTGTTGAAGATGATGCCGATGATGAGCGTGAAGAGGTTAACGCCGCTGAGATTAACACCGCTGAGGATAACGCCGGTGATGACGCTACATAAGCCAGAGGTGAAGATGTTGTACCTGAGGAAGGAAATGCAACAGACATTTTACGGAACCACTTCGGAGACATTGTGAACAGTGACGTAGAGAGTGATGATAGTGGAGACGACATATGGGACGAGGACAAGATACCAGATCCTTTGTCATCAGACGATGATGAAGAGAAAGAAGAGCAAAGGCAATGTCGTCAGGATCTAGAAGAAGAACACGAAATTTTAGCTTTGGGTAAGACCTTTGGTTCTGGGTCTGATTTCAAGCAAGCGCTTCTAAGGTATTCCCTTAAAACCCGATATGATATTAAGTTATACATGTCGTCACAAAGGAAGCTTGGAGCGATTTGTTCTGACACAGAATATGATTGTAAGTAGAGAGTTTATTGCTCCTACGAGAAAAGAAAGCACAAAATGCAAATTAAGGTTTATGAGAATAAACACATATGCATACGGTCTGGTTATTCAAAGATGCTAAAGAGTTCATCAATTGCCCAATTATTTGAGGAGAGGTTGAGGGTAAATCCGAAGTTCACAACTAAGGACATGGCTGCAGAGATAAACAGTCAATACAAATTAATAGTAACTGATGAACAATGTAGAAAAGCGAAGACCAGAGTTATAAGGGCAAGAAGAGCTAGTCATGAAGAACACTTTGCAAGAATTTGGGATTATGAAGAAGAGATTAAGCAAAAAAATCCAGGCACAATCGTGGAGATTCAGACTATTCCAGGGCCAACAATAGGAAGCAAGCAAAGGTTTGATCGTATTTATTTTTGCTTTAAAGCACAAAAATCTGCTTGGAAGTCACAATGTAGACCAATCATAGGTTTAGATGGTGCGTTTCTAAAGTGGGATGTCAAAGGGCAATTACTAGCTGCAGTGGGACGAGATGCAGATAACAGAATTGTACATATTGCTTGGGCTGTTGTGGAGATAGAAAATGATGTGAATTGGGATTGGTTTGTAAATCATCTCAAAAGGGACTTAAATCTCGATGAAGGCAGAGGCTACACTTTTATATCTGATAAGCAGAAGGTAAGTATGCCTTAGATCAATTTCATGTTTTCACTCTGTTTTGAATACTTACATTTGTTGCTTTGCTTTGAAGGGTTTGGTGAAAGCTGTGCATAACCAACTTCCACAAGCTGAACATAGAATGTGTTGTAGACACGTTTTAGAAAATTGGAAGAGAAACAATCATGACTTAGAGCTTGAGAGGCTATTCTGGAAAATAGCTAGGAGCTATACTAAAGGAGATTATGAAGATAACTTGGCTGCCTTGAAGAAGTACAGTCATGGCGCTTATGAATCTCTCCTAAAGACCAATCCTCCTGCATGGTCTTGAGCCTTCTTTAAGGTTATCTGAATAATTTAAATGAATCATTCAATAGGACCATAAAAGAAGCTAGGAGGAAACCATTACTTGAGTTGTTAGAAGATGTTAGAAGACAATGTATGGTCCGCACAGCTAAGAGGTCGATTATTGCAAATAGGAGAAAGGAAAGGTTCACAAAGAGTGCACATAAGGAGATTGAATCGGCTATTGAGAAGTCTGGTGAATGCGTGAGGCACATGTCCACTGGTGATATGCATGAAGTAGAGCTTCACGGTTGTTCTTATCGGGTGGAAATGATACCACAAACATGTGGCTGTGGGAAATGGCAGTTGAATGGTATCCCTTGCAATCATGCTGCTTGTGTTATCATTGGCCTAAAAAGGAAGATACATGATTATGTTTCTGCGTATTTCACCACTCTAACTTGGCAGCTCACATATGTGCGTGGTATTGAGCCTGTGGAAGGAATGAAGTTGTGGCCTAGGTTAGGTAGACTGCCTGTCTTGCCACCACCATTCATATTAAATAAGTGTGGTAGGAGAAGTAATTATGATAGGAAAAAAGGGCTTAATGAAATTGTCTCTAAGAAAAACATGACCAAGTTAAGCCGAGACAACCGTATTATGCCATGCTCAAATTGTATGGAAGAAGGGCACAATAAGACAGGATGTAAAAACCCAAGTGTTGAGCCTCAGGCTAAAAGACCAAGGGGTCGACCAAGAAAAGAACCGGTTAGTTTACTTGGAAACTTTCTTTGTTATGTTTTTTTTTTTTGTTAAAGAACTTTCTTTGTTATGTTTTGGAATTAGTTTTGTTATTTGCCTTTCTTTGGTGCATGTATATAGGTAGAAGGACCCCAAGGAGCATCCCAAGGAGGATCACAAGTTGGATCACAAATTGGATCACAAGTTTAGCTAACATGAAGGATCACAAATTGTTGCTTTTTTTTTTAAACGGCTGTTTTTGCTTTTGTTGCTTTAAAATTCATTTGGTTATGGTTGCTTTTGTTTTTCTGAAACTGTATTTGTTGCTTTGTTTCTTTGAAATGGCTTTTGTTGCTTTTCTCACTTTGTACGACCTTAATCTAGTATGTTATTTGCAAACTTTTAATCATTTGAGTTCACTTCGGTTTAGTTCATTTCAGTTCACTTTGATGTTTAATTTAGTTCATTTGAGTTTAACTTTGTAAGACAATGGAGCAAAAACACTTAAATTCATATGTTAAATGACTTAAATACGCAAACAGAATTACATGAAGCATGAAGCAAACACAAACACGAACTCACTCGAGTACATGGAGCATGAAGCAGACACAGACACAAGAACTCACTCGTGTAGATGGGAAATAACAATAGCAATACACATGAAGAAAATACAAGAAACAAACACGAATTTTGACTTCCTAATTTCCTTTAGAATCTGAAAGTATAAGAGAAACAAATCGATAATTTGTACTTCTTCCTCTTCCGCTGCATCGTCACAATCATCATCTTCCTTATCTTGTTATGCCTCCGCTTTGTTGGGTTTCACTTCTTCTTCTTTGTCTTCGTTCCTCATCGGCTTGCTGTGATGGGTTCTCTTCTGCGTTTCAATTTCTTGGTTTAGCAATCTCTACTGTTTCTGAAAATTTCAGGGTCGATTAAGAGTGATGCGAGATGAGAAAACTGAAGGAGTTGAGGTCTTCTCGAGCTGAAGAGAATGGAAGAACATGGAGAAGAATTGGGAATTAGGGATTTGAGAATGGAGAAACTGATTAAGTCAAGATTCTTCTATTTATAAAACGACACAGTTTTGTATAGTAACGAGAGTTTAACGTCTGTTATATGGATTAATGAGTTGACTAATTTGATACATAAAATGGAAAAGTCAACCTTAGTTTGTATTTGTTTTGGCTTATTTTGAAGTTGGTATATTTTTTGGCAAATTCTCCTAAGTTCAGCATTTGTTTGACCGTTTTCCCGATCGAAATCTAATAAACATAAACAATATTATTATACGAAAAACAGACAAAAATCAACATAGCTAGACACATACATAAACAATCGAGAAGATCTTCGACGAAAAAATACCAATTCTGAACATCAAAGCTCGGACATTTGTGCTTGCAATTCCATGGAACTCGAGTCCTCATTTTAGTTGCCACGAGCTATCCTAAGCAAGACGAGCCCTCAAAATCGCATTGTTATGATCATCTACTTCTCTGAAGACAAACAAAAAAAACAGAATCGATTCACCAAACCACTCCACAACCTCTAACCACCATTCTCAAGGTTGCGAAAGCTACAAGAACCATCTCCCTCAAAAATAGAATAGTCGTTGAATCTGAAACTACCGTCTCTGTTCGACACCGAATCACCATCATAGCATAAAACATAGCCGTCACCTAATGAGATTTTGAGCCATTCTTTAAACTATTGAATGATGCAAAAAAAAACAATCATGCATCAACGACATCGGGAGACTCGTCACTGCCACAAACAAGAACCCCATCTGGACCACCAAAACAAGTCATCGTTCATATGACGTTGTCGATGTGAAATCTACGACAAACCAAGGAGAAACAGAATAACACCAGATGTAGAGACAATGATGGTCGAGATATGTCTTCATGAATCCCAACAACGCACTGCTGAAACCTAGGAAATTTTTTTCTCACACAAAGCTCCACCTAAAGACGCTAAAACAAATCGAGCCAAGACCGGAGCCTGTACCAGAATCTAACAATTGGCTACCACGCACCCCCTTCGAATAAAACCACCGCCATAAGCCGCCGGAAACCCACACCACATTACCAACAATGAAGCTCGTTAACCGAAAATTCTCACTATCGAGAAAAGCCAAAACATAGATGGAAGATGCCGCAAACAAAGAAAAAAGGAAAGGAGAGAGCCTCCTCCAGTGATGGCGAGAAACCATAGGTCACATATCTGATGAAGGTTTGTGGGGGCGGCTGGTTTTCGTAGGGGTGGGAGAGAGAAAAAAAGTTTCTCTATTCGTAATTTTTTCATATAATTCTACTTAAATCATCAATTTTTATTTTTTATTTTTATGTCGTTAAAATACTGATTATGGGTCTGATGTGAGATAGTTGAGATTGTCACTTGAACCTTATTCCTTAGGCGGGAATAGTTCTTGGACGACGATCGGGGATTTAAATCAATTTGTAACACATTGTACATTCTTTTTTTAAAAAAATTTACAGCGTATATTAATTAATTTCAGAATATTTTAGTTTTAGTTTACAACTTTTAGAAAATACTTATACACAATGGATTAAATAAAAGCAGATAGACTAAGATTTTCTTTGCCAACAAGATATAATTGGTGTAAGTAATATTTTTAGAGGGAAAAAGATTTAAGAAAAAGTGTAAATAATTTTACTTTGAATTCGCTTTTTTTTTTGTGAACTATTTGTCTTTCCTCTGCTAATCAAAAATGGTATGTGTTTTAGACAGATTAAAAATCCAAAAAAATGAGCTACTTGATAGTTATAATCATTTTGAAAAATTATCCGGATGGTGGAAACTCGGATAAGATGTGGTTAATTAAAAAAAAAGTTGAAGTCATATAATTTTTTTTTAAAATATATAGTATATTGCTTGTTAAATAACATATATATGTTAATTATAAAAATAAAGTAACAAATATAGCGATGTGGCGTTGAGCCTTGATAAAGACGGAGTAGTTTGTATTGGATAGTTTAGGTTTGGGTTTAGTTTGGTTGGTCTTATGTTTAAGATCAATCTTCGTATTTCACCCTCGAATTTTAAAATCGCATCCCACCAATGTATTCTACCATATTCTCTTTCAGCTTAATATATATTTCAGATGACCAAAAAAAAAAAATAGCGATGTGTGTTTGTATACTTGAAAATGTCTTGTTGACATGATGCTCATAAGTATATTGATCCGAAAATCTTGTTGTCGGATGTAATTACATCATAAGATTTGTCGGCTAAGAGGATTGTAATGGAATTATAATTTTGAATTAGGATTCGTTATTTTTATTATGGAGAATGGTAACAGCAGAATGATTAAATTTCTGGCAGAATGATTAAATTTCTAGTAGAATTTGGCAGAATAAAAGAAAGTTAAATAGTGTCAGTGGAACCATTATACCAATAGCAGAATCTCACAGAATAAATAAAAATAATAAAATTAATTTATAAATATTCGAGAATCTCACAGAATAAATAAATGGTGTCAGTAGAACCATTATACCAATGGTAGAATCATTCTAGAGACAAAAACTGACAGTATAACCATTAAATTGATAGTAGAACCATTAAACTGACTGTATAACAATTTAATGTGAATTGTGTTGGTATAATAATTATGCTAATAGTGGAAGCATTCCACCAATACCATTTTGACCCTATATGTGGCTCAAAATGCTTCCCACGTCTTCTAAAAGGACAAAATCAAAAGAGGCGTGTAGATAATGTATATAATTAAACGACATTGGCCAGAAAAATGGTCACGCGGGTCATTCAATTAGAAGGAAAAACTTATGCGAGTAAATTTTTTATTTTTTTTACACACTTCATTATTGATTAATAAACAAATAAAGATGTGGAAGTCTGGTAGCACCAATGTGGTGTTATTCGAATACTTTCAAATACTAAATAAGTATATTAAACTACGAAATTTGGTATCAAAATAAACAAGGAAAATTAGAAGAAGATAAACGGAAACAAGGTACACCGGCTCCTTTTTTTTTTTTTTTTTCTCTGAATATTTTATCAAGGTAAAAGAAGTTTCTTTACAAAAAATAGAACAAGAGCAGAAAATCTAATAACTAACCCAAAGGTACAGTATTGCCTACCCTGCCAAAAATACAACCAACAATGCGAATCAACTATGCTTTCTCATAATCAAAGAGCTCTTTTAATCACGAAGGAAAACCAAGAGCTACATATGATTGAATTCGATTTTGATGAGTTACACTCTGAGCTATGAAGAAAGCCCCACGATTCGCACTTCGGTTCTCAAAGACCAGTCTCCAATCAGATAGGTTATCCAAAATCCTTAACAATTTCGTAACTTGGTACAAAAAGGATGGCCATGCTTTAGGTTTGTTGACAGCTCTGACCAAGTTCCTCACTCCCAAAAACTATCTTGTCTATCCTATGAGATCTCATACTTTCGAATGCCCATAAAAGACTCTAAAGATGAGCATCCTCCAAACTTTTTATATCTCCAAAGGCTCTTCTGCTATGCATGATCTCTTTTCCATTAAGATCTCCTAACACCCAAGATACACCCGCCAAACTGTTTCTTTTTGACCAAGCTACTCCTACATTGCACTTAAGCCACGGTGCTGGAGGGCGCTTCCATTTCACCTCCTCCTTGTGTATCATCGCTTCAGTTAAAACTTCTTCTTCCCTGTCAATTGCTTGAGCAAAAAACCATTGATCATGATCATCTTTAATTTTGACCATTGAATCCGTAGCAAGAAAGAGCTTCCCTTCATAACAAAAACTGTTCCTATTATTCCATATCAACCATAAAATCCAAGGAAAGCTATTCCTAATCTTTTTCCTGATATTCCGATTTGATTCTACAGAGAACAAGTAGTGGAAGTTGGAGAATAGAGAGATATCATCAAACCCATCTCTTGGCCTAGGAAAATCTGATAAGGCCCACATCTGTCTTGCCACCGGACATGAGAAAAGAACATGGTTTATTATCTCTGGTTCATAACCACAATACTGACATCTCAAATCTAATCCCATACCTCTATGAGCTAAATTTGCTGCCACCGAAATTGCTCCACTTAACACTCTCCAAAGGAAAAGTTTAATCTTCTGCGATGTTTTAATATTCCAGACGTGATTCTTGATCACATTTAGAAAAGGCCTCTCCTCTGCTTCTCAGATAGGCTCTGCAATGTTTAAACTGTTTATAAGCCAATACCTTGATCTTACCGTATAATCCCCTGACTTGTTATGAATCCAGCACCAGTAATCTTCCTTGCTCACCATTGGCTTATGTTTCAGAATCTTGTTCACATCTGCAGGAAAGAAAATGTCATGAAGTGAAACTTCATTCCATCCCCTGCCATGCAAATCAATAAGCTTAGACACTGTTAAATTCAGATTCACCAAAGGATGTTTCATCAGAGGAGATCTCCTGCGGTCATCAAATAGCCATAGCTCAGTCCAAACATATGTATCCTTCCCATTTCCAATTGATTTCCTTAAACTTTTTCTCAACAAATCTCTCCCAAATAATATACTTCTCCATACAAAGGATGGAGAGACTCCCATTACAACATCAAGGAAGGATTCCTCAGGTACACCGGCTCTAAAAATAGATTTGTAATGTATATTTTTCTGTTGAAAACGAGAAAGATAACAAAGTGTTTTCATATATTGGAAGATAAATAAAAAAATCTCTGTTTAGAATGAGATAAAATCTTCCCAAAGCGAGAAGGATGACGAGTATAGTCGTATAGACTATATCAAAAATAGATTTAAATGAATATAAGCTTAATATATCATCACAGATTTTTGTTTTTATTTGCGATCGTTTGTCTGTTTGGTCGACAAACAAATTATATAATGTGTAAAACTAAAAAAGGCAATTATAAATATGCCACACTTGGCAAGATTTTAATTAAACATGCCACTGTTCATATAATCGTTACGAGCGTGTCAATGTTCACTGGCCAAATTACAATTTTGCCCCTAATTGAAAAAACAGATCTCATCTTTCTTTCTTCTTCACTTTCACGTTCCCAGTTTCAAAATTCTCTCTCTCACAAAATTCTCTTCTCTGAAATTGCAAATCCGATTAAGGTTATAGATCTAAGGTTTTTGATTCTCTCTTTGACTCTATGGAACGCAATCACATCGATGATAGATCTAGGATTTTCGATTTTTTCTCACCAACGTAAATCTTTGTAAATTTTTTTCTTCTAAATCGATTTTGATTTCCTTGATTGGAAGAAGAAGAAAAAGAAGAGGAAGGAGACGAAGAAGAAGAAGACGACGACGAAGAAGAAGAAGTTATTCTATGAATTTTGTTTCTTAGATTCGATTTTGGTTACGAATCTAAGCTTTTGATTCGATTTTGGTTACAAATCTGAGCTTTTGATTCGATGTTGGTTACAAATTTTAGCTTTTGATTCGATTTTGGTTCAGATCTGAGTTTTGATTATTTTTTTGGTCAAATCTGGGTTTTTGCCAGATTTTTTTACATGTCATTACTTTTTTACATGTCATTAAAAACTAAACAGTTAAATAATTTATAAGGTTCTTAAAAGGTTTATAAGATTTTTATAAGGTTTGTAAAGTTTTTAAACGGTTTATAAGATTTTATAAGATTGTTTAAAAACCTTATAAAACTTTATAAAAACCTTATAAAACTTTTCAAAAACATTATAAACAGTTTTACACGGTTTTTAAATAGTTTAATAAGGATTTTTTTAACAGTTTTACAAAACTTTTTAAAAACATTATAATTTTTTTTAACAGTTTTATAAGATTTTTTTAATAGTTTTATAATGTAAAGGCAAAACCCTACCCCCCCCCCCCCCTCTCCAAAATCTATACCGTAAATGAATAATAGTTAACCCAAACTCGAAAATTTACGGTCGTTTGTGTTTAAATTTGCTTCTTCTTCAATTTGCTTGATCCAATCCCAGATTCGAGACGGCAATTTGAATAGATTGAATATGACGAAATCTCTGTATCTTTCTCAAAATCAACGTATCTGGGTTTAACAGAATCGACTACGAAAATCAACAAATCTGAGATATAACGGAATCAACCACGAAATCGACGACGATCGACGCTCTCACAGGATCGAGCTCGTCGATTCAGAATAATCAAAATTGACGAGATTTGATTTCAAAGAGAAGAGCTAACCACACGTTTCTCTCTCAAATCTCTGCTATGAAAAACTAAGATCTGAAAATTAATAAGTAAGGGTACACTGGGAATACTTAAAAAAAGAAAAGATGGCATGCTGGTAATGATTTTAAAACAATGACATAAATGAAAAGTGGCATGTCAAGAGTGACATAACTCAAAATTTCTCAAACTAAAATGATTATCACTTTTTTTTTTATAACCTCGAAGTTCGATTATCACTTATATACATAAGTCTACATTCTTTTCCGATTTTTTAGTTTTGGTTGAAGATAAATATTTAGCCTGGATTATAATATATTCTTCTTTTGCACCTAATCCAATCTCATATCAAAGTAAACGAGAATCAAATTTAAATCCGATTTCACAATGGCGAAATCTAACTCATAGAGAAAAAACGACGAGATCCGATTTCACAAAAAAGAAAAAAAAAACGGTGAGATTTGGTTTACGGAGAAGAAAAAAAGTTCAGAAAGAGGAAGAAATCACGTTTACGTTCAAAGATAATTTTTTATTTTTTACTTTGTAGTAAAGGTAATTTAGAGATTTTTTTTTTTAAAAGATGGCACGCTTGTAATGATTTTCAAATATGAGATTTTCAAATAGTGGTATATTTGAAAAATGGTACGTAAAAAATAGCATAACTCGAAATTTCTCCCAAAAAAAGTTGTTGTGAAAAAAAATAAATAAATAAACAACTATTGAAATCTAAAACAAGTTGATTAAATTAGAGTTTCACCAAATAATGACGTCATAAGCGGCTAAACAACTCAATATATCTAACTAATTAAATAGGAAAATTTTAGATGTTGACGTAATAACAGTCGTAGTATGCTGTGATGATGCAAACTCGGGAATGCAGCGACAAAAGAACCATTACCTAACAAAAGTAGGAAACTCTCTTGTAATTTGAACAATCATCAAATACTTATACTATTTGTTTCTTTTATATATTTAAATATTTAATCAAAATTTAACAAATGTGAAATTTTCGACAAAAGGCAAATCCTTTTAAAAGTTATTTTCTTTTTCACATCCACCCTTCAAATTATAATGGTCTATGTTAAGTGGCTCATGCATTTATATTACTAAGTGGTTGGTGGTCTAGTGGTCAAAGCTATTAGTTTAACTCTATTTGAGAAAGATGATTTACGCTTTAAACATAATATTATCAATGGTTAATCCTTGATACCTAGGAAATTATGGATCAAAAACCCACAACTCCAATAATTTTATTAAAAAAAATATGTCATTAGGTAATTCCCAATATTAGATTTTGTGTAATGTAATGGATAATAAGCGGTACCATATTTAAAATGGGTGAACCAACAAAGATATATATATATATATCAGATTAACTATAATCTCGATCTTAAGAAAGTATATACACAGCCAAATATAATTGATATATTATTATACGAATATGACGAATGTCGACCTGACATTTCTATGGAGTGGTGATAAAATTTACCAAATTTGTGTTACTCTTCGGATATCCCAGACGATTATTCGACTTTTATTTTACCAATTTCGACAAATTATCATATTCTGAAAAAAATGAATTGAATTACTTGAAATTTTTTGATAAATCCAATCAAAGTATAGTGTAGAAAAGATCAGATGATCGTCTAACCCAAAATACACAAGCCTAATACAAACCATGATTTTATTTGAACTCTATATAGAGTGAACTCATTTGATTATTTTGTGGACAAGATTTCACATTAGAGTTTACTAGAAGCATCTCCTTAGTCTCTCTTCATTTGAAAACAGCTGTTTCTGTTCTTTTTTATCCATTTACGAACTATCCTAAAAATTTGCTCGATAGCAAACAAAAAATTAATAATTAGGAAACTAGCAAAAAATAATATAAGTGACATAATTTTATCCATTAAAATTAGGTTTTTTTTTTGTTATTCATCGTAATTTCCCTTTTTTTTAGCTTTTGATGCAATGGGAATTTTGGGGATGATTAGTTGGACTTTAATTTAGTTTACAGCCTCTCTACAGTCTTGTTTTAAAAAAATTTACAAAATCTTTACCAATCATGTTGTAGCTTTCAAACTAAAACTAAAGCCTTGTTTCTAATTTTTACCAATCATGATGTAGCTTTCTTTTCAAAGTTACAACCCAAAAAATAAAAAAAATTTATTTTTTGGCTGTAACTTGTCAAAAACCTAAAGCCTTATTTTTTTGCTGTAAAAATTATTTGGTAGTAGATGTACATTTTTTTTGCTGCAGATTTTTTTGCTGTACATTTATAAGCCGTAACTTCAAATTTTTAGATATAAAAATATTCTAAAATAAAACATGATTAGTAATATACAATATATGATGTTTTAATTAGTTTATACATATAAAAATTGTTATAATTTAGAAATTTATTGCTACTTTTAACATATAAAATAAATTTAGTTAACATATAAAATTATTCTTTTTAACTAATTTTATTTTATATGTTTAAAGTAGCAATGAATTTCTAAATTATAATAATTTTAATCTACACAAACTAATTAAACTAAAACTATATCACATATTGTATACTTACCAATCATGTTTTATTTTAAAATAGTTACAGCTAAAAACTTACAGCTACAACTTCTAAATCTACAGCAAACAAAATCTACAGCAAAAAATTCTGCAGCAAAAAAAAATGTACAGCTACAGCAAAAACAATTAGAGAAATTTTTTTACTACCGAACCAATCACCTCTTTTGTTTTTGTCTGATGACATATGAGGAGATAAGGAAGAATCGAATCATTGACAATTATTGTTTCTGATACTGCAGATATTTGGAGAGCTCTTCACGTTCTTTGCACACGTGTGTGTCCACCACCATCGCACGCCATATCAACCGGGATTCCAAATGTATACAGAGTGACCAGGTGGAATCTGCTTTGTGGTAAACAGAATTTTTAACAACTTTTTTTTATTAACTGTCGTGATGCTAGCAGCCTAGCATTCATGCACGCCTGGATCATTTCCAATTTTAATCACAAACACACTTATATCGCTTTACCTACCAACAACAATACATATAAGTATTCATAAAAATGATTTTTTTTTTTGCTAAAAAGTAAATAAATTCATAAAAATTATTATAATTTTATATTATCTGCTTTATTATTCGAATACCTGAATCGATGCGAATCAAAATTGACAAAAGAAACACGTCTGATTAACCAAATTATATATAGAGATGCTTTGTTAGAAAGCGGAACAACTTAAATAGTAAAAAGATCATATATTTGCTTTACAAGTTCGACATGCATGGTCTAAATAATTTGAAAAAGCCTTTTTTATAGTTTTGTGATCTCAACATTTATCCACAAATATTTGTATATCTACACATTTGGATGATAATGCCTTCAGCTTCATTTTGGAATTTTTCGTAACACTGAAAATGGAATAAATGAACACGTAAAAGGTAAAGTAAGAGAGGACCCATATGTATATGATATACCATTGATCACTCTCCCTCCATACAAAACCTCAAATATAATTTCATTTGTATTTTATTTTTAAAATGGAGTAATAGAACACTTTTCTGTTTTTAGACACTCAAATTTCTAAAATTTATTATATTTAATTATAAAAAGTTTATAGACACTCACAACAATATCACCATTATCACCATTGTACATGTTCTAAAGGGAACTATTCGTTATAGATTCCACCACCGAAGCTAAAAGCAAATAGATATAATATTGATAAATAGATGGCTGCTAAAATGAGAAACGCAAGTATGTTTTGGATATCATATATTATGTCTACTATATGTTTGGTAAATACTATAAAAAATACTCAATAATTTATTGTATAAGTTATTTAGCACCAACTTGTACTACGAAAGTGTAAACCCGTAAAGCATGAATATAACAGTTTATTAAATGTTATAGGGCTTGAGTTATTAAATTTGTTTGTTTTTGGGGGGTTTTGCATTTCTCATCTAAACAAAATGTCATACGATAAATAAAACTAACAAAAATTAAAGTATTTGTGATTAGGTAGCCAGAATGATAACTCGAGGTTTCATGCTCTTTCATTCGCTCGTTTTGCTTAGGTGCATGTTTTCCGTTTAATTATTGTTCAATTCTTTTTTTTTGTTTTACTTTTGATGAGACTAATTCTTGTCTTTTCTCAAACTATATGTTTTAGTTAGACTAGTAACATATTAAAATCAACTCATAAAATATTGATTAAAAATCCGCAAATGTTTTTGATGTAAACATTATTGTTTTTCCAATTTGAGTTTTCCAAAATTAATCTAATTTATTATAAATTGCTGGCAAACCAAAACAACAATGAACCATTTCAGCGATTTTACAATTTAGTGTAAAAGACTTTTGTGGAATAGCCAAAAAGTTTTCTAATAAGGTTTTTTTCTCACACCAAATTAACCTTGAATATTTTTTACTTTTAAATGAATAGCTATTGCATCACTTGTTTTGTGAAATTTATAATAAAAAGTTATTTGAAATATACATTCATGTTGTAGTTTGTATTTCAGTTATCTTATTCTATACATTATCAAATCCTGATATATTAATAAGAATTTAAGATTAATAACGCACTACATCCATATTGAATGACGGCGTTGTTTTCAACAAAAGTTTTGGCATATCATTAACCCACAAATGCTGGAGATGGTGCATAACTTTATGAATATGAGTATATTGGATCTTTAAAACAGTGAATTTAATTCATAAATCTGAGAGGCCGAGAACGATGAAGGAATTTTGACCAATTAGCTTGTATAATATATATTTTTTTAATTAAATGTAAAATTTATTCAAACAAAAAAAACATGTTTTACATCAAGTGTTACAAAGGATTGAGAGGATTTTTCATAGAAAGTGAGACTGATTCTTTGATATTATAAACCCTTATGAAAAACTCCTTATTTCAAACCATTTCTCCATGGCTCCTTCGAGTTTTGGAGCAATGCCTCGAATAGAAGAAAGCCGGTTCCACACTTGTTTATCGATGCGTTGAGTGAGAAGGTGGGTGGGGGTTGGTTCCTCTCCATGTCGACGCCTATTCCTTTCTTGCCAAATCCCATGTATTGTTGCTTGGAAAATATACCTAAGGAAAAATTTTGTTTTCGTGGCTATCAGTTTGTATAATATCAGTTAGAAGATTATCTCAAAAATCATTTTCCAAGACTAAAAATTTCCTCCTAACTTTGATATGGGACCCAATTAGCTTTTGTGGCCAGTTAACAAAATTTTGATAATATTCTCCTGGCGCAAGAAGTTTTCCATGCTTTTTTGGCAAATGACACTAGTAAAAAAGAGTGTATAGCCATCAAAACTGACATGAGCAAGGGTTATGACATAGTTAAATCGAGTTTTCTCAAAGCACTTATCCGTAAGATGGGTTTTGTTGATACATAGTGTTTTGGTAAGGTTTTGCCCTTACAAAACAATCATTGGGAGTCCCGCTCCTCCACAAATAGACAAACACGTGAAGATTAGAGAAAACACGTTGATGAGATGTTTTCCGACGACGCTCCAACACTCAAGTAAGAAATGAGTACAAAGAGAAGAAAAGAATAGAGTTTGGCAATGGTAAGTCGATGGAGGTCTAGAGTGAAAAGTCAGAAAACTAAAGTTTTGTGGTGAGGGTGAGTTCGGATCCGAAAGAAAGTTGGAACAACGGAGTATCAGCTATTTGGTAAGATATTTAGTGGTGAGGAAAAAGATAGGTGAAGAAAATAGAAGAGAACCCCGGTCGTAGAATTATCAGAGTTTAAGGGAAGACGAGAACTTCAAGACTATAGGTCTCAAGAACTCTCAAAATATCTTTAGTATCGAGTAGAAATAGAAAAATCAGGATCCTCTTTTATGAGGTATGTAGTGGAGTATTTATAGACTTTTACTTGCCCGGGTTCGGATACCGGGTACACAACTCCTGACCCAATATGGGTTTGGGTCTTCGGGTCTGGATAGGTACTTTGCACTGAAGTACCTTTCTCTGGCTCTACTCACTTTTGGGCAGGCCACTTGTCTGACTGTCCAATCTGTTATGCTGCGTTTTGCCTCCTTGTACTATTGGCAGCATATGTTCCTCCGAATTAGCCGTCATGGTACTCCCAAAGTCAAATTGTTTATGCTTAATCACCATTCGTGACATTGGTCACCTATTTTTACCATATCACATGTTGAGTTTTCACCCTTTGACCGTGGGAGCGACGTGTGAGTAAACGATAAGGTCGTTTTGACTTTACCTTTAGATATTTTCTTTATCTTGCCCGATGTCTTGATAAGAGAGCTCGAACGAGTCAACTTTGCTTTTGGATAGTGGCATTCTGATCCTTCTTTATCCTTGCCCCGAGTGCTTTAGTTCTTGGTATTAAAGCTTTATTACCAGAAGTTTACTGAGCTATGAATCTTACTTCTAGATTGATTGGATCTCTGACAAAATAAGATCTATGTCTGCATGGGTTAGTATAAACTGGGCTTATAGCCCAACAAAGACTTTGGTTACAAGAGTTGACTCTGCTTTTAGCGCGGTGATCCACTTTAATACGTGGCCACATATGATATGCCGATTCTAAAGGGGTTATTTTATCCCCAACAATTGCCCCCTTTGTTGGTCAAGTCCTAAATTAGGACTCGGACAAAGGATTTTACCTTCATAAAAATATAATTTAGATATATAATATTGCACAAAAATTGTATACAAAGTACTTGTGGTGTCGGACTCCTAGCCTTTCATCTTTCAGCTCAACACTTAGTAGTCCTAGGCGGTTTATCTCGATATTGAGCCAAAATTAACTAAGCTTGGTGTCGGGTTAGACATATCTAAATTTAACCCAAGATATGCCTCCAGATCAACGACTTATAAAGCTAAACCCCGTGGTTTTGACTCCAAAATCTCTCTTTGTTGTCAAATACTGTCTGTATTCGAACTTGGGTTTTTAACAGGCATCGGGTTTGGGATCCTCGGGATTGATCTGAATGTCCCACCAGGAAGTCCATTAAGAACTAGAATCCCTTGATTGTATTCTAAAATTCATCCTCATTGTCACATGTTGCTCGTTAGTCAGTCTAGATAAACGATCCTAGACAACGAATTTAGATTTCTCCGGATAACTCCAAATTTCCCACAAGAAACTCTCCCTAAGAGTAGAAATCCTCGATTATTTACTCTTAGGTTTCATTCCTATTTGTTAACTGTTGCCCATTAGTCAGTCCATCTTGAAGATCCTAGACGACAATATTGGGATCCTCCCAAATGCTATGCATTCCCCACCAAAGAGTTCACTTACGAGTATAATCCCTCGGTTATTTACTCTTAGATTGTATCCTCATTAATTAAATATCATCCGCTAATCAATCAAGATTGACGGTCCAAAACGACGGGTTTGGAAACCTGGAAATTGCTCTGGATTCCCCACTAGAGAGTTCACATAAGAGTAGAAACTCTCGATTATGTACTCTTAGGATGTGTCCCTATTTGTAAAATGTCACCCGTTAATCAATCCAATTTGACAGTTTAGAACGACATCTTAGAGGTTCACCAAATTGCTTTGAATTGCTCTTTGAGAAGTCTTTCTAAGAGTAAAATCCCTCGATTATTTACTCCTAGTCGTAACTCGTTGCCAAAGATGAAACATAAAAAGCTCTCTATTCAACTTGGGATGGCCCCAAGCGATGGTCAAACTCAAGATTTCTCCTTTGCATATTAACAGAGAAAACGCTTTCAGAGTTTTCAAAATGCTACATGTTGAACTATCCATCGCCCGAGACCATGTTCATCGTTGAATATGTCGTACATACAACCGTTCGTTGAAGAGAGTAAGTCCATCATGAGAGATATCATACATGCAAAACCGTTTAGCGGAGAAAACTTGTCTATTATAGGAGAGTCTTACATGAGAGTTGCATCAAAGAGGCATATGTGGGAGTTGTTCACCTTAATCGCATAGACTGCATGTAATCGAATAACATCAAAATAAATTAGATCAAATAAATTTAATGATGATGTAATAAACTATATTGGTGGAGTGGAAGCAATTAATAAATAGCTCAACAAAGGGATTTAGGGAATCCTCGCTTGGACATGCCTCCTCAACCAAGGAATTCGAAAGAATCCTCGCTTGAGACCTCCTTCTTGTTTAATGAACTTAAAAAAAACAAGAGATAGATTATAATCTCCCTCAAAAATAAATTTTTTTATTAATCAAATCATAAACTGAATAATACAATAGGATTTATTAGACTATTTATATAAAAAAAGCTGAAAACCCAAGAAAATTTCTGAAATATTCTAGAAATACTGAAAGATAAATATTAACATAATTAAAATAAAAATAAACGGAAACTATTTTATGCTGCATCAATATGATAATTAAGTTTTAAAAAATATAGCATGCTTTTTTCAATAATTTTTTGTTCCAAAATTTGAAATTTTAAGTTATCTTGTTTTAGTTAGCATTAAAACTCGCGATACTTAATACTACCAGTAACCTTTTTTTTTTTTGTCCAACACTTTGTTTTCAATAATCTTAAACGTCTCCATTACGACTACAAATCAAAAACAATTTCTTGATGCGTCGGTATAAAGCTCGTGGCTAATCTAGAGTGTATTGATTTGGTAACTTTGAGCGGTGACTTTTAAAACTTACCCAAACTTCCGAGTTTTTCTGGTCGGTTAGGGAGTTGCTCGGTATTGACTCTGAGAAGAAACTTACTCTCAAAGAGAAAAGAATCAGTGAACGGGTTCTCTCCCAAAGGGAGGAAGGTGCAAGATATGAGACTTCCCAAAACTTTGATCTTCTCTCAGAAGAGGATATATCGGGCTCTGAAAATACATGATTTGAGAATCCAAAATACTTTGATCTCACCAAGTTAAGCAATTGAAAAATCACTTAGTTATCGAATCCCAAATTAGTAGGAGCCAATATACTTTTGGCATCAGAGAAACGACAATAATCAGCACCTATACAATTTGAGTGCATTGGATTTGGGCTTGAAAAATGTTGAGTTGGGCCAAAATGCTGAGGTGGGTAACCAACGGCGGTGATGCACATGAGCAGATTTTGAAGAGGCTATGTGTAAGAACGCGACGGATCCGGTGGGTATGAAGGCTTCAACGATATCAGAGGAGCCGGAAAGCTCAATCTCTGGTAGTGAACGAGATTGAGAAGTATTGATTGGATTGTCACAACGGGAAAGGATGAGCACGAGAAAACAATCATTGGAAGATATCAAATTATTTGTTGATAGTTGGTGAGAAAAAGACCCCGTCCTGTGAAAAACGGAGTTTTGGTCCGAAAGAGAGGGAGTCAAACTTGCGAAAGACACAACTAGGCATGGGCATTTTACCTAAAACTGAATACCGAACCCGAAACCAAACCAAAAAACCCGATTTTAGTTTGGATACGGATTCTCAATAAAACCTGTATGGTTTCCATTTCAGTCGGGTAGCGGGTTCGGATTCGGGTTCGGTTTCGGGTAAAACCGAATTACCCACGGTTACCCGTAGAAACCGAACCACTCTAAACACATATATGCTCTATGCATTTATGTATATTACCCGACAAAATCTTGAACTCTTCAGCTTCCGATCTCAAAATAACTGAACTATAAATTACAGCCACCAAATCTTTTTGTTCATATTTCTCATCACAAATTGGAAACTCGAAGCCTCCTTCGCAAAGAACCAGCATCTCCACCATCAGAGACATCTAGATTTGAATCCTAGGTACGATTTTTGTTTTAGGTTGAATTGTTGATGAATCGATTTGTTAGAATTGATTCGATTTTGTTTTCTTCAGCAGTCAATTTTGTTAAAATTTGGATTCAGTTTTGTTTGATGAAACTGAACAAGCGATAATTGAGTCAATTTTGTTTAGATTTTGATGCAATTTTGTTTGATTATGAGTCGATTTTGTCTCAATTTCAAATGTTCGCGACTCGATTTTGTTTGTCCATGAGTCGATTTTGTTTGTCCATTAGTCGATTTTGTATCAGTTATCCTATCATAAGATTCTTATATCTCTGTAACTTATTTTGTTTTATTGTTATATGTTTTTCAATTGATTTCCAGATTCTTATGTAACATATGATTCAATTTTTGCTTTCTTATTTCTCACTTTGTATATGTCTCTTTGTTTGTAGATGGATTCGTCGTCTTCTAAAGGTGAAAGGAACTCTGGCAAAGAAAAGGAAGTGCATATAGAGTCTGATACTGATGAGTGTTTGACACCTGACATTATAGGAAAGATGAAAGATATTCCTACTGGATCTGCTTCTCAATTTCAGCCTCAGCCAACAAAACCAAAGAAGGTATTTAGCTCAAGGTCTCCTCACTGGGAACATTTCACCAAAAAGAAAACTTATCAGACCAAATGCATCCTGCAAATACTGTGGAAGGCTCTTATCATGTCCATCAAAGTCAAGGAATTCAGTTCTGAAAAACTACATGAAAACTTGCAAAGAATTCAAGGCATCTGAAGATGGGCAAGACAATATTCAACATGTGATCAATGAAGATGGACAGTTGGTAGCAACCAAAGTATCTGAAGATGTTTACAGAAGCATCAAACCAATTGATGGTGTTAGCATAATTACCATTATCTTTCGTTGAAAGTGTGGCATGGAAATACTTCTATAATAAGGTAAGTATAATGATTTGTGGTTCTCATATCTTTCATGAACTGTTTGTCACTTTGTCTTGATCTTATTGTTTTTTTCTTTAGGTAAAAATGTACACTCCTCATTCAACAATGGCGATACGGAAGAGGAAGAGGAAGAGAAGAAGAAGCTTTTTTTAAAAAAAAATAATTAATTAATTCAACAGTAAAATAGAGTTAACTGTTTTTCAACGGTTTTAACAGTTCGGTTAACGGAGTCGACTATTCCGTTAAATTTTTTGTGTCTCATTCAAATTTGCCATGTTTATGGTTTAATGTGTTAACATTGCCATCTTGAAGGTTAAAACTGATAGTCTTTGACCGTCGAGGTTTAAAGTGTAAGAAATTGCCACATTGAAGGTTTTTTATGCGATTTTCTATCATTAAACCTATTTTAAATAAAAAAATTTAATTCTATTATGGGACTAATTACAAATTGGGATTTTGTAAGCCTGTTTAGGATTTTTTCAAACCTTTTGCAGAATCGTTCTTGTTGTTACATCAATCTCCTAGGGGTGAAATCCGACCCCTACAGTTAGCCCCCCGGCTTGGTAGTATCAAGTTAGATGATGCCAATGTATAAGCTGTTGAAGTTTGATATTTATGTGATGGACCATGAAGCAGTCAGGCGTTAATGTCTTTATCGCCGATTTTAGGAAGTTTCAGTTATTCCATGTTCAAACGATGCTATCGTGTTTTCCTGAACTTGTTTATGTTGTTTAAAATGAGCTTAGCAGACTGAAAAGGCTATCGGGCTTTTCTTTATTAAACTTTGAGGCCCGTTAGGAGAGTTTTTGGAAATATTCCTACAAAACCCTAAGGACTTTAGAAAATCCTCTAAGTATAAATATGCCTCCTTTACAGTGTATTTTTTTTTTTTACCAAATGGCTTTTCCATGAAGAAAGATGGTAAAAATCAAAAAAATTTTTTGTCTTCTAGCGGATTAGGGTTTTGCTTGTTTTTTTTTGTCTTTTTTGCCTCCATCTTCCTCATCTATGATCTGAGATCGAAGCCGCCTCTGCCGCCGCCGTCTTTCGCTGGAATTCGTCTTCAGATCGAACCATTGCCACCGCTTGCCTTAGCCATTGCTCTCGAGATCCAGCGCCGTCGTCACTGTTGCCTTCAACGGATCCAGCCACCGTCGAGTTCCAACCACCGTCGCCGCCGTTAGTGAAGAAGGAGATCTGCTGCCGTCGCCACAGATCCGCCACGGGGGCTTCGTCTTCGTCGTCACAGACGCCACGGGAGCTTCGTCTAGATCCGCCATAGGAGCTATGTTGTGAATCGTTGAGGACCGCCGCACTCATCTTGATCGGCGTCGTGGTTCATGGCTGCTACAAATAGACCTTCTACAATGTCCGGCCACGAACCAGACGGAGGAGGAGTTGTGTCTTCACTGCGGTGGCTTTGCTCATCGTCGTGGTGGCGGAGGGAAAGAGGAGAAGCTTCCCGAAGGAGAGGAGCTTCACTGATCGTTGCGGAGGAGCTTCAATAAGGAGAAGAGCTTCGATTCCGGTGACTGAAGCTTTAATGCCGGTGAGTTTTTCCGACGGTGAGGCTCGGTCAATGCGGGTCAACGGGTCAAACCAAGTCAACAAAAGTCAAAATTCCAGTTCATTCAACATTATGGTTCGGTTTACATCCTGGTTCGGTCAATATTCTGGTTTGGTTAACCAAATTCAACAGAAATCTTCTAGTCAATTGAAGTCAGCAAGTCAACATAGTTGTTTTGGAAATCGATTTTGAGCTTTGATTCAGATTCTGGACTCTATCGCAGTAAAGACGTGATTTGAAGAGAATGACTTCGGAGATTCGCGATTTGATCATCACATAGATAGAAGCGGTTCGAAAATAATCCTAGACTTAGATGATTCCAGAGCAATATTTCCTGATCTGACTGCGTCGCTTTTCTTCTGGAAGCTTCTTTTTTTATTTTAACGATATCGTTTGCAGAACTTAGTTAAATTCAAACCTTTTTGCTTTCGCTTATTGTCTTGCAGTTCCGAGCCGCGTTGAGAAACTTCAGGAGAGATTAATCGATCCTTACTCCGATAACATCGCTGTCGTAAAAAATGTCAAGTAATGGGTGGAAATTGTCTGCGCGGAAGAGAGCTGCTGGGGCTAGAGCTGACACCAGTGGTAGGGAGCCGCAACAAGCAAGAACATCATCGTCAGTCCGTAGAGCTGGTGCTACTACTACCCCTGCGCCTAAGTTGCGTCGTCCTAAGCTTGAGCAAAATGTTTCACTCGTCCCTGATCGTCGTCATGTATCACCGTTGAGGCGTTGTGACGCTGCATGGAAGAAGGACGACGTTGTAGAGTCAAGTCGCTTGCGTCCTCGTGGAGATAGTGGGGAAAAAAATCAATTCGAGGGATCTGTTTGACAGTAGTAGTTTGGCGGCGTCTGATTTGTCAAAAATCGTCTTTCCAGGAACTGAGTTCCCTCCTCCGAAGGATATGTTGAAGAAAGATGCTTATGCGACCAGGGCTCTTAACTGTAAGAAGGTACGAGCCCTTATCGAGTTTTGAAGCATTTTTTACCATTTGTTTTAGATCTATTGAGTTGTTTGTTTTTGGCAGTTCCTTGCTTCGGTCAACGAACTTGCCGTTGAGTATGAGGTGAGTGTCGTCTCGCAGACTCGTCAGCTGAATAGTGCTCATAAAGCTTGTGACAAACACAAGAAGTTGAAGCGTGAAGTGGAGGCTTGAGTTGTTATTTTGGATGCTGTTGTGAAGGAAACTGAGGAAATAGTAAAATCTACAATATGTCTAAAGCAAAGCAAATCACAAATACTAATTTTAAAAATCTGAATATCCGATCCGATCCGTAAATTACATATATGTACATATAATATAATAGATTTACAATATTTATTTGCATTTTTTTAAAACTTTTTCAATACATTGAACGGATATATTTATAGTAAATTTGAGTAGTTATTAATTTTTTTAATTGAAAATCAGTGTTTTCATATTCTTTTCTTAAAAAAATAATAAATGTTTCGTTGTCCACCATTTTTGTCTTTCATTTTTTATTTTATTTTTAATTAAATATAATAAAATTATATAGTTTATATTATTGGTTATTTTTTAATTTTTTTTTAATTTTTTTCTTTCATTTTTCGTTTAAAACGAATATTTGCAAGTATCCGAATATCCGCAAATATCAAAAAAAATCTGGATATCCGTCCTTCCGAATATCCGAATTTTTTCAAAGCATAGCAAATCGAAAAATTCAATATTCGTGAAAAACAAATCGAATCACAAATACTGTATTTTTTCCAGATATCCGATCCGTGTCTAGGCCTAGTTCAAACCATGAAACGATAGAATCCTATAAATGAATGAATTAAAGTTGGGTTTGACTAAATAGAGCCAACAATAATGGGGATGATTGGTTGGACTTTAATTTAGTTTACAGCCTCTCTACAGCCTTGTTTTAAAAAAAATTACAAAATCTTTACCAATCATGTTGTAGCTTTCAAACTAAAACTAAAGCCTTGTTTCTAATTTTTATCAATCATGATGTAGCTTTCTTTTCAAAGTTACAACCCAAAAAATAAAAACTTTTTTTTTTATGGCTGTAACTTGTCAAAAACCTAAAGCCTTACTTTTTGGGCTGTAAAAATTATTTGGTAGTAGCTGTACATTTTTTTTGCTGCAGATTTTTTTGCTGTACATTTATAAGCTGTAACTTCAAATTTTTAGATATAAAAATATTCTAAAATAAAACATGATTAGTAATATACAATATATGATGTTTTAATTAGTTTATACATATAAAAATTGTTATAATTTAGAAATTTATAGCTACTTTTAACATATAAAATAAATTTAGTTAACATATAAAATTGTTCTTTTAAACTAATTTTATTTTATATGTTTAAAGTAGCAATGAATTTCTAAATTATAATAATTTTAATCTACACAAACTAATTAAACTAAAACTACATCACATATTATATACTTACCAATCATGTTTTATTTTAAAATAGTTACAGCTAAAAACTTACAGCTACAGCTTCTAAATCTACAGCAAACAAAATCTACAGCAAAAAATTCTGCAGGAAAAAAAAAATATACAGCTACAGCAAAAACAATTACAGCAAAAATTCTACAGCAAAATTTTTACAGCTACAGCCGAACCAATCACCCCCAATAACTTCTTTTTGCTTTTCATCAAAGTAATTTCTTTTAATCTTCTTAATTTTTTTCTCTCGCTTTATAATTTATTCACATTTGAACATAAAATTCTTTTGAAATTATGTGATAATCACTTTATAGAAAGCTTGAATTATATGAATCGACATCCCACTTATCAAGCGCCACACTTTCTCGTTACCTTTTTTCACTCACTTAGGCTTTCACAGTATAATTTTCCCCATAATTACACTACCTTTTTAATATAGTAATAATTATTATCATATATATAAATTTCTTAGCATAACGAGTTTGACTAATCAAATTTGCTTCAGTATGTAATCTGAATTATATATTATACCTCTTTTAGTCTTATACATCTCCTCAACAGCCGAACACAAAATCTCTCTTTCTCACAAGTAAGCAACTTCAAAAAAAAAGAAAAAAAAAGTCACAATCTCTCTCTTAAAAATCTCGCCTTTGTCGTCTGAATCCAGAAACCCATACGCGAATATCCTCTACGTGTTCTCCTTTATTTTCTCGAATTTTCTCGCATTTTCTTTTCACCTTTTTACTTTGTCTTCTTCCTTTCTTACCCATTCTCGCTTGCTCAACTGTTCAATTCTGAGTGGTAATAATAATAACATATCGGAAAAACAAAAGTGCAGCTTTCAATTTCAATTGTTTCGTTAAGATTCAGCTTTTTTACATCTGTACTCTGTTTGAAATTTCGTGTTCCGTTATAATCTGAATCGAAATCGGATCTCAATGGACTTCTCAAATTATTGAGTCTACTAAAAAAAAACCCACCATGGATATCGAATCGAGTAATTACAAAAACATCATCAAGGTAAGTAAAAATTCAGATCTTATTTCGTTATACCCATCATCGTAATCATCGATTCTGAAATTTCATTTTTTTTTTTTTTTGATTGCAGAAGGATTCATGGAGAACAGTATTGACATTAGCGTATCAAAGCTTAGGTGTAGTATACGGAGATTTGAGTATTTCTCCATTATATGTATACAAAAGCACATTCGCTGAAGACATTACACATTCTGAAACCAACGAAGAGATCTTTGGTGTTTTGTCTTTCATCTTTTGGACAATCACTCTTGTTCCTCTTCTCAAATACGTCTTTATAGTCCTTAGAGCAGACGACAATGGCGAAGGAGGAACTTTTGCGCTTTACTCGCTTCTCTGTCGACACGCCCGAGTCAACTCGCTACCGAGTTGCCAGCTGGCGGACGAGCAGCTCATCGAGTACAAAACCGACTCGGTTGGGTCGTGCGCGGTTCCTCAATCGGGTTTAGCTGCGAGTTTGAAATCTACGCTTGAGAAACATCGAGTGTTGCAGAAGATTTTGCTTGTTCTTGCTTTGATTGGGACTTGTATGGTGATTGGTGACGGTGTTCTTACTCCTGCGATTTCCGGTAAAAAAAACGTTTCTTTTGACTTGTTCTTTGTTTGACGAAGACAAGGTCCATTGGTTTGTTTGTTTACACACTTTTCCCTCTTTTTTTTTTTTGGTGTCTGTATAGTTTTCTCTGCAGTATCAGGTGTTGAGCTTTCAATGGCTAAGGAGCATCACAAGTGTGAGTTCTTTATTTCACTATTCTTGATTAGTTTCATTGGCTGTCTTAATCTCAAAAGTTAATATTGGTGAACACTATGGTTAGTTCATGGATGATTTTGGTCACATATGGTCTGGTTTAAAAGTTTGCTGACTGGAGAAGGATCTTGGGTTTAAGACTCTTCTAGTTATCATTAGAATCATTCTGAATGTACACGAGTTGCGTGACTACTCAACCGTGGAGCCCTTTGTTTCCACCATCTGTTTGTTCCGTTGCTTGGTAGAGTTTTGCACGTAACACGAATTAAATGTCACAACTCCATCACGTTCTTCGGGTCATCTACATCGCTTTCGGTTTTTCGATGGCCCACGTTATTGAATAGGCTTTTGGATTGTTCTCTGAACATCAAGTGGATATGTATTATGTCAAACTTATGTGATGGATGGTCTTCCCCATGAGAATTCTCATATACCAAAAAAATTGGATCTTTGTGGCATCATCAACTCTTTGACTGAACATTCTACTTTATTGAATTCTACATCCGCAACTGTCGTGTTCAACGACACGTGCAGTTGTTAAAGTTTTGACCTTTGCCTAACTTTTTCTCTGTTTTTGGTTTTGTTTATGCAGACATAGAACTCCCTGCTGCTTGTATAATCCTGATAGGTTTGTTTTCACTTCAGCATTACGGTACACACAAGGTCGGGTTCTTGTTCGCCCCAGTGATTCTATTGTGGCTAATGTGCATTAGCGCCATCGGTGTTTACAACATTATTCACTGGAACCCGCATGTGTATCAAGCACTTTCTCCTTATTACATGTACAAGTTCCTCAAGAAAACTCAAAGTAGAGGTTGGATGTCTCTTGGTGGAATCTTGCTCTGCATTACAGGTTCCGAAGCAATGTTTGCGGATCTCGGTCATTTCTCTCAACTCTCAATCAAGGTTTTTAGATTTTTCTCTTCTCGATCACCCTTATTTACATACGTTTATTCGTCTTTAAAAGTTTCATTGGGATGCAGATTGCGTTTACGTCACTTGTTTACCCGTCGTTGATACTCGCCTACATGGGACAAGCAGCTTATCTCTCTCAGCATCATATTATCGATCCCGAATACAATATCGGGTTTTATGTATCTGTACCAGAGAAACTAAGATGGCCAGTTCTTGTGATCGCCATACTCGCTGCTGTTGTTGGAAGTCAAGCTATTATCACTGGAACATTTTCGATCATCAAACAGTGCTCTGCATTGGGATGCTTCCCCAAAGTTAAGATCGTTCATACGTCGTCCAAAATCCACGGTCAGATTTACATCCCTGAGATCAACTGGATTTTGATGATCCTTTGTTTAGCCGTCACCATCGGTTTCAGGGATACCAAGCGGTTGGGTAATGCTTCAGGTATATATCACAATCATATCCTAACTCTTTAGGTTACGGTGTTCAATTTGGATTTCGGTTCGTTAAGTTCGGTTTGGCTATTTGTTTTTAGGTTTGGCGGTTATAACCGTTATGCTGGTGACGACTTGCCTAATGTCACTAGTGATCGTTCTCTGCTGGCGCAAGAGCGTCATCTTTGCAATTGCATTTGTTGTATTCTTCGGAACAATCGAATCTCTCTACTTTACAGCTTCCCTAATCAAATTCCTCGAAGGCGCGTGGGTCCCAATCGCCCTCTCCCTTTGTTTCCTAGCCGCGATGTGCACGTGGCATTACGGAACCCTCAAGCGCTACGAGTACGACGTCCAAAACAAAGTCTCTGTCAACTGGCTCCTCAGCCTCGGTCAAACCCTCGGGATTGCACGTGTCCGCGGCATTGGACTCGTCCACACTGAGCTCGTCTCAGGCGTTCCTGCAATCTTCTCTCATTTCGTCACCAACCTCCCTGCCTTCCACCAGGTTCTCGTCTTCCTCTGCGTTAAATCCGTACCGGTCCCGCATGTCCGTCCCGAGGAACGGTTTCTAGTTGGCCGAATCGGTCCGAAACAGTTCCGGATGTACCGTTGCATTGTCCGTTACGGTTACCGTGATGTCCACAAAGACGACATCGAGTTTGAAGGCGATCTCGTTTGTAGCATTGCCGAGTTTATCCGTTCCGAAGCTGCAACCGCAACGGCCAATGCCGCAGAGACCAACGGAGAGGATGAAAGAATGTCGGTCGTTGGAACTTGTTCCACATACATGCAAGGAATTGAGGATCACGAGGATGTAAGCGATCATGACGACCCGGACAAGCCTGGGACGTCGGAAATCCGATCGCCAAAGCCGCCAACGAAGAAGAAGAGTAAGATCAAGAAGAAGGTGAGGTTTGTGGTGCCGGAGACTCCGAAGATAGAGAAGGAGACGAGGGAGGAGTTAATGGAGCTCTCGGAGGCGCGCGAGGGAGGCGTGGCGTATATAATGGGAAACGCTTATATGAAAGCTAAGCATGGATCAGGATTGGTAAAGAGACTCGCCATTAACGTTGGATATGAGTTTCTTAGGAGGAACACTAGAGGTCCGAGAACCGCACTTACCTCTCCTCATGCGTCTACATTAGAAGTAGGTATGGTTTACCATGTCTAAAAGGGTATATTCGTCTTTTGTTGTTATGTACATGATTTTGTTATGTGTCAATTTGCCCGACAAGTGAATTAGATAGTGTTCAAGAAATTTTGCCCTTCTGTATTATGTGAAGGTTTTGCTAAAGGTTAGAGTTTATACAAACTTTGTGTACAAATGATATGTGAATTATTATGTGTACAAGATGTTGATTACATTGTTCTAGATTGTGGTGATTTTGTAGGGCATACGGTCCGAATCCGTAACTTCAAACAATTTTGGAAGCCCACGAAATAAAATTAATAATAATACTAGTTAACTTCAAACAATTAAAACCTTACTATTGTCTAACTAACTAGGGCTGGGCGTTCGGGTTCGAGGCGGGTAGTTATATTCGTCGGGTACCCATTTTCAAAATTATAAAACCCATTCGGGTATAACGAATAAACGGGTCGGATTCGGGTCGGCTACTAGCGGGTATCGGGTACCCAGATGGGTACCCGTATTTTATGATTATACTATAAAAAAAAATGTTCAAAAGATTAAAAAAAAAATTATTCAAAATGCCAAGTCTTAAACACAAATTGAGTTTAAAAATGCCAAAGTTGACGAAACACCAAGGTATGACAGTAAAAAAAACGGAAAAGAAATTCAAAACACAACCCAAATGTAGTAAATCCCCTATTTTAGTGCTCCCATTTCTTAATCGGATGGCCGTTCGAATTTCGAATTTTATGCCTAGTTCGAATTTTATGCCCAGTTCGAATTTTATGCCCGGTTCGAATTTCGAACGTTACAGAGAAAAAAACCTCAAAAATCAACGAAGACGAAATTGAATTGAGTTTGTAATACAGTATTACTAATAGTGACCAATTAATCAATGACATCCAACCCTAATCACTTATGTGTATAGAATACACACATTTATATGTGTATATAAAAAAAATAAAAAAAAATAAAAAAATTCGGGTACCTGATCGGGTATCGGGTATTACCCGATCGGGTTCGGGTAACCGAACCATACGAAATCAAAACCCGATCGGGTATTATACGTTACCCGTACCCGACCCGAACCCGGTTTTTCGGGTCGGGTTCGGGTATCAGATATGGGTAAAAGGCCCAGCCCTATAACTAACCTCCAAAAAATGAGTTATTTACCTTCTAATTTTTTTTAATTTTTTTTTAGAAATAATTTACCTCCTAAATCCCAAGTCGAAAATGGACAACGGCTTGAAACTTCAAATTTGTAGATTTAAAATCCCAAGTCCCAAGTTGAAAGTGATATATTAAAAATGAATTAAAAACACTGACTCCACCTACAACACACCAACATTTTCATGTTTTTTAGTTAAATGTTTCTTTGACAAATTCACAAAAATACATTACAAAAAAAAGTTGTAAACCAATCATAATTTATAACATAGTATATAACTCAGATTCAAATTCTACATTTTAGATTAATTTAAGAGACTAGTAATAGACTAATAGTATGCACAGTACCGTGCCTGAGGGGAGGCGAGGTAAGCAGCTGCCTTGGGCCCCGCTTTTTTCTGATTTTTTGTACTAAAAAAAAGCCCCCAAAAACCAAAAAATTAACAAAAAGGCCCCCAAAATTTTTGAATTCCCCTAAAACTCCCAAAAAAAAAATATTTTGCTTCTGGCCCCCAAATTTTGAGGCACGGCCCTGAGTATGCATCATTAAATTAGAGATAACACATGTTACTAAATCACACCTTAAGCCGGCCTTGTTGATCAATGACCAAATTACATATACATATCAACGTCCCGTTCAGTGTATATGTTTGGTCCCATTATTCTTAGTAAAATATGTTATATTCGTGACAAAATCGTTACACATAAAAACTAGTAAATTATAACCACCATTGGTGTTTTGGTGTCAAAGTCCAAGGTGGTGCAGCCGCCACACCATTGTTGAAGTCTACGTTTACGCGCGTGACCTACACGAACAAGTGTGTTTTGTTAGATCATTAATTAAAAAAAATCAAAATTAGTAACAATACATCTCTTCAAAAGTCCATATATAAACAACATATAGTTTCGACAAAAAAAAAACAAGATATAGTCATAGACGAAAAATAACAACATATAGTCGTGTTTTTGAACCAAAAGTAAAACCTTTGGTTCTCTTTGCATCTCCTTCTCAAAAAGGTCGACGATGTTCAGGCTACGCCGGTCTACGTTTCTGCTCATCACCGTATGGTTCTTGTGTATTCCCGATTCGGTTCACGTGGTTCGAGCTCAAAACCAAACCAGGGCCACTACTCATCCCGACGAAGGTATGTCTTTTTACTCTTTAACAATCTTTAACAAAAAAGTAAATTATTCTTTAACAATGTTATCTTTTGTTATGGTTAATTAAACCAAAGAGTTTTGGACCGCATCCCATATATCGGTCCGGACCGAAAAACCTAGTTTGAATCTTAGTTTTGGATTTTACGTTTTCGGAAGTTAGCAACTACATACATTTGATTTTTTGTTTTTTTTTTTAACATTGTCACAACATTTTCATTACGGATAATCGATGAGATGAATATAATTCAGTTTTTTAATTTGTAGCTTATTTTATATTAAGGGCTAACTATATGAGGATTCACGCTTTATATGAAAACAATTGATTATTAAGTTAAACTATGATGAATTTCTGTTATGACCCGGAGCTTATGTGCTCGAAAGGGCATATCCCGTATTCGAACACTGCTGAAAAAGGAGAGTGGATTAAAATCCGCTCTTAGAGGAGATTATTATTGTCCTAAGGTCTTAAGAATTTTTTTTTAAATGTTTGTATTTATTTACTATTCATTACAAATGATGAGAACTGTTACAAAGACAATTTTATCACGGACACTTCACTCCGATCCTATTAAATCCACGACATGTGATACTTCATGGTTCCATGCTCAGGATGGACACCTTCTACTTTTACTGCGTGGAATCACGGCGAACGACATTAATTGCATAACATTGGAGATCTCATGTAAATTTGCAGTCGTTAATCTCCAAATTTGTTAATAAATCTCATTGTCTGAAATCAAAACCCAGACCTCTAGATGTAGAAACATTAATTAACCATTGATCATTGGGGACAAATGGGCTTCCACAACTTCTAGGATTAAAAAAAAAACAAAATTTGTTATGAATTATTCATGATATAATAAGTAAAATAAATATTATTATATATATGATTAATATGAAAATAACATATATGTGTAACATATTGTAATAACTAAAATGTTTCGTTTTTTCATACGGAAAAAAAAACGAAAATGTTCCATAGTTTGAAAGGATTTGATTAGACTCCAATTTCGACATTTTGATTATAGTAATACATTCTATAGTTTCAAAAGGAACAGGTTCATTTTTAGTTCAATGACAAACAATGATTTCAAGTTATAATATGTCAAAATTTGACATAAGACAAACAAAAAATTGACGAAAATTAATAATTTTTTATCCGCCAATTATAAAAGTAATGTAATGGATAATTGGTAATGTAAATAATATATATTATTTACAAAATAGATGTTGTGATATTGAATTAATTATATTTTCAAACCTTGTGATATTGAATTGGCAGCACGCGCTCTAAATTCCATTTTCGCGACTTGGAAGATTTCGGCGCAGAGGGAATGGAACATCAGCGGCGAGCTTTGTTCCGGTGTCGCCGTAGACGACGGTGTCACCATCACGACCGGTGCTTACAACCCTCTAATAAAATGCGATTGTAATTTCATCAACTCCACAATTTGCCGCATCAGTGCCTTGTACGCTTCTTTCCCTTTTTGTTGCACACCATGTGTTCGATGAAATCTCCCAATGAATGTCACAGCTATGATTCAGTCTCAAACCTGAAGATCTCTTTTTTTATGTTTTCACAGGAAGGTTTTTGCGATAGATGTTAAGGGAACTATACCTGAAGAGCTCTGGACTTTGCAATACCTCACATATTTGTATGGTTTTACTATATAGATCATCACATATTATTCACAACTGAATATTGTGTTAATGCATTCTAAAAATCACTTCTTTTAACTTCTTTCAGGGACTTGGGGCAAAATTTTCTGTCAGGCTCTTTGCCTCCTGCAATTGGAAATCTGACTCGAATGAAATCAATGTAAGGCTATGAAACCTTCTTCTTTCCGGTGACTTTCTAATAATGCGCCTTTTTAACGAACATTTTCTTGTCTCTCACGTAGGACTTTTGGGATCAATGCATTGTCTGGCCCTATTCCTAAGGAAATTGGTTTGCTTAAAGATTTAGAATTACTGTAAGCTTTCTTCAAATGATAATGTCTTCACATTGTTTATGGAGGATTTTGATCAATGGTTCTTTATACAGTGGTATAGGTTCAAATAACTTTTCTGGTTCTATACCAGCTGAGATTGGGAGTTGTACAAAACTACGGGAAATGTGAGTGTATCTGTCAAATGTTTGTGTATTTGTTTCTTGTTTATAATATAGATGTGATGTTAAACATTAACCTTCGAGATCATCTAGTGTGCAGTTAATTATTTTTAAGATTTTGTTTTACATCTATTGCAGCTACATGGATAGTTCTGGACTCAGCGGGGTCATACCTTCATCATTCGCTAATCTTGTGGAGCTGAAAGACGCGTAAGCTATACTAAATTCGAATATAAGCTTTATCGTTATATCTCTACAACTACTTTTTTAAAATCTATATTTATTACTGTACATTTTCTTTTTTCCTTAATTTTGTACCAGTTGGATTACGGATCTGGAAATTACAGGTCAGATACCTGCGTTTATAGGAAATTGGACCAAACTTACTACCTTGTAAGAATATTTCCTTGCTACATGGTGTTATAACTTATATATCAATGAACTTGTTTCATTGCTCTTGGATTTATATTTTTTGTATTAATCTTACTCCGTGGAAAATTCTTTATGGAACTTAAATTTGGGATTAAACGATTGGTACTTGTTTTACTGCAGGAGAATTCTTGGAACTGGTTTGAGTGGTCCAATACCGTCGTCATTCTCTAACTTAACTTCTTTGACAGAACTGTATGTGTTGCATTGTTATCATAATCATTATTTTTACATTTTCTCTTTCTTTCTTCTAATCCACATATTCCTATTCTAAATGTAGGAGGCTAGGTGATATATCCAACGGAAGTTCGTCTCTTGCATTTATCAAAGACATGAAATCTCTAAGTATATTGTAAGGCATCTTTGATTTGAGTTCTACTCCATTCATGATCAGATTAATGTATTGTTGAACATTTTTCCCCGTCCATTATTTATCATTGATGATATATGTCGCAGAGTATTGAGGAACAATAACCTCACAGGTACAATACCGACTAATATTGGAGAATTCTCAAGTTTGCAACAAGTGTAAGTACATATGTCAATGTGTTTCATCAAATGCTTTGGAAATTGTTTCAGGGTCTTATAGTTTTAAAAGAGTGAGATGATTTGTGAAACTTAGTGAGAGAATACGAAATGGGTTTCAAAATTAGTGATAACATAATTTCTTATTTTCTTCTCATCCATTGCTAAATATGATTGATTTAACGCATACCATGTAATTCATGTCTATTTTCCAGTGATTTAAGCTTCAACAAACTACATGGAGCAATTCCGGCTTCGCTTTTCAACTTAACTCAACTTACTCACTTGTAAGATGATATCTTTTGTGCTTCTTTTGGATCTTTTATGTACAACTACCCGAATAATTGTGGCAAAAAATTGTTGTCTTCATATTAGGTTTCTAGGAAACAACTCGTTGAATGGTTCGTTGCCCAGTCAAAAGAGGCAGTCTTTGAGCAATATGTGAGTAACAAATTCCTATATAGTTATTTCATCTCTGAAAGCCACCACGTATTCCCTAAATTTTTGGAGGGTTTACTAGATTCTCCTGATATAGACTCAAGTTTCGTACACTTTTTATTGGTAACTTAGTCAAGTTGAATAAGGTTCCACTCTTGGTGGCACCAAACCAAAGACATGCCACGATAATCATGAAACAGTTTTGGAATATATAACATTATTCTGTTGACCCTAATCATTGTTCTTTATACTTACAGAGATGTGTCGTATAATGATTTGTCTGGAATTCTTCCTTCATGGGTTAGCTTACCAAACTTGAAACTGTAAGTAAACAAAACAATACAATTCAACGTATATTAATGGTGTTTTTCAGTCTCAGCAAATTTTCCTTATTTATAATTATTCGGCTTCTTCATATCTAGAATGAAGCTTCTTTTTTTGTAGGAAGTATATATTATAATCACACATTAGGGAATAGTAACAAAATTGTATGTTATTTGTGCAGCAACGTAGTTGCTAACAACTTCACATTGGAAGGTCTCGGCAACAGGTAATGTTCTTAAATATGTTCTTGTTGGTGCTTGAAATTCCAATGTGTTTCACTTTTCTAATTTCTTCCTCTAAAAGAATGCAAGTATAAACGACTTATCACTTCTTTCTTAAATAATATTTTTTCCAAAGGGTTTTATCAGGACTTAACTGCATGCAGAAGAACTTTCCATGCAATCGAGGCAAAGGAATATGTAAGTGTATCGTAGAGATATCCTCATAACCGTTGTTCTCCATGTACAGTGACATGGACAGTTCTTGAATGTACCATTGGAAAAGAAAATTGCTTAAGATCTCCTCTATTGACTGGTCTCTAGATTCTGACTTTTCGATCAACTGCGGAGGCCCAGACATAAGGTCTGTTAGTGGAGCGCTGTTTGAGAAGGAGGATGAGGATCTAGGACCAGCTTCGTTTGTCGTGAATGCTGCTCAGAGATGGGCAGCTAGTAGTGTAGGACTTTTTGCCGGAAGTAGCAATAATATATACATAGCTAATTCACAAGCACAATTTATCAACACTTCGGACTCTGAGCTTTTTCAGTCAGCAAGACTTTCTGCATCTTCCCTGAGGTATCATGGGTTGGGTCTAGAAAATGGAGGCTATCATGTAACACTCCAGTTTGCTGAAATACAAATTCGAGATTCTAACAGTTGGAAAGCTACTGGAAGACGACGTTTTGACATTTATGTCCAGGTCTACACCACTTGATCTAGCTTTAACTTTTGGGTGTAATAATCTTGTTATGAGTTTGGTTCTAATGAATTCTGACATCTAACTCCGTGTTCCAGGGAAAACTTGTGGAAAAGGATTTTGATATACGCAGAACAGCAGGTGACTCTCCTGTTCGAGCCGTTAAGAGAGAATATAAAGCAAATGTGTCCGAAAATCACCTCGAGATTCATCTTTTCTGGGCTGGAAAAGGTACATGTTGTATTCCTTTTCAAGGGGCTTATGGGCCATTAATATCGGCCGTCAGTGCAACCCCAGGTAACGTAAATGGCGAATTCTTATTTTGTCTTGATTTTCAATATCTCCTTATGCTAGTAAGTACCTAAGTGTTAAATATATTGCTGCTCAGATTTTACACCAACAGTGGCTAATAAGCCACCATCAAAGGGGAAGAACAAGACTGGTACTATTGTGGGTGTCATTGTTGGCGTGGGACTTTTGAGCATCTTTGCGGGTGTGGTTATCTTCATCATCCAAAAAAGAAGAAAGCGGTACACAGATGATGAAGGTATAGATGTAACAAGAACACAAATAAGCGCCCTTGAGTTGGAGAATTCTGGCCCTCTGATTGAAAATTAAATTTGAATAAATAATTTTTCCTTGCAGAGCTACTTGGTATGGACATAAAGCCTTACACCTTTAGTTACTCGGAACTTAAAAGTGCAACAAAAGATTTCGATATCTCAAACAAGCTTGGAGAAGGAGGCTTTGGACCTGTTTATAAGGTAAATCCTATAGTGAAATGGACAAAATATCTGTATATTCTTCGGGATACTAGGCAAAAGACTATGAGTAATACCTTCTGATGCGTATTTTTTTTAATTATACATTCAACAGGGAAACCTCAATGATGGAAGAGAGGTAGCGGTGAAACAGTTGTCGGTTGGATCCCGACAAGGGAAAGGACAATTCGTTGCAGAAATTGTAGCAATTTCTGCAGTTCTGCATCGCAACCTTGTACAACTTTACGGTTGCTGCTTTGAAGGAGATCATCGTTTGCTCGTATATGAGTATCTCCCTAATGGAAGTCTCGATCAAGCACTATTTGGTAATGAACATAAATATGATATACGGATCCATGCTTTTGCCAAACTAAAAGCACTCATTGTGCATCTTTGATTGATTTGGATGCTGCAGGGGATAAAAAGACTTTACATCTTGATTGGTCAACCCGTTTTGAGATATGTCTGGGAGTAGCCAGAGGTCTAGTTTATCTCCACGAAGAGGCGAGGGTTCGCATTGTACACAGGGATGTGAAGGCCAGCAACATTTTGCTTGATTCTAAACTGGTCCCAAAAGTTTCTGATTTTGGGCTTGCAAAACTATATGATGACAAGAAAACCCACATAAGTACCGGAGTTGCAGGGACTATGTAAGTATCCCCAAGCCCTTTGTACGTTTGGTTTGTAATTGTAAGAAACAAAACACATTTTACTCTTGTTCTTGTATTCAATGTAGTGGGTATCTTGCGCCAGAGTATGCAATGCGTGGATATCTATCAGAGAAAACAGATGTGTATGCCTTTGGTGTTGTGGCTCTTGAGCTTGTGAGTGGAAGGGCGAACTCTGATACGCACTTGGAGGATGAAAAAATATATCTTCTCGAATGGGTACGTCTTTTCCTTTGGAATAGTCATGAATGGCGAATATGGGTTGTGTTAGTGATTTTTTTTTGTCATTTATTGGTGACAGGCTTGGAAATTACATGAGAAAAACCAAGAAATCGAACTAATAGATGATGATCTAAGTAAATTCAACGTAGAAGAAGTGAAACGCGTGATTGGCATTGCTTTGTTGTGCACACAAGCATCTCATACCTTGAGACCACCCATGTCAAGAGTGGTGGCCATGTTGTCAGGAGATGTTGAGGTCAATGCTGTCACTTCTAAGCCAGGCTACATGACAGACTGGAGATTTGACGACATTACCGCCACTACCTCTCTCAGTACCATTCAAACCAAAGAGACAGACGCTTCCGCCTCCGAGATATCGCCTGGAAACACCGACTCTCAGCCAATGCTTGGACCCAAGATCAATGTTGGAAGATGAAAATGTCTCCTCTCTGATGGCTTTACAAGATGACTTATAGTATGATTGTTTCATTAACCTGACTGGTTTGTAAATCAAATTTTAAATCTGTTAATTTTGGTTAAATAGATGTATTTGAAAGTTTTATTATTTTCTTTATTTCTTAATGCTATTTTGTTTTCAAATCATATGACTTTAAATCTGAAAATTTAAATTATTAATGCAACTTTGGTTCATAATTAAGAACATTGCATCAAGACAACAAAACTTATATACTATAACGAAATATATTAAGTCTAAATAGGTTTCAAAAGGATATTGTTAAAACAAAATTTTAATTTGTTTTGCTCTGTTTAAATTTCAAACCGAAGAAGATGGAGTTAGCAAACAGAATCATTGCCATATCAAACCCCAAACAATAGGTTAAAAAAATGTGAGTTGCTAAATTTAAGTTCAACGCCAATAGAATAGGATTATATTAAGGATCTTTAAATCCATTCTTAAACCAAAAAAAAAAAAAAACAAATACAAAATTTGGTCCATCTAAGTCAGAGATATCTCCGGGAACAACGTGAGGAAGAGTTCTTGAAGCTAAGAACTAGTATTTTGTATAAATGTGATGTATAAAAGAAATGCAAGAATCTTTTTTCTTTTATACATCACATTTATACAAAATACTAGTTCTTAGCTTCAAGAACTCTTCCTCACGTCATGATTGTTCCCGGAGATATCTCTGACTTAGACGGACACGGTGGGGAAGAATTAACTTCCTCCGAAGTTGCTTCCTCCTCCAATGAGAGGAAAATAATAGTGTCAAACATGTTACCTATCCAATCTAAAAGAGATGAAGAAACTAAGAAATGGTGTTTTACTTGGGACGAAGATTCTCTCCAATTACAACTCAAAGATGGGTTCTCTTCGAAAACAGAGTTTCTCTACGTTGGATCGCTTAACGTTGATGTCGAATCAAACGAACAAGAAGAAGTTTCACAAAGACTTCTCAAAGATTTCAACTGTGTTGCAACGTTCTTGTCTCAAGAGTTGCAAGAAATGTTCTATCTTGGTTTTTGTAAACACCACTTATGGCCTCTATTCCATTACATGCTCCCATTATCTCCGGATCATGGAGATCGTTTCGATATCCGTCTTTGGCAAGCTTATGTTTCAGCCAATAAGATATTTTCAGACAAGGTTATGGAAGTTATCAACCCTGAAGATGATTATGTTTGGATTCATGATTATCATCTAATGGTTCTTCCTACTTTCTTGAGGAAACGTTTTAACAGAATCAAGCTCGGTTTTTTCCTTCATAGTCATTTTCCGTCTTCCGAGATTTACCGAATGTTACCCGTTCGTGACGAGATTTTGAGAGGTTTGTTGAACTGCGATCTCATTGGATTCCACACGTTTGATTACGCGCGACATTTCTTGTCTTGTTGTAATCGAATGCTTGGTCTTGATTACGAGTCTAAGCGCGGACACATAGGCCTTGATTACTTCGGCCGGACTGTGTATATTAAAATTCTTCCTGTTGGTGTCCATATTGGAAGATTGGATTCTGTTTTGAATCTTTCTTCCACTATAGCGAAAACAAAAGAGATTCAAGAACAGTTTAATGGAAAAAAACTAGTTCTTGGTATTGATGATATGGATATTTTTAAAGGTATAAGCCTAAAGATTCAAGCAATGGAGTATCTATTTGACACATATGAGCATTTAAGAGGGAAAGTTGTTCTTGTTCAAATCTTGAATCCGGCAAGATACACTGGTAAAGATGTGGAGGAAGAAAAGAGAGAAACGTATGTAACCGCAAAACGGATCAATGAGCGTTACGGTACGTTTGATTATACGCCAATAGTCCTGATCGATCGTTTTGTTCCACGTTATGAGAAAACCGCGTATTGCGCTGCGGCGGATTGTTGTTTAGTGAATGCAGTGAGAGATGGCATGAACTTAGTTCCTTATAAATATATAGTTTGCAGGCAAGGGGCACGAAATAAAGCGTTTGATTTATCTCCTCGCACTAGTACGCTTGTTGTATCCGAGTTTATCGGATGCTCGCCTTCTTTGAGTGGTGCAATTAGGGTGAGTCCATGGGATGTAGATGTTGTTGCTCAGGCGGTTAACTCGGCTCTTAAAATGAGTGAGGCTGAGAAGCAACAACAACATGAGAAACATTACCATTATATTAGTACTCATGATGTTGGTTATTGGGCAAAGAGCTTTATGCAAGATTTTGAGAGAGCATGCAAGGATCATTGTAGTAAGAATTGTTGGGGGATTGGACTTGGATTGGGTTTTAGAGTTTTGTCACTCTCTCCAAGTTTTAGGAAGCTATATGTGGAACACATTGTCCCGGTCTATAGAAGAACATAGCGAAGGGCGATATTTCTTGATTATGACGGTACTCTAGTTCCTCAAAGCTCCATTATTCAAGATCCAAGCGCTGAGGTTCTCGATATTTTGAAGGCTCTTTGTGAAGATCCTAAAAACATTGTGTTTATTGTTAGCGGGAGAGGACCAGAGTCTTTGAGCAACTGGTTATCTCCTTGTGAAAATCTTGGAATAGCGGTTGAACATGGATACTTCATAAGGTTAATAAATGTTCAATCTTGTTTGTGTAAATGGAGGTTATGAATACAAGTTTTTGAAATGAATTAAATGAAAATATACTCTTTGTTTTGCCTGTGGGATTCTTCAGGTGGGATAGCAAGAATGAATGGGAGACTTGTTACTCGTCCACAAATCAAGAGTGGAAGACAATAGTGGAACCAATAATGAGATCATACATGGAGGCAACGGATGGGTCGAGCATAGAGTTTAAAGAGAGTGCTTTGGTATGGCATCATCAAGATGCAGATCCAAACTTTGGATCCTGCCAAGCTAAGGAAATGCTTGATCATCTAGAGAGCGTGCTCGCGAATGAGCCTGTTGTTGTCAAGAGAGGTCAACACATTGTAGAAGTCAAACCAGAGGTAAGTAAATACTCATTCTCTTTCTTGATATAAGCTCTTTTGAATTTTTTTTTTTTTTTTTGTTTCAAAATATAAAATGTTCTCATATAACTTTATTGAATCTTGTGTGACCAAAATAGTATTTTACGGTTTTTTTTACGTTTATGTGTTTTAATTATATATATATTAAATATTAATTTTTAGAATAAAAGCAATTTTTTAAACTTTGTGTTTTTAAGTACTTAAGATCTTTTTGAGCTACCGATGTGGGATATTATTCCCTAACAAAACCATATCTTTCAGTCTGCAAAAACATTTGAAATTTGTCATTTTTAACTCTACTCAAATTGTAAAATTACTCTACTCAAATTGTAATGAAATTCAGGGTGTAAGCAAAGGTCTAGCTGCGGAAAAAGTAATCCGCGGAATGGTGGAACGTGGGAGCCCACCGGAGATGGTGATATGCATAGGGGATGATAGATCAGACGAGGACATGTTCGAAAGTATATTGAGTACTATGGCAAATCCGGAGCTTCTGATTCAACCAGAGGTTTTCGCTTGCACGGTGGGAAGAAAACCGAGCAAAGCTAAGTACTTCTTGGACGATGTAAGCGACGTGCTTAAGCTCTTAAAAGGTCTGGGGGACTCATCATTGGCCTTAAAGACCACATCTCACACGCAAGTCGCATTTGAAAGCATCGTTTAAAATGGGAAGTGCCTATAAAATAACATAACATCATTAATCAATATGTTTAAAAAGTGATAATGGTATTTAATGTGACTTTTTGAAGAATTTTCTTTCTTTCTTTCTTTTTTCTTGTCTCTTTTTGTAACTCTTGTTTTCGAGTAAAATTAGGATTTGCAAGTTTTGTCATTGTTTTCTCTGTCTGGAAACTTGTATTCTTTCTTCTTCTCTTAAAAATTAAATTCAGCTGTGGGATCACTCACTTCTTCAAGTTGTTGTAATTTTTGAGGGGTAGGACCCACGTTATAGGCAACTAGAAAGAGTAATTGTTGTTGTAATTTTATGTCATGTCCATTTATTTCCTCAACTATCCTTTTGTTTTTATGTCATCGACCGTCGTGGTTCGTACGATATTCATCCACCGCCTTTTTTTTTTGGCTTTTATATTTCATTAATTTTCATTTGATATATTAAGGGTTCTTTTTCCAAGCTCAATGGACATGACATAAAATGAAAATTTAATCTTCACCATTTAGCTTGTGGTCTACATATTAAAGGTTTAGCTCTACATATAGCTCAATTTGTCAATTTGTAGCCCATGAGGTTCAATCTTCACCAAACTATCAACTATCAACTCTCTCACTCCTGAAATTATCAACTCTCTCGCTCCAGAAAAAACTACCAACTCTATTATTCTCAAAATAATATTTCAAAAGTGACATTTATGAAAATTTATCTTATAAAAGTGTAACTGCATTTATATTTTACAAATATTGGTAACAATTACATCATTCAGCAAATAAACGAAAACACTAAACAATCAAGATTATCTATATAATATTTTTAACGTTTTCAAAAGGTAATGCTCTAAGAGGCTGCCACATGTCATTTTTTTGTTTACAATTTTATAATTTTTTTAATTTTGACATTTTCCCTCTTTTACAACTGGCCGGCCCATTAGTCTAATACATACATTAAGTAGGCGGGAGAACTCGATCCCGGGTGTGATGGTGCTTGCTTTTTTGTGGACTCGGCCACTAAGCCACTTCGGCCGGGCCTGCTTCACGACATTTTCCCTTTTAATTTTGTGATTTCTGAATTGATTTTTTAAAATAAAGTGTGATTATAATATTAATTTGAAGTAAACAATTAACGTCAAATTATCTTCATAAATGAAATAGATACATTCCAACATCTTTGTTGAGATTATTTTATATGTCTAATGATTTACTACAAATGCTTAGTTTTCTAACCTATTTAAATTATTTATTATAAACACCAAATTTAGGTAATATCTTTTTTTTCTAAGGTAGAAATTATTGCATATTTTATTATGTTGATTTTAAAAAAATCACAGCATACAAGAAAGAGAATGAGACAAAAATACAATAAAGCATCAATTATTTTCTTACTACGATTCAAGGTTCTAATAAAAAATATATAAAGATACATCCAACATTTTTGTTGAGATGATGCATGTGTCTTGATAGAGTCAATATTGTTTTTACAAATGTGTTTCATGCAAGAAAAAAGACGAACAAACATCTTTTTTTTGGAAATCGTAGTGAATATTGATAAAGACATATACGTTAGGAATTTGTGGAAAAATAAATGTTTTCTATATGTTGTAATTTTATGAACTGTCTTTTTTTCCCATATAACATTGTATATGCTAAAAAATTTGCTATAAATGTTAAGTCACCTAACCTAGATAATTATTTAATTTAACTAAAAACATCAAATAAACGTAATAATAAATCCAATTAGTCAATAAGCTAAAAATTATTGCATATTTTACCATGTCAATTTTTAAATCCACGGGCAATTCATAGTTATTTATATATGTTGGTACTTTGAAAAACAAAAACTCTTCCATGAAAACAAAAAACAAAAGTTTCCCCTTGCCGATTAAAGTGGTTTTAATTTCAATAAAGATTAAAGGGGACCATTTTTCACCTTCAAATCTTTCCTATTGTTCTTTATTTTGCTTTTAGATTTTTCTATTTACAAAAGGAACTTATTTTTTCTTCCAAAAATAATAAAATATCATCATTTTGTTTCTTGTTGTCCATTTTTGTGTTGGTTCTAACTCCTAGTAGAATCAATATCTAGAGTTGAGAGAACCTAATTTATTTCTAATGTTTCATCTCACTTCTTTCTTGTCTTTCACACCTACAATTGTACTTCCATTTAGATCATCTTGAGTCTTGACAATAAAAACCAGATTTGTTTCATTGTTATTGGTTTGGCCTACAGCATATTGTTATCTAAAATTTTAAAATATTAGGAATTTTAGTGTTTAAATTTTCTAGTCGTAACTTGTCATAAAAACTTATCGTCTAACCAACAACAACAAAATAAACATGATTTAATTGATAAAGTTTATTGTTATTAACACGCATTATTCGTTGATATTGTGTATATCGTTGTTACTCATCAGTGAAGGACAACAAAACGAACAAATTCATGACAGTGTTTCATGTTTGGGACAATGTTAATGGATAAGATGGATAATTAAACGCATATGGAAATATGAGAAAAGATTGTAAAAAACAAAAGAGGAAGTGAATTTACAAATGAGTAAGAATAAGATAAGGCAGCGCGAAACAAGGATCATGGTGCGAGAATATATGCACTGTTTGACTCTAGTCATAACTCGTATCCTATGTAATTACCACTTCACCCTTAATTTATTACTAAATATTAGTACAAATAATCGAGTAAGTTTGACAGTTACCTCCGTACACGTGGCAAATTCTTGTTCCAAAAAGGATATTACTTGATACGTGGTCTCAAGGTATTGGTTGTTTCGTTTGCCGAGGTAGTGGTGATTCATGGGAAGCCAAGCAACTGAGCAGAATGATAAATTGCAATAGTGTTTTTAACGTCATATTTCAGTTTTTAGTATTTTGTGCAGGAAATGTGATGTCCATTGTCCAGCACTCTTTTGCGATTGGTGATTAGTTAATTTATATTATGATTAGTAAATTTTAAGAACATCCACGTCGGTGGATCTCTAAAAAATAAATATCTAGAGTATTAAATAATAGTATAATAAAATTATTGTAAAATTGATTAATTTTTATAATTAAATAATAGATTGAACCAAGTAGAGAATGACATGTGGTAAGAGAAATTCTAATGAGAGCTCTAAAATTTCTAAAAGTAGAACCGATTCACTCTCTCTCTTATCCAGTGTTTTGAAACCCGGACCGACCGGGGTTTAGACCGGGTTGAACCCAGGTTTGATTTTTTTTTTAATTGAATTATATGAAATTCTCCCTATTGGTTACTCAAAGTAGGGCTAAGTTCGCTACATAAATAAAAGAAAAAGATTGAAACTGAGCTGACCGAGCCAATTAAGGAATCTGCTTGAATTTCATTATTTTCTTCATTAAATTAAAGTTTCTATTTTTTTTTTTTATAAATTTTACTATTCGTTTTCAAACTTTGTCTTTTACTTGAATAGTTGAATTTGATGAGATCAAATTTGAAAGCATTGGTTTCTAGAATTATATTTTATTTCATTTCATAATGCTTTTTGTTTGTTTTCACCTCTGATCCATTATTTTTTAAATTGTTACATTTTAATTCTTTTTAAAACACTATATATATTTAGTTGATGAGTTTTTATTCATAACTGAAAAATCTAAATATATATATTTGAAGGATATACTTTATATTTAAATATTATAGTTATAGAAAATTGTTTATACTAGTATCTATAAAAAACCTTTAAACCCGGTTCTACCCGGTCGGACCACATTAACCCATGATCCGAAATCTTTGCCGGTTCGGTTTTAAAAACATTGCTCTTATCTCCTTTTCTTATTTTCTTATTTTTTAATTGTTTTTAACCACTAGAAATCCATTAAAAATACCCTTTGATCATGGTCTAAATAATGACTCATAACGTATGTCATGGTTTTAGAAAAGAAATTCTGAATGCATGTCTTATATTTTTTTACCGAATAATTTTTATATATCCATGATACTATTTTTCATTTTATTTGAAATCAATTAAAATTTCATTTTTTCATAATTAAAGATACTTTATCATTAACTCCAACATAATTCAACCAATTAAAAATAATTTACATAATTTAAACAATAAAAAAACAACATAAACATAATTAATTTGCATAGAAATTTGAAAACATCACTTAAAATAAAACAAAACAAAAAACTCTAAACAAACCATCAAATAAAATGAAACGTAGTAGTTTATATTTGGAATTTTTGGTTTGATCTTTCCTTCTTAAAAAACAATACTTATTGGTGTTAACATTTGTACAAACACACAATCAAATCATTTTCTTTTTAATAACAAATGAAACCTTAGAAGTTTTGTATATTACTTTGTCGAAAGACTATATATTATATAAAGAGACGAATGTTTTGATCCGTTACGCGCGTTATCATTGAATTCTCATTTGTAAGCAACTATCCTTTGAATTGGGCAACCATTCTGGAATTCTTTTCTGATTTAATGTTTGGTTGAAAAAAAATATGACTTATATTCTTAAATAATTATCTAACATAAAGATGAATAAAAGTTTCCTACCAAAACATTTTTCAAACTAAAAAGAATATAATCTTTACCAAAAAAACTATTCTATGATAAAAAAAAGATAATTTGTACTTATCCTTTGATTGTAGAATATATTCCATAACATAAACTCCAAAAAAGCTGATTTTATGCATAATATATAACTTAAGTTATTTTAATCACCAGAATATAGTTGGTCTTCAAAACTCAAAAAATTCTGTTTTTGATATTGGCATAAAATTAAACTAATCACCAACCTATACCAAAAATAATCTTAATTTAAATTATTAATCTCATCACATGACCACTCTTTCTTCTACCTTTCCCCTTCCTTTTCTCACTCAAGTGTCTTCACTCTTTTTCACATATGAACAAACTCTGCAAATTTAACCTCTCTATTTCCTTTTCCTTCTTCTTTTTCAAATCTCTCTCTTTATTCTAGAAACCTTAAAGAAAAACACTCTATTTTAATCTTCGCATTGTCCGCCATTTTCTTTTTTGCTTTTCCCCAGAAGATTCTGCTACGAAGAACTAGGGTTTTCGGGTCTCTCGAATCAATGGGTAGAGATTTTCTGGTTCTGGGTATTCTCATTCTCCTCCTTTCTGGGTTCGTAGCTTCAGCTCCATCAACAAATTCTCCCGCGAGTAAGTAAATACTCATTTTTTTTTCTCACAATCTTCGATTTGGGTTTTCATCATTTGCTTAAATCGTTTCGAAATCTCACTTTTTTTCGCAGAGATTATTAGTGGGTTTATCTCAAATCATGGCTCTTCGCTCATGAAATGGTTATGGTCACTCAAAACCACCACCAAAACAAGTTCGATTCTCTTCCCTTTTTTTTTTCTGATAAAGTTTTCGCCTTTTTTCCCAGATTTGGTTTTAATTTGACAATTTGATTTCGGTTTGGAAAAACCAGCGATTGCAACGAGATCGATGGTGAAATTCGAGGATGGGTATTCGGTAGAGACTGTATTCGACGGAAGCAAACTCGGAATCGAACCTTATTCGATTGAGGTTTTACCTAACGGAGAGTTACTTATTCTTGATTCTGAAAACAGTAACATTTACAAGATCTCATCTTCTCTTTCACTATGTAAGTTTGTGATGTTTGAATCCACGATTGTATTTGTCCTCACTTAAAACTGAATGCACATGGACTGTGTTGTACAAAGATGCTGCATATGGAATTTTTTTGGTACTTGAATTGAAATTTTCGTCTCAACTATATTACTATTTTTTTTTATGGAGATTTGCTGTATTATCTTTGTCGTATCTGGACTCTGGAGTGACTTTGTCGGGGATGAATCAGTATACTTGGTATAGTTTATAGTACTTTTTGTGTTGCTGAATCTGACTTTTTCAAAGATGAGATCTAAACAAAAGTGTTTCTTATCAAGAATAGAAACTAAATGATTTGGTATTATAAAGTACAAACAAATTCTTAGCTTTTAGTTCTTGTTTTGAAATGTGTTTGTATCTGAGTTTTATTATCTATATGAGAACTATTGGAAATACTTGCAGATAGTAGGCCGAGATTGGTTACTGGCTCCCCTGAAGGATATCCGGGTCATGTGGACGGGAGACTACGAGATGCGAAGCTGAATCATCCTAAGGGTCTTGCGGTTGATGACAGAGGAAACATATATGTGGCGGACACGGTGAATAATGCTATACGGAAGATAAGTGAAGGAGGTAATAGCTTCTTTATCTTTGAGTGGAAGGGTTTGATTGTATTGTATCATGTACTGAGTTTAAATGGCGATATTGTAGGAGTTACAACAATTGCTGGGGGTAAAACGATACGAAATGGAGGGCATGTGGATGGACCGAGCGAAGATGCAAAGTTTTCGAATGATTTTGATGTTGTTTATGTTGGAAGCAGCTGTTCCTTACTCGTTATTGACCGTGGAAACAAAGCCATTAGAGAGATTCAACTCCATTTCGACGATTGTGCTTATCAGTATGGAAGCGGGTTTCCTCTTGGTAAGCTTACAAAATTCTCGTCTCTTTCTCTTTGCATTCTTTGAGTCTTTGTTTCTGAGGTCAATGTATTGCAGGGATTGCGGTTCTCGTAGCTGCAGGTTTCTTTGGTTATATGCTAGCTCTATTGCAACGAAGAGTCGGTTCTATCGTTTCTTCTCATAACGTAAGTTTATTAAAACATCTACCATACTAGCCTGTGTTATGATTCTTCTGCTAAAACTAATCAATAATTATTACACAGGATCAAGAAATGTTTGAAGCTGATCCTGATCAAAAGCCTATGAAACCATTCAGACCGTCTCTGATTCCAACCGGAGACGAGCATCAAGAGAAACAAGAGGAAACCTTCGTTGTATCGTTAGGAAAATTCGTTTCCAACGCTTGGGTTTCTATTCAAGAGATCATCCGGAAAAAACAGACAGCGACAAGCTATCAGCAACAGTACTATGGAACAACAAAGCAGTCTACAACTCCATGGCCGATTCAAGAGAGCTTTGTGATTAGAGACGAAGACGAACCTCCTCCCGTTGAGCCAAGGAACCCAACTCCAAGAAAGACTTATGCTTTCATGTCTAAAGACGCGGAGAAAATGCAGCAGCTGCGTCAGAGCCGAGCGTTCTACAGTAGCTGGGATGCTGAATTTCCAAATCAGCAACAACAGCAACAGCAAAAGCAGCAGCAGAAGCATCAACAGCAGCAGCAGCATCGAAGGCATTACTCGTCGATACCGCATACTTATTATGAGCAGAACAGTGAGAAGACTAATGAGATAGTCTTTGGGGCGGTCCAAGAACAGAGCAGCAAGCGCATGGCTAAGCCTGTGGAGTCTGGAGATCAGATGAATAATAATACTCATCAGAATCTTCACTACAGAGCTCAGTCTGTTAGTTACCCATATGGATACTATCCGTATACATGAAAAGTCTCCGGTTTTGCGATGGGATTATCGATCTTTCCTTACTAAGAAAATGCAGGGAAGTAGAAGTTTTGGGTATAGGTGGGATTTATTGAGAGGGAATTGGGGAATTTGGAGTACTTAGGTGCTCTTGTCTTGTAAGAAAAGATGCAGACTTCGATTGTATTGGGTAGAACATATATATATCCCTATATAAAATCTATAATCTTTGTAAAAGAAGCGATTCTGTAACTTCACTTTGAATTGAAGAATCAAATGTCTTGATCAGCAATTGTTAAGTAAGCGGGAAACATAAGATTTGACATTTCCAATATTTTCAAAGCTTGTTTAATTAGAGATTTTGATTGAATGCTTCTTGGTAGAGCAAATAACAAAGTAAAGGAGAAGCGAGTATGTTTTGGTTTAGTTTTCATGAAACTAATGTTCTAAAATGTAAGGGGCATGAAGTGATCGTAGTCAAAGACTCAAAGTGGATATCTGAAGAAGAAGTATGACTTGTAATCAGATGAGGTAAAAAAAATTGTGGGAATCATTTTAAAGATGAGAATAACCGCTTAATGAAGCTGACCTGGATGACTTGGTAGATTCTTTCCACCCAACAAAATTTACAGTAACCATCATCTTTTTGTCCAGCAAAATATCTTTGGGAGTCATTTTAAGGCCAAAAACATTACCACGTCCTCCCTTTTTCTTCCAGAGTTTCTGTGAGGACAAATTTAAGAGTGTGATAGACTTGTAAGCTTTGGGGAATGTTCGGATGGGACAAACCCGTTGCTGCAGATAACACAAGTCAACACATAAAGAGTATAATTTGTATAAACGCGCAAATGGTGATTTTTGTTTTAATACGTGGAGTTGATAGGTACTAAAATTACACTGTCTCCACTAAAAAATGGAAATTTATTTCTTTTAAGAAAAAATAATCCTATCAGCTCCAACGAACTGAGACATTCACTTTTGCTGGCACACAATACGGTACTGGATTAAACCATCCTTGGCGAACCGACCTCTCTTCAAGTCAACACAAAAATCGAGATACTTAAACATGATATTTTTTTTTTTTTTTTGAGTTGCATTGTTTAAACATGATTTTTTCAAGTGGCTTCTCCCACGCTCTGTATCTTTTGGAGGTAATCAGCAGATCATGAAGCGCCTGAAGAGCATCTTGTTTCTGTCCCCCATTGATCAGCTCTGCACTCACACACACATGTCATATCATGCAGTCTCAAACCAATTCACAGAATCTACTGACTAAACCAAGGTCATGAGCCGTAAAACTTACCATCATCAGCACGCTTCAGCGCATTCTCCGGTTTGGCAAAATTCGCCATGTTTGCAACTTTTCAAACGCAACACTAGACAAGCCACACGAAATTGACACGAATCTTAATGAAGCTTATTAATGCTACGAATAACCAGAAAAACTCGTACAAACCCTAAATTACAACAACAACAACAACAACAACAACAACAACAAAATGCAAAACGCGGCACAAAAGGTTTGATTACTCTGAAGCAAATCCGAAGCAGTTTAATTCGATGAAAATCGGATAACACAAACGCAGAGATCCGATTACTAGTGAAGAAACAGAACCGAATCTGATGACTAACCTTGCCGCCGTGATAAGAGAGATGGGAAGCCGAGAGCGCAAGTATCTAGGGTTTTCTGGTATTATCATCGTTCTAAATATGTATTATACCACATTTGCAAATAGCACCGGAATTGTATAATATTTCGAAATAACCCCGTTTTGTATTTTAGTATGTTCATCTTTCTCTCTTTTTTTTGTCATCTGAATTTTTATTAAAAGAAACCGATTACAAGAACGGATAAGGGTTTTTATTGTGCTTCACTTCGGAAATTGATAAACACTCTGATCCTTCTTCATCGATACTTGACCCAATATTGTTAAGGGAAAACTATCGAAAAATATCGATAAAAGAAAGATTTATCTGAAAACGGAGAATTAGATCAAACCACTCTGAAGCTTCCAAAGATTATTTCCTCAACACAACACGATTGGAAACTCTCTACGAGTTCTAAAGCACAAATTTAAGGCGAAGAGGACGTATCAAATTGAGCCACAAGAACCATACCCCGGATTTGAAGTCCACCAACACCACATGAAGACACAAGGACTAACACAAACACTTCTCGAACAAAAGCTCCAAAGCTACTAATCCAACAAGAATTGAACAAAGACAAGATACGATTCCTCAATCATCTACTGGATACGGCGAAATCGAATTATAAGATTTAAACGCCTTAATAGCAGCCTTTGAACATATTTAGATAAAATCACTACTAGAAACAAACAACGGAAGATACGATCAGGGCCGGGCCTGAGCACATGCCAATAAAGCCCAGGCTTTGGGCCTCCATTTTTTGATTATTTTTTTAGGCCTCCAAATTCTGTAAATTTTATATATATACATAGTCATAAGAAATTCTTTTAACCACTTTGAGAAGTTTATACGACGCATAAAACGTGATGGACAAAATCGTGGGACTCATTTAAATTAAATATAATAATAACAATTATTTTTTCTCTTTTCCATTTCTCTTTTTTTTTTTTTTGTTTGTTGGACTCTTTAACTTCTTCTTCTTCTTCTACTTCTTAGTTACGCTTTCTTTCTCTGTTACTCTTTCTTTCTCATCTATGCAGTTCTAGTTCAGTTTTTATACTGAACATGACATGTATTTTTTAGTTTTATTGATAATTTATATTTGTGATCAATTTATAGTTGAAATCAGTGACAACTTAATTTAATTATGAAAATTTTAGGGATTTCAACAAGAAAAACGAAGTTTCAAACTAGATCCGAAAAAAGAGAAAAAAAGAGAAGAGATGAAGAAATTGTGAGATCTATGTCTGGTTCTATGTTGAGGTATGTTAAGAGAACAAAATCCTCCAAATCTGATGATTGTGATAGAGTTGATGATGAGAATCAAGATGGTCTTGAGAATGATAACAATGATAAGGTGCGGGAAACTACGAACGATGGAGACAAAGCTGAAACAGAGAAGATTTCTGAAGAAGATGATGTTGAATTGAATACAATCCAAGAAAGTTTCATAGAGGAAGAAAACGCTTTGCCTTTGGATATTTGTGATCCTGAAAATTGGCCAAAGATTGATTAGAGTCTAAAGGATTCTATGGTAGAAAAATGTCCTATGACGAGAGAACATGAAGACTATGTTTTTCGAAGCATCCTGTTACTAAGAGACATTTTTCTCATTTTCATTACAAAAGGAAGATGAAAAATGGAGATAAACAAGACAGGAATTGGCTACTTTATTCAAAAGTATCAGACAAAATATATTTCTTTTGTTGTAAGTTGTTTGGTCGGGAACATGATGATCAATTGTCAACCACTGGGTTTGATGATTGGAGGAATATCTCGCAGAGACTTGGTCAACACGAAATCAGCCACCCTCACATAGTTTGTATGAGTCAATGGATGGAATTAGCAATGAGGTTGCCAAAAAAAGGCAAACGATTGATAAGTCTCTTCAAGAAGAAATCAACAAAGAAATGAATCATTGGAGAGAAGTGTTGTTGAGATTATTTGCATTGGTAAAAAATATTGCAAAACAGAATTTGGCGTTTCGCGGAACTAATGATAAGGTTGGTCAAAGAAACAATGGGAATTTTTTGAGCTTTGTTGAAACGTTTGCGGAGTTTGATCCAGTCATGCGAGAGCATGTCAGATGAATTAAACAAGGTGAGACTCACTATCATTATTTAAGCCACAAGATTCCGAATGAGTTGATTTTTATGTTAGGATCAGAGGTCAAAAAATTGATCATCAAGAAAATTCAAGAAGCGAAGTATTATTCGGTTATTCTGGATTGTACTCCTGATAAGAGTCATAAGGAGCAAATGAGTCTTATTATTAGATGTGTGGATGTATCTCAAGCTTCAACGCAAGTGAAAGAATTTTTTGTGACCTTCTTAGAAGTTCCCGATAAATCTGGAGAAGGACTATTTGAGTTGCTTTGCGGTACGTTAGTTGATCTCGGCTTGAATATTGATGATGTGAGGGGACAAGGCTATGACAATGGATCTAATATGAAAGGAAATCACAAAGGAGTGCGGAGAAGATTGCTTGATATCAATTCAAGAGTGTTTTATACGCCATGTGGTTGTCATAGTCTTAATTTGGCACTTTGTGATATGGCCAAATCATCTACAAAAGCAATTTCATTCTTTGGAATCATTCAACGTATCTACTGTTTTTTTTCATCATCTACAACTAGGTGGGAAGTATTTAAAGAGATGGTAGGAGGTCTCACACCTAAGACGTTATCCAAGACCCGATGGGAAAGTCGCGTTGAAAGTGTTCGAGCAATTCGGTTTCAGGCTTTAAAGATAAGAGATACTTTAGACTACTTGGCAGAAAATTGTGATGATCCTAAAGCTCGTAGCGACGCCAAGGTTCTTGCTACAAGTGAAACACATGGTATTGGAGAGTTTGAGTTCTTATTTAGTATGGTTATTTGGTATGATCTTTTATTTGCCGTTAACTCGGTAAGTAAAGCGATGCAGTTTGAGAATATTGATATCGATGCTGCTCTTGTTCAGTTAAAGGGGTTAGGCTCATATCTCCAAACCTATAGAGAAAATGGTTTTGAAGTAGCAAAATCAGAAGCTATAAAAATTGCCGAGTCTATGGACATCGAGCCGGTATTTCCTGTGAAAAAAAAAATGTATCATTAGAAGAACAATGCATTTTGATGAAAAGGTGGAGAGAAACGATGAAAACGTGATGCTAAGTGAGGAAGAGATGTTTAAAATTGATTTTTTTCTCAGGATCGTGGATCAAGCTAAAACATCTCTTCAAGTAAGGTTTAAACAATTCGAAGAATATGAGAAAATGTTTGGATTCTTGTTTGATTTGAGAAAGCTCAGGACAGCAACTCAAGATAGCTTAAAAGCTTCATGTATCAACCTCGAAACTTCACTAAAACATGGTGAGCACTCAGATATCGATGGCGATCATCTATTCTTAGAGATCAATGTTTTAAAAGACCTTATACCAACCGAGATCAAAAAGGCTACACTACAGAAAATATGGGTATTGATGACGATTTGGGATAGCGTTTTGGATTATTGTGCTATAGTTTGTTTACGGTTTATTTTCCATAGCGTCTTTAATATGTGAAACGCTACTACATAGTAAGCGGCAAAAAGAAATTGGAATCCCGCTTAGGTTTTGGTTATTTGTTCACAAAAAATGTTATAGTAGATATAACCGGAAAATTTTGGCTCCAAAAGAAGATTAAAAAAATAAAAAAACAAAATAAAAAAACTAAAGTCACGATTTCATTAAGAAAAAATAACAATTTTAGTCTTCCTCTCTATGAACCCTAAACTTTTATCTCGATCCAGATTGTTAACAAATCTCTTGCAAACTCAAGCATAATCTTCTTTTCTCTTAGTTAGATCCTGGTCTGTCGCCATCTTAATCCATCTCCATCTGTCTCCATCTCGTTCTGTCTCAATCCGTCTCCATCTCGATCCATCTCCATCTGGATCCATCTCCATCTCGATCCGTCTCCGCTTCTATCGATCTCAATTTTGAAATCGATTTGTCTCAACCTAAATCGATCTCAATCTCGAAATCGATCCGCTAATATCGATCTCAGTCTCGAATTCCATCTACATATAACCTTCTTCAGCGTCACTTGCATCCTTTTCAATCAAATTGGTGCGATTAAAATTAAGTTAAAAACTTACTTTGCAATGATTTAGTGATTTTTCATTGTGGGTCGTAATTCGTATGGGTTAATTGGGTTTGTTTCACAAAGATTTAAAATATGTTCAAATAGGGTCTTAGAAAATCGAAAATTTTATTTTAATTCTGGGATTTGAAGTTTATTAGTTCATCAGTTTTTTGAGTTTAATCGATGTTGGTTCTGACTATGTGATTTGTTTTTCTTTTTGCAGAATCTTGTTTGAAGTGTTGAATCTTGTCGTTGCTTATTTGTGTAAGATCTCTTATTTCCCTATTATTGTTGTCCATTTTGTTTCTCATCTGATTTATGTGAGTGATTGTGGTAGTTAAAGATATATATGTCTCTTCATTAAATTTATTGTCACAAATGTATGTATAATTGGTGGTGGTGGAGCTTGGGTTGACTATATTGGTGTTAGATGGAGAAAACATGGGTTTGGCTTCCAAGGTATGTATGAATATGATTTTAAATTTTATTGTTGGTTTACCTAATAATTTGATTCTGAACATTGTAATCTTATTAACTCTCAGGGCTAGCCTTGAGTATGAAAGAGGAGCAAGAAATTTTATCAGTACAGCATCAAGGACTTTGGGAAATGTTGGAGAATTTTTTTGTCCTTGCACCGATTGCCGCAATGTTAGCCATCAGATGATAGAAACCATAGTGGAGCATCTAGTCATTAGGGGTATGGATGAGAAGTACTAGAGAAAATCATGTTGGAGTAAACATGGGGACAAAACAACTATCGATGATCCGACTTCAGATGAAGAGGCATATGACTTGCTCATAACTGCTTTTTTTGAGGTTGATGGTGATGGAAAACCAACAGAACAGAACTATGGTGACTCTGAGGAGTGTAATCCAGAGGAGTTTGAGTTTAGAGCGAAGTTAAAGGATGCTGAAACTCCACTGTACTCAGCTTGTGATAAGTACAACAAGATTTCTGCTATTACGGTTCTTTACCGGATCAAAGTGAAAAGTGGGATTTCAGAGAATTATTTTGATCAACTGTTGGCGACAATTAAAGACATGTTACCAGAAGATAATGTGCTCCCAAAGTCGACAGATGAGATGAAGAAATTCTTGAAGATTTTTGGGTTTGGATACGATGTTATTCACGCATGCAAGAACGATTGTATCTTATATCGGAAGCAGTATGATAAGATGGAAAGCTGCCCAAGATGTAGTGCTTCAAGATGGGAAATTGATAAGCGTAGTGGTGAGGAAAAGAAGGGTATTCCAGCAAAGGTCCTTAGGTATTTTCCGGTCAATGACATAATAAAGAGGATGTTTAGATCAAAGAGGATGGCTGAGGATTTGCGGTGGCATTTTGACAATGCCAGTAGAGATGGTACAATGCGGCATCCAGTGGATTCAATTACGTGGGCGCAGGTCAATGCAAAATGGCCACAGTTTGCATTTGAACCTAGAATTCTTTGTCTTGGTCTATCTACTGATGGAATGAACCCATTCTCTATTCAGAACACTAAATATAGTACATGGCCAATGTTGTTGGTTAACTATAACATGCCTCCAACCATGTGTATGAAGGCGGAGAACATTATGCTGACAATGTTGATCCCTGGTCCAACTGCACCAAGCAACAACATCGATGTTTATCTAGCACCTTTGATAGAGGATTTAAGGGATTTGTGGAATGAAGGCATGGAGATCTATGACTCTTTCATGAAAGAGAGATTTACACTTAGAGCTTTGCTATTGTGGAGTATCAGTGACTATCCAGCATTAGGGACATTGTCAGGATGTAAAGTGAAGGGAAAACAAGCCTGTAATGTGTGTGGAAAGGATACACCAAGTAGGTGGTTGAAGTTTAGTAGAAAGTATGTATATTTGGGCAATAGGAAGCGACTCAGGCCTGGACATCCTTATAGGTGCAAAAAAGGGTGGTTTGATAACACCATCGAGGATGGGACAACAAACAAAATTCAAACACGTGGTGAGATTTATGAGGTACTAAAAGACTTCGGGAATGATTTTGGAAGAATTTTGGATAAGTCAAGTAAAAGGAAAAAACCTGGAATTGTGATGGATGAAGTCTGTTCAGAGGAAGAGTATGAAGAAGACAGTGATCAATGGAGATGGAAAAAAGGTCCATATTCTTTGATTTACCTTACTGGAAGGTTAGTAGCTCATTATTGAAAGCTTTAATAGAATATATATGTGAAATATTTGCTCTGTATGGTGACAAACTCTTGTTTATGACATTTTAGGATCTGCTGGTTTGTCACAACATTGATGTGATGCACGTGGAAAAGAACGTGTCTGATGCTATATTGTCCACACTCATGGAAAGTGCCAAGTCCAAAGATGGATTAAAAGCAAGGAAAGACTTGGAAGATATGGGAATACTGATATATCATGGTTTTTACCCAGTTTAGACCATGATATAAGTCCCATATCTGGAGTCTTTTGGTGTTTTCCAGTTATTTTTAGAGTCTTTATAGGTACTTGGACGATTGGAGCTTAAAAGATGTTTACTAGAAGTTTTGGAGCATTGCGGAATGAAGTGGCGAAACCAGAAGCGAAGAATATGATTTTCAAGATGGTATCGATTGACACCACCATGAGTGTTGATCGACACCCATGTCGACCAAGCCCAAAACTTAATCAGAAGAAGTCCGTTCGAAGCCCGAAAGTTCTAGATGTTTACTTTTAGGTTTCCAGTCGGTTTTGTACCTCTATATATACATTTTTACAGCCATTGTTTAGGCTTATGCTTTATTTTATCTTTGTTTAAGAGATATCTTCAATTAATATAATGGGTTTTGCTTTGATTATGTCTGAGTAGTAACCTTGTTAGGTTTAGGGATTTTCAAAGGTGTTTGATGTTTTGCTAGATCTGATCTGAATTGCATAGGATTAATATTTTTAGAAAGTTCTTCATCTTGTCTTGAGTTTATTGCTGATTTTAGATTCATGACCTGAAATCTGATATTAGGATAATTAATAGAAACGACCGTTTTATTGATTTCCTGATCTAGACTTTGATGAGCAAAATTCATTTTCGCAAAGAAATTTGGTTTAGGGTTTTGTGAACAATTGAACTTGAACTTTAATGCTTGTTTAGATTGTTAGGATTCGCAAAGAAATTTGGTCTTCTAGGATTTAAGCATAGATAATCTCTGCAGCGAAAGCTGATTGGTTTTACATTCGTGTTCATGTTTAAGAACTGTGCATCATAATCCTATCTTTTATTTATCATCTGCATATCTGATTCACCTGCAATTTCCCTGTACCTAGCTTTCTTTTAATTGATTTCAAAACCGATTTACTTGCTTTATTTACATTGTTTTTCATTATCATTATCTTGCTTAGCTTAATTCGAAAGTTTAGATCTATTGTGCAATTTGATTCCCTGTAGATTCGATAACCCTAAGTACTACCGTGATCTCTTAATTTGAGAGAGTAGTTCAAAGGATAATTTGAGCATATCAAATACGTAGGCACTTGCATACATAGTCACGGGGGAAGAAAACATACTTGCCTCCGGCAGCTTATTGGATGTTGAAGGAAGAGAAAAATAGATTTTGCCTGAAGTTAGCTAAGTTCAGAGGGCCTGATGGATATTGTGCGAATATCGCAAATTGTGTGTCTTTAAATCCTCCTGGTATTGGTAGTATGAAGTCACATGATCATCACGTCCTTATGGAAAATCTGTTTCATGTGGCTTTGAGAGGTTTGCTGCCAAAAGGTCCTAGGATTGCCGTGACTCGAGTATGCAACTTCTTCAGTAGATTATGTCAGCGTGTTATTGACCCAGAGAAATTGATATCATTGGAGTCTGAGCTTGTGGAGACAATGTGTCAACTAGAACGCTTCTTTCCTCCATCGTTGTTTGATATCATGTTCCACCTGCCTATACATCTAGCAAGAGAAGCACGTTTGGGTGGGCCGGTACACTTTCGTTGGATGTATCCCTTTGAGAGGTACAAATTTTGTTTACTCACTCATTTTTTTAACTGTTTTCTATTTATTGGTTAATTACATATGTGGTGTGATTGAGGTGTAGGTATATGAAGACACTTAAAGGATTTGTGAAAAATTATGCTAGACCAGAAGCATGTATGGCTGAGGGCTTGTTAGCTGGAGAATGCATTGCCTTCTGCTTAGAGTTTTTAAAGAATTCTGCAACTGTAGAAGAAGCAGCAAAACACAATGAAGATCTGGAGTCTAATGATATTATACTTGGAGGCCGGCCACTACAGAAGGCTACTGAAGTTTTGCTTTCGGATAGAGACAAAGAAATTGCTCATCGGTATGTGGTGATGAATGATATGCTCAAGTTTATCTTAAGAGCTACTCTCTCAAACAAAGAGATCAATGCAATACTTAAGGTGTTAATCCACAGGGAATCAATGCAACACAATAGATTTATAAGTTCGAATTAAGCTAGGCAGAATAAAGAGAATGCAAGTAAACAAAGCAGTAAATAAAACGGTTGTAAATCAATAGAGAAAAGCGCTAGGCACAGGGAAATATCAGGTAAATCAGATATGCAGATGATCAATTAGCAATAGGATTTATGAAGCTCAGTTCCTAAACATGAACACGAAAGTAAAACAAACCAGCTTCCGCTGCAAATATTATCTATGAGTAAATTCAAGAAAACCAAATTCCTTTGCGAATCCTATGAATCTAAACAAGCATTAATCTCAGGCTCAATTGTTCACAAAACCTTAAGCCAAATTCCTTTGCGAATAGGAATTTTGCTCATCAAAAACTAGTTCAAGGAATCAATAAAACTGTCGTTTTTATTAATTACCCTAAGATCAGATTCAAGGTAGCTAATCAAGAATCAGCAATAAGAACAAGTTAAGATGAAGAACTTCTAATGATATTAATCCTAAGCAATTATGATCAGATCTAGCAAATCATCAACAACCCTTGAAAATCCCTAAACCTAACAAGGAAACTACTCAGACATGATCATAGAAGAAAACATCTTTTTATTAATGAAAATCTCTAAGTAATTGATAAAATAAAGCATAAGCCTAAACAATGGCTTGGAAAACGTATATATAGGGTCCCGAACCGACTAGAAAAGAAATGTAAACATCTAGAAATTCCTTCGAAAAAACGGAAATCTTCAATTTGGGCTTTTTGGCTCGTCTGGCATGTCTGTCGATCGACACAGAATGCCTGTCGATCGACACGACACTCTCTGGAAAATCTTCTTGTCTCGTCAAAACTCGTGTCGATCGACACAACTTCTCACTGTCGATCGACGCTTGTTCTTCTGTCCGATTTTGACTTGATCTTTTCAGCTCTTTCCTCCTTGTGTCCCAAAATGCTCCAAAACTTCCAGTAAACATCTTTTCTGCTCCAGACGGTCCAATTCCTGTAAAGACTCTAAAAACACATAGAAAACACCAAAAGACTCTAAAACATGGACTTATATCATGGCTTAAACTGGGTAAAGACCATGATATATCAACTCCCACAGACTTAGCTTTTTGCTTGTCCCTAAGCAAAACAGTGTTATCACTCCTTTAGGAACCACATACCTTTGCAAAGTCATCCGGTGATACTTCGATGTTTGCCTAGAAGTATAGCAATCCTCCAGATTGAATCCAAACTCCTTAGAAAATCTCAGACTTTCAGTCGCAAACCCCTTTAATTTATTAAGTGCGGTCTCATCGAGGGAATATCGATCGCTGGACCTTCTAAATTCTTTCACTTCCTTTAACACTTTCCTGCGTTTCACCCTCTCTCTTCCCTCTGAAACTGTATCCAATTAAGGATATCATAGAGATGCAATGCCTTTTTTTTGAACCTTTTTTTTTTTTTTATAGAAGATGGCGGGTACCTCAGCAGAGGGTCCTTTACCATTTGTTGTTTCTCTGCGTTTTATTCTGGCACTTTTGAATTCGAGCTTGCACTTTTCTGTAGACTTTTTTACTTCCTTGGCATCTCTATGATTCACTAGATCAGCTCTCATTACTGGTGTTCTTGTGGAGACAGGGTCATGAGGCTTTTTTTTTTCTTTTTTCGATCTAGGACAGTTGTATTCGTCATTCGGGAATAAGTTTCAAGAGCGGTCCGTCCTCGCTTTCAAGTGTTTGGAAACTGAATCAAGTCTTGCGATTTCCAACGCCCTTGACAAGAAATTATAGATTCATTAGAGGCGGGGTCTTTGACATCCTTTGTGGTGTTCTCCAGAAGTCTGAACTCGCTCCGTTAAACTAATCCACTTCCAGTTACCCACCTTGTAAAACCAATCAACTTGCATTGGAAATGGTCCTTGAGTGCTGTTCAAAGTAAGTTGGAAGGGGAGTTTTGACCCGAAAATTTTAAAAACTGACTCAAAAACATCAAAATAGAAAACATAATTAGCAACTACCTCCCCCAGACTTAAACGACACTGTCCCCAGTGTTATTAAGCCTAAGAGCGGTGAATAAAATAAATAGAAAACAAAAGGAATCGAAATTTTGAAAAGAAAAACGTAACCTGGAGGGGGGTGTCGATCGACACTCTCAATGTGTGTCGATCGACACCATGAAATATTTGCAAGTGTCGAGCGATTTGATCATGGCGTCGCTCGACATAAGCTCCTGAAGTTCATCCTTACGTTTTTATCTCCTAAAAATCAAAACCAAAAACACACCAAACATAAAATTGTAAAAGAAAATAAAAAGAAAACATAAATATAAAACTCACAAATGGGTTGCCTCCCATTAAACGCTTTTTTTTAGTCCGTTAGCTTGACTGTGTTGGAACTCAGAACTATGGTGGATCTTGAGGAAGTACTGTACTTCCTTTATCCTGGATGGAACCCACAATTTGCTTGAATCGAACCTTCTTTGAAGCTCCCCCAGACTTATCAGAAATAGTCTCAGGGAAAAGCTTTATCGTTCTCTCCATCATCTCCTGAAGGACCGCTTCTCCTTTAAGCTCTTGAGGAATGATGATTCGCATTTTAGCGAAAGGCCTTGAGGTCCTTTTTGGTTTCACCTCTTCTTTCTTTCTTCCTGCAAGTTCATCAGATAAACCAAGCTCTCGAGAAACTCGATGCTTGCGTAAGCGCATAACTGGCTTTTCACATTTTAAATCTGAATCGACGAATGCAAGAGAATTGAAATTAAGTGCAGGAGGCTCATACCTTAGCTCTTCATGAGGTATCTCAGGAGATGGTTCTGAAGCGACTAAATCCTTGACAATCTCAGAAGGAATGTCTTCTGAAGTCTCCTTGATCAGCTCTTCTTCCTCTGAAGTATCCACAGAAAAAGCTTGACCATCGATGGTGGGTTTCCTTCGAGTCTTATCCATATCAAAACCCATGACAACTTCACCAAGATCAAGCTTAATCTTTCCTCTGCGCATATCGATAGTAGCCCCAGCTGTAGCTAAAAATGATCGTCCCAGTAAAAGAGGATCTTCAGGCTCCTCATCGTATTCCAAAACCACGAAGTCTGTAGGAATTATGCAATCCTGAATTCTGATTGGCACATCCTCAAGAACACCTTTAGGGAACCTCTTAGAACGATCAGCCAGGATAAGTGACATCCTAGTCCTCTTGAAATCCGTCAACCCCAATCTTACAGCTACGGAGAATGGCATCAGGTTTATATCGGATCCTGAATCACACAGCGAATGAGGGAAACATTCCTCGGAGATGGAGCAATTAAGCACAAAGTTTCCTGGATCCGGTAGCTTGATTGGAATTCTGCTCTGAATCATAGCACTAACCTCTTCAGAAACCACTACCTCATTTTTCTTCTTCTTAGAAACCGGAGCTGTGCCCAAAAGAATCGCTTGAAGATCTCGAGTCAGCAATGCTCCTTCCTCAGGACTAACTCCATTAGCAACCATCCTTTTAACATATCTTCGAATCGCAGGAGAAAGCTTGATCGCATCCACTAGAGGCATCTCAACAATGATCTTCTCAATCATCCTCTTGCACATGGCTTCCTCGGCTTCTTGCTTGGACTTCCTAGCTCTGGGGAATGGCAGCTTGGGCTTATAGACCGTTTCTTCGATGATCGGGGAGGCTTTCGGAAGAGATGGTTCGGCCTGGGCAACGTGTCGATCGACGGTGATAGGAGTGTCGATCGACATAGGGGTCACTGGAATTTCCGAATCACCAGTTGCAAGCCGTGTCGATCGACAACCATTCTTGTCGATCGACGTAGGAGCCTCTGGAAAAATTTCTGGTTCTGCGTCGAGATGAGCGTCGAGCGATTCGATCCTTTTTTCAAGTGTCGATCGACACGCAGCCACAGTGTCGATCGACACTGTCTCCTCTGTTCCAAAAATTTCGTCGAACTCCGCAAAATAATCCTCCGTTTCAGTTTGAACGGCATTGCAAGCATTCCTTGGGTTTGCATCGGTCTTCGCAGGTAGAAATCCCTCTTGTCTCTTGAGAGAACTAGCGGTTTGAGCCACTTGAACGTCCGGTTTCTTGACATGAGTGCTTAGCGACTCGAATTTCCCATTAAGATCTTGGTAGACGGAGTCCAACTTCCCATTGAAAGTAACTTCCAACTTCTGCTGTCCCTCTAGGAGTTGCGCAAGCATAGCTTGCACCTTATTGTCCTGCTCAGGAGGTTTCTGATAAGATGATGAACCATAGCTTCTGTTGAAGTTGTTGCTCTGAGGAGATTTCTGATAAGTAGACCCATATCCTTGCGAATTGCCGTACTTCTGAAATCCTGATCCATGGATGTAGTTCACATCTTCTTCTGCTGTCTCAACTTCCTGAGCGAATTGTACCGACTTCTTTCCCATAAGGATACTTTTCATTAAATCCAGTTTTGCGTTCATCTCAGCCAAATGCTTCCCACCGTCCTTGTTATCACTCATCTGCTTCCTCTCAAAATCAGCGTTCTTCGTGCTATTGCTAGAAGCCAAGTTCTCGATGAGAGTAACCGCGTCATCTGGGTAGTTGGTATTGAAGTTACCCCTACTCGCTGCATCCAAAGCCATCTGATACCTCCAGTCCACTCCTCTGTAAAAGATGCCTAGCAACTGAACATCTGTGAAGCCATGGTGAGGACTGTCTCTCTGATAAGACTTTAGACGCGTCCACGCAGCTCTGAATGCTTCTGTAGGACCCTGCTTGAAAGAAGTAATCTTCGTCCTTAGCTCTTCTGACCTCGCATCATCAAAGAAGTTGTTCAGGAACGCGTTCTTTGTGTCCTCCCAAGTAGTAAACGATCCAGGCTCAAGCTGCTTTAGCCAATAAGAAGCATCCCCACTAAGAGAGTATGGGATTAGCTTGCAGAAGAGATAATCGCTAGACACTCCTTGAGCCTTGATGCTAGAGGCTAAGTCCTCAATATTTTCGATGTGGTCCATCGGATGCTCATGTGGAAGGCCATGGAAGGGATGTTGAGCTACTAGTGAGAAGTACGCAGGCTTCAGCTCAAAATCATTCCTCTGGAAAGCGGGAGGACGAATCGCAGCTCGATTCGCATAGAATTGGTCCGGACGGTTGAAATCAGCTAACGTTCTGGGTCTGTCCTGGACTGGGTGTCGAGCGATCTGTCCTCCATGTCGCTCGACACGTTTCTCTAGATTCGCCTGTTTCTCTTCGACGATCACCGTTCCATCGTCGTTGATCCGCTGTCCTTGCTCTTTGTATCTCAGTCCTACCGGATCACGCAGAACTCCATCTTCTCCAGGAATCAGTATAAGCTGTTCTTGAGCAGCCATCCTTGCTGCTCTCCTATTCTCACGTTCCAGACGCGCTAGTTCCTGAAGATCGTATCCCACTAGTTCCTCATCCTGATTGCTCCTGGTATTACGGTTTCGCATGTACCTGAAAAGCAAAACAAAAAGAAACTAGCAAAGCAAAAATAAAAATAAAACCTAGACAAAATCCTAATAAAATAAATCTAATGGTTATTACTCCCCGGCAACGGCGCCAAAATTTGATATGCTCAAGTTTATCCTAAGACCTACTCTCTCAAGCAAAGAGATCAATTCAGTACTTAAGGTGTCAATCCACAGGGAATCAATGCAACACAATAGATTTATAAGTTCGAATTAAGCTAGGCAGAATAAAGAGAATGCAAGTAAACAAAGCAGTAAATAAAACGGTTGTAAATCAATAGAGAAAAGCGCTAGGCACAGGGAAATCTCAGGTGAATCAGATATGCAGATGATCAATTAGCAATAGGATTTATGAAGCTCAGTTCCTAAACATGATCACGAAAGTAAAACAAACCAGCTTCCGCTGCGAATATTATCTATGAGTAAATTCAAGAAAACCAAATTCCTTTGCGAATCCTATGAATCTAAACAAGCATTAATCTCAGGCTCAATTGTTCATAAAACCCTAAGCCAAATTCCTTTACGAATAGGAATTTTGCTCATCAAAAACTAGTTCAAGGAATCAATAAAACTGTCGTTTTTATTAATTACCCTAAGATCAGATTCAAGGTAGCTAATCAAGAATCAGCAATAAAAACAAGTTAAGATGAAGAACTTCTAATGATATTAATCCTAAGCAATTATGATCAGATCTAGCAAATCATCAACAACCCTTGAAAATCCCTAAACCTAACAAGGAAACTACTCAGACATGATCATAGAAGAAAACATCTTTTTATTAATGAAAATCTCTAAGTAATTGATAAAATAAAGCATAAGCCTAAACAATGGCTTGGAAAACGTATATATAGGGTCCCGAACCGACTAGAAAAGAAAAGTAAACATCTGGAAATTCCTTCGAAAAAACGGAAATCTTCAATTTGGGCTTTTTGGCTCGTCTGGCATGTCTGTCGATCGACACAGAATGCCTGTCGATCGACACGACACTCTCTGGAAAATATTCTTGTCTCGTCAAAACTCGTGTCGACCGACACAACTTCTCACTGTCGATCGACGCTTGTTCTTCTGTCCGATTTTGACTTGATCTTTTCAACTCTTTCCTCCTTGTGTCCCAAAATGCTCCAAAACTTCCAGTAAACATCTTTTCTGCTCCAGACGGTCCAGTTCCTGTAAAGACTCTAAAAACACATAGAAAACACCAAAAGACTCTAAAACATGGACTTATATCATGGCTTAAACTGGGTAAAAACCATGATATATCAATGAACACAGCAGTAGTGGAGCCATATATTCAGTAAGTTTAACTACATTGTACACATTATACTCATATAAAAATGTTATCACATGAAATCTTACGTGTGTATGTTGCGCAACAAGATGCATTTGGATCAATTGCAAGAAAAAGATGTGCGATGCGCGAAAAATGAAACTCTGTTGTGGAAATTACACACTGAAAGATTTGCACAGTGGATAAAGGAAAAGGTATGACTAAATTAGTGCAAATTTTACTTTTCCATATATTGTTTATCCTATTGTGTGGTTGTCACTAATTTTGCTCTTCTAACTTTGTAGATTCCTTTTAACTCAGAGGCTCATTCTAAGCAGCTGAGATGGCTGGCTTTTGGACCAAGACATATTGCACAAAGCCATAAGGGGTTTGTCGTTAACGGACATCGGTTCCATACGGATGACATGAAGCGAGAAACTCAGAACAGTGGAGTTACATATGAAGCATTTAGTATGTGTAGAGCTAGTGCACGAGATAGTAATCACATGGCTGACATAGTTACATACTATGGAGTGATCAGAGAGATCCTACTGTTGGACTACCACATGTTCCATGTTCCAGTATTCAAATGCAGTTGGGCTAACACAGGGAATAGTGTGAAGGAAGAAGATGGTTTTACACTTGTGAACCTCCATCTTAACCAGTCTGCATTTTTACGAGATCCATTCATCCTGGCTTCGCAAGCAAAACAAGTGTTTTACTCTAAAGAAGATGAGGCTTCTCCTTGGTATGTAGTTATGAGGGCACCACCGAGAGGATATCATGAACTAGAAACAGAGGAGGAGTTTGTTGTAGCTGTAGTATCAGATCAAAAAGTTGACGATTTGGAGAATCAGTGGTCAGACGATGAGAGTTTCTATGTTAGTGATGATTGTGAAGGGGTTATAGTGGGAGAATAATAGATACAAGCAATATCTCATTTCTTTTGTTTTGGTTAGGTACTTATGCTCTGGCATACTTGTTGTTGGTTGTGTTTCAGGATCAAAGATGGTGGCAAACAGAGGAAGAGGAGAAGTTGGTAATGTCCGCCGTAGTAAGTGTAACATCCCGAAACCAAAATATGGATTTTGGTCAGGGGTGTCGATCGACACCAGGGCAGGGTTTCGATCGACACCATGTTTTTGGTTCGGTTTCGGTTTGAATTAAATCAGCCGGTTTGTTACGGTTTGGGAACGGAAACCCTAAGTTGCGTTTATAAACTCTAGGGTCGTGTTTTTCCAGAGACAGAGGCAGAAAACTTAAGAGAAAATCGGTTTTTGAGAGGAAAAAAGTTTGGGTCAAAAAGTTTATAACCGTTCTTCGTCGATTTCACTAGGCGTTTCTGTGTGATCCTTTAAGGTTTCGTTTGTGTGGTGTGGTGGGTGATTTCTCGGTGTTTTCTCACTATTTCTGTCGCTGTTCTTCGTTATTTCCCTTCTCTATTCGCGTTCTCGAGGTGAGTGCGTGATCGTGGGTATGGGATTAGGTTATTAGGAACTTTTGAATGAATGATTGTGATGATTGGATTGTTTGATGTGATTATCTGTGTGATTCGTGTGTCTGGATTCGTGATTGATCTCGCTCGATGAAATGGAATTCGAGTCTCGAGAGGATTTTAACTCGGTTCAGGTTTCTGCGAGAGGTGTCGATCGACACCTAGTGGTAGTGTCGATCAACACCACTGTTTTATGATCACGAGGATTGTATGCTTGAATGCAGTGTCGATCGACACCAAGTGGGTGTGTCGATCGACACCCCCTGTTTTTAAATGCTGATTTCTTTAATTGATGTGGACTGTTGTTTGATCGCGTAGAATTGATAATCTATTTTCCCCTTATTATGTATCCGGTAGACGGGATGACCGCTCCACTAAGTATTTATTAATTACTTACGCAACTCTGTTTTTCCTTTTTGAGTTGCAGGTAACAGAAATGCGTGATCGCGGAATCAAGGCCAGTTGAAGAGGATGATTAGGGTGTTGTAGTTCCCGTTTAGTCTAGTGAAACCTGGTGTTTAGGTTGCTAGATTTTTATTATTTATGGAATTCGATTTATGGAATTGTTGGATTATTGTTTTAATTAATTATTGAATTATTTTATGAGGATTTCAGCAACTGTTTAATTTTTTTTTTTAAAAAGTGCTGGTTGTTTCATTTTGGTATCAGAGCCTAGACATTTTTAGGACTTGGAAATTGGATGAATTGAGACTATGTGTTTAATTGTTTATTGGTGGTTAGACAATTAGTTGTAACATCCCAAACCAAATTATGGATTTTGGTCAGGGGTGTCGATCGAGACCAGGGCAGGGTGTCGATCGACACCAATTTTTTTGGTCGAATCCGGTTTGATTTAAATCATTCGGTTAGTTGCGCGGTTTAGGGGCGCAGCCCTAGGTCGGGTTTTATAAAGTCTCAGCCGCAGAAACACAACTTTGGCAGAGAAAAACCAAAGGAAAAAATGTGTTTTGAGAATTCAAGGGTGAATCGAGAGGATTCATGATCCGTTCTTCACCGTTCTTCGTTGTTAAGGCTTGTGTGGTTTTTCGGGAGAGTGATCGTGCTGTCTCGGTGATTTTCCTGCGTGTTCATCGCTGATTCATCGCTGTTCTTTCCTGTTTTCAGAAGCGTTCGTGTTCATTCCCTTTTCCGTCGCGAAATCGAGGTGAGTGCGCGACCGTAGGCTCGGATAGGTTAGAATTCGGTTGATAAATGATTAGGATTGTTCATAGTGGTTGAGCTGGTTGTTGATTGCGTGTGAGTATGATTTTTGCGTGATTTCTGTGATGAACTTTTGTGATTTTCGTGTTTTGGATCGAATATTTTATTCTGTTCTTGATGGTAGAACAGGGTGTCGACCGACACCTAGAGGTAGTGTCGATCGACACCCAGTTGAATCATGTGTGCGTTTTAATTGTTTATTATTCGGTTTTGATTTATCCGTACTTAGCCTGTTGACGGGAGGACCGTCTCACTAATTATTTATTAAATACTTACGCAACTCTGTTTTTTCCTTTGAGTTGCAGGTAACAGAAATGCGTGATCGCGGAATCAAGGCCGGTGAAGAGGATGATAGGATATTTTATTTGTTCCTGTTTAGTCTAGTGAAACCTGGTGTTTAGGTTGCTAGATTTTATGATTATTTTTGGAACTTGAATTTTGGAATTGAATTGTTGAATTATTGTTTTAATAATTTATGGATTTATTTTATGAGAATTTCCGCAACTGTTAAAAAAAATAAAATGTGTTGGTTGTTTCAATTTGGTATCAGAGCCTAGACATTTTTAAGACTTGGAAATTGGATGAATTGAGACTATGTGTTTAATTTTTTATTGGTGGTTAGACAATTAGTAGTCTTAGATCATCCTCTTCGGCCTTTAAAGAGATTCCGCGGTAAGTTGTGTTTTATTTGTTTGTGAGTTCTCGTTTGCTCATGTTTTCCTGTCCTGTGTGGTAGATGGATACTGGAGCGAGAAGTCGTGGCAGAGGCCGTGGTAGAGGCCGTGGTTGTGGTCGTGGCCAAGTGCGAGAGTCGTCTAGCAGTGTGGCTGCATCCCAGACTCATCAGGTGGAGACCGCGAGCGAGACCAGTGCCAGTGTCAGTGTGGCAGTAGGTGCCAGGAGGGGCGACGGGAGAGGTGCTGGTGTTGGAGTGGGCCAGGGTGGGGGTGTTGCTCCAGCTCAAGGTCGGGATGATGTCATCGTGGGGCTTTTGACGCAGCTGTTGGAGCGGTTTCTGGCGACGGCTCCGGTACCGGCTCCAGCAGTACCTCCGGTGGTGGAGGTGCGGCAGAGGGCTGCTGAGGTTGAGCAGCCGAGGGCTGTGGTTGCTGAGCATCCTCCCTATCTCGTGATGATGGGACATATACAGAAAATTGGTACGCCTTTCTTCACCGGCAGAGTTGGGCCAGAGGGGGCCGATGAGTGGCGCTTGAGAGTGGAGCACAATTTTCGATCGAGTAGAGTTGGCTGTGCACTATCTGAGCAGGGATGCGCATAGCTGGTGGAAATCGATTGAGACCTTGAGGACTGTGTGGACCTTGGGATGAGTTTGTGGGCGAGTTCAACGCCAAGTTCTTCCCTCGGGAGGCTTTGGATCGCCTGCAAATGAGATTTATGGAGCTTACTCAGGGAGCGAGTTCAGTGCGGGAGTATAATACCGAGTTCAGCAGGCTTCAGGTTTATGCTAGCCACGGTATGGCTGAGGAGCGGACAGGTTCTTGCAGGGACTTCGTATGAGTATCAGGACCCAGTGTCGTGGTTCAGTGTACGCCTCAAGGGCAGAGTTGGTGGAGCTTGCTGCTTCTATAGAGGAGAATCAGCGTGAGCAGACTGGTTCGGTGGTTGTTCCATCTGTGGCGGCTCCTGCTGTTCAGCCGAGGAGACAGCAGCAACAGCAACATTCTCGGAGTTCTAGTTCGGGCAAAGGCGGCAAGCCTGCGCAGGGCCAGAAGACGAGTTTCGATGAGGTTTCTGGAGGCAGCCAGGGCGGTTGTGCTTGTTATGGATACGGGAGCACTGATAATCAAGTGGCTAGTTGTCCCAAGAGGGAGGTATCTCGGGATGCCAAGGTGTGTTTTCATTGCCGAAAGCCGGGGCATATCCGGCCGATGTATCCTAAGTTGCAGCAGATGGCTGTGGCAGGGGTTTAGCCAGTAGCAGGGCAGCAGTTGGCAGCAGTTCAGCCTTTGGGTCAGCTTGGGCCTGCACCACGTGTTTATGGGCTGGCAGATGCGGGGCAGCCTAATGGCGCGCAGATCACAGGTAAAATTCTAGACTCAAACTTCGTAAATTCTTAGTGGTTGAATTGTAGTTGTTGTTTCTTTTATTTTTGCCTGTGATAGTATGTTAGGGTTCTCAACACATGTAATTGTGTAGGGACTTTATTAGTGGGAGGTTTCGAGTCCCATGTTCTTTTTGATTCTAGAGCATCGAACTGCTTCATTACTCCGGGGTATGCCGAGAGCAGTGGCATCCGAAATAGTGCTGGTGAGCTGTCAAGCTGGGTTAAGGTGGCTGGAGGCGGATTCCTAGTTACTTCCGGCCGAGCTAAAACAGTAGATGTTCAGATTGCCGGGCAGTCGATGCCGGCAGACCTGGTGATTAGTCCGGTAGAACTTTACGATGTAATTCTCAGAATGGATTGGCTGTCATTTTATAAGGTTCATCTGGACTGCTTTCGAGGCAGAGTCGTTTTTGATTGAGATGCAAGGAAGTTAGTTTTTCGGGGTGTGAGACCTACTTCCGGGAGTCTGGTAGTCTCGGCTATTCAGGCAGAGCAGATGATAGCGCGGGGTTGCGAGGCTTATTTGTCTACTATTTTGATGTCGGAGTCTGGTGGTGAGGTTGCTATCGGGGAGATCTAAGTTGTTCGGGAGTTTGTTGATGTTTTTTAGTCATTGCAGGGATTACCGCCGTCTCGGTCTGATCCTTTCACGATTGAGTTAGAGCTCGGGACAGCTCCAATTTCTAAGGCTCCTTACAGGATGGCTCCAGCAGAGTTGGCAGAGCTGAAGAAGCAGCTGGAGGATTTATTGAGCAAGGGTTTTGTTCGACCAAGTGTTTCACCGTGGGGGCACCAGTTCTTTTTGCGAAGAAGGAGGATGGCAGTTTCCGTTTGTGTATCGATTATTGATGTGATAAAGTTTTATCCCAAATATAAAGCTGCAATTGCACAGACAATCGCAGTAGTATAAAGGGTATCGAATCCACAGAGACCAAGGTTACACTTTGAAATTATAGATTTTAAATTAAAGCTAAGAGAAAATATGGGTAGGTTGTAATTTTGAAACAGCAAAAATAGCAAATAAATGATACGAAATTCAATAAGAGACAAGCACTAGATCAAGGTCATTCGCCGGTGATTTTGAACTAAGGACTGAGCAACTATTCAGGACTCAATTTAAGCGCGGTCTAGAACTCAAACATAAATGTAATATTGCCCCACTGTCGTGATGCATCAATATCTTTATCTAACAACCTAAATGCCTAAACTGTCCTTTGAATTCAGAGATACTGACAAGCATTAACGGATTGGTTCAATTTGTTCACAATTGATGGTAACAATCAACTGTCGTTGGTTACACACCAATTGCTCACCAATGGTTTATCTAGCAACCTAGAGCACTGTCGTGAATAAGTTAACTTAAAATCATAGACTAGGCAGCCACGCTAACCTAAGCATTATGATTCCCAATTAATGAAGACATATGATAATCTATCCTATTTGGCTCAGTCACTAATCAATCCTAAATCACCATTGAAATCCCCTAATCTAGCTATGAGACTACTCGACCATGGAGATTAACAACGCAGCAATCAAATGAGAAGAATTCATAATGATAATAAAGAGATAAGAGTTTTAGAATTCTTCTCAATTAGATGTTGTGGAATGATCCTCCAAGTTTGCAAATCCAAAGGAACAATACAAAATAGTCTCAAAGCTTAGAGGAACAGAGAAAATCTCAAAAGAAACGTAAAAGGAACTGTTTCAGAATGTTTCAGCATGTTTTTGTCAGAGGCGGCTCTGACTTATTTATACTAAAAAGTGGGTTAAAATCGGATTTGGGCAGGGGACTGGTCGGTCTGGTTTGGGACCGGTCGGTCCCGTTTCCAGCAGCCTTCAGATCTTCAAGTCTTCAAGTCGAGACTGGTCCGTCCGGTATCGGGACTGGTCGGTCCCGTTTCCAGCAGGTCCAATCTTCGAGTGAGCAGGTGCTCGGATCGGAGCGAGCAGGTGCTCGGATCGGAGCGAGCAGGTGCTCGGATAGGGAAAATCGCCTTTTTGCTCCAATTTCTTCTCATTTGCTCCCATGAGCCCCAATAAATCCAATCCATGCTCGAGAGCCTCCTAGAACCTGAAAAGACACAAAAAGAACTAGAAAGACTCGAAAAACAATAGAAAGCAATAAGTAAAAGAGGCCAAAATCCTAATATATCAATTATCGGGGATTGAACCATGTTACTGTGAAGAACAAGTACCTTCTCCCGAGGATTGATGAGATTTTGGATCAGCTGAGGGGTGCTACTTGGTTCTCCAAGATAGACTTGGCGTCGGGTTATCATCAGATCCCGATAGATGAGGCAGATGTTCGTAAGACAACATTCAGGACGAGATACGGGCATTTTGAGTTTGTGGTCATGCCTTTTGGGTTGACGAATGTGCCGGCGGCTTTCATGAGATTGATGAACGACGTGTTCAAGGAGTATCTGGACGTGTTCGTTATCATCTTTATTGACGATATCTTGGTTTACTCGAAGAGTCCCGAGGAGCACGAGGCTCATTTGAGATTGGATTTGGAGAATATGCTAAGTTGAGTAAATGCAGTTTTTGGCAGAGGCAGATGGAATTTCTTGGTCATATCTTGTCTTCAGAGGGTGTTTCTGTGGACCCGGCGAAGATAGAGGCTATAAGGGATTGGCCTAGACCGAGTAGTGCTACCGAGATCAAGAGTTTCTTGGGCTTGGCAGGTTATTACCAGAGGTTCGTCAAGGGTTTTGCGAGTATAGCCCAGCCGATGACGAAGCTGACTGGAAAAGATGTCCTGTTTATTTGGTTGCCGGAGTGCGAGGAGAGCTTAGCGAGGCTCAAGGAGATGTTGACTAGTACGCCGGTATTGGCATTTTGTACAGGGAAGGTTTAAGATACAAGAAGAGTGGCAAAAGGATGCTATTTTCAAGCAGATGGGTGGTCTGTGGAGGTCATCAAAGTCAAGACTTGGTACAACACTTCTGCAGACGAAAAATCACATGGATCGAATGAAGCTAAAACCAAGCAACATCTAGTCTCTTGCAAAGTGGAACAATTGGGTAAAACGTAAGACTAGCGCATAATTTAAGGTATACAACCAAGTTGTAGTCATTTAATTTATGTAGCATACAATGAAACTTCATTAACTGTGCATAAAGATCCACTAATTGACATTACTTTTATAGGCTAAAAGGGAGGAATACAGAAAAATGAGGATGGCTCAGATTCCACACACGACTAGCCGCAAAGGAATGTTCCGCCTTGCTCAGGAAATGGTAACTGTTTTTTGTTGGTGTTTCTTTTGTGATTTTACGTGTAAACATAGGCCTTATGCATTATACAATTACACCTTGCAGAAAGAAAAAGAGTGCAGACCCTAGTAAGGTGACTAGAAGTAAGGTATGGATAGCCAGACACACTCACGCTAATGGAGCTCCTGTCAGACCTGAATTTACTCAGACTATTGTAAGAAGTTATCACATTATTATGAATGTTTCATTTTAAATTTCACAGTCTTGCGTTGTTTCTCATAACAGTTTTGAAAAATACATGTGTTAGGAACAAATACAATCACTCGATAGTCAAATGGAATCAACAGCCAATGATAGTATAAAGGAAGATGCTGTTAGTCAAGTGTTTGGGAAAGACAAACTTGGAAGAATCAGAGGTTTGGGTAGAGGAATTACTGCAACAAAACTGGCATTCCTCCAGGCTAGAGACACACAAGTGCGGAAACTAGAAGCTAACCAAGCCGAATTACTTAGCGAGATTAAGGACTTGAAGAATGTGGTGCAAGGCTTAGCTAGAAAAAGGTAAGTCTACCACTTGCTTTTTCAGATGATGCAGTAAGACGTTTATTTATCCATTTACCATGTTCTTCACTGAAGAACTCTGATGGTGTGGCTTCGCAATCTGAGATGAGTGATATTACAAGAGGAGTTAGGTGTCAGCTGGTGGCATGGTTTTCGTTGGAAGATATTGTTGTTGTAGAAGGAGAATTTGGCTCTTCTGAACCAACATACAATATTGGCCGTATTCCAGTGGGGCCTAATGCTGCAGCTATATTAGTCACCACTGCATTGGACAAAGAATCAGCTTTGTGGAGGCCTACACCAAACATGTATTCAGTTGGGCAAGCTCTGGGACTTAAAATTGCCTGGCCATGTGATAAGGTGATATTGGATGATGTTTTCTCCCCAAATAGCGATAATTTTTTTGGATCAAAGGTAAGTTTCAAAGACTTTAATACTTGAATAGGTGAACTCTATGATTTGTAGTGATTCTAATAGATATGCATATTCCTTAGGATACATATTCATATGAGTCTCTCCAAAGATGCAAAATTTTTGATTGGAATGGAGATGGTACAGTTATTGCTGAAGGTATTTTTTTCTCAAGTAATCCAAAAGACTTGGTGAATGACGAAGTTCCTCTAGGTCCAAATGCTGCCATTGTTAAGGTTGAACTGGTGCTTAAGGAGGCAGTTTATCTGTGGCGGCTAACTGCAGAATTACTTCTGATGGCTAATGCACTTCATGCGGAGATCGCATGGCCAATTGATAAGATAGAGTTGTTTGACAATACAGCTGGGAAGGATTCAATTATAAGATCGCCTGGAGTAAGTTTAAATTGTAGTATCATGTGTATTTCAATTTACTTTGTTTGGTGGCATGGATATATGATGATTATTTGTGTATTGTATTGTAGAATTTGAGTAACTGTGGTAGCGGCAAAGGAGTAAAGAAGAAGTGCAACATCTTGGATTGCAACAACTCTGGAGAAATTGTTGCAGAGGGTAGAGTTTTTTCAACTGACCCTACATATACTGTCCATTTCCAGCCCTTAGGTCCCAATGCAACCAAAGTCTGGATTGACGTCTCAAAGATTGATCATGCAAGAGTCTGGAGGCCAACTTCAGAGGTGGAATTCATTTCTGATACAATAGGCACAACAGTGGCTTGGCCTAGTGAGAAAATTGTGATGGTGTGAGCCTTTGCAGTACTTCTTGGTACTTGTCATGCTGAAGCCACATTTCCTATGTTCTATGTACTAAATATATATTTGCAGTACAATTTCCTCTGTATTTCTCTTAATAACTATTTGATTTCGAATCTATATAAGAATTTATGTTTTATGTTAATGAATTTTAGTATTCACATTTCAAAAATTAAAGGTCTTCATATTTTGCAGTATAAAGTTCCGATTAGATCATTCTTATAAACTAATAAACACTTCAAAATTATTAATTACAAAATTTGCCAAATATCAAACTCATTTCTAGTATAGGATATGGGTTTTAGGGTTTAGGGTTTAGGGTTTAGATTTATAGTATTTTAATTTGTTTTAACTATAACTTGTTACCAATTCAATAACATTCAATATAAATCATTAATTGTATACCTAATATCACCACAATTGTGTTTTCACAATAGGTTTTGTTACACAATGAAGAGATAATTGTATATGTTTCCATATGTAATATTGGTGGTTACCATAGGTTATGATTTTTAATATTTAAAAACGTTGTAATATTTTTTTTTTGATTTTGTAAAATAAAGAATAATTCTAATCTCTCTACAATAATTTAATTAACCAACAATGATTTATTATTAGCTATTTAAAATTGTAAAAAGCCATTAAAACCATATTTGATTTATTTCAGCAAAAACATCAAATTAAAGAGAATCACTCGGATTGCTGACTTGGCGCGATCTCAGCCCTCAGATTTCCATCTAAAAGACAAGTGTAAGGTTGTTTAAGGTTTCATAGACGTAACCAATGAGGATAGATCACTCGGATACATGACGTGGCAAGATCTGAGCCTTTACTCAACCAATTTCTTTTTAGTATCAACGATGACTCTTCTCTTAGAAAAATCTCCTTCCTTTCTCCGAGACTCTTCCAGTTTACCTCACCTTCTTCTCCATCTTCTACATTTCTGATTCTTCTCACCTTAATTTAGTTTACATCGTCGACGCACCCGTTCGCTAACTTGTAGATCTCGACCAAAATCTTCACCAAAACCCTCATACCGAAATTTGTAGATTTCGACGAACATATTTTGGAACAGGTGTTCTTCTTACCCTTTTTCTCTCCCTCCATTTTTGCTTTTAGTGATTTTTAAAGAGATATCCTTTGTTGATTTGCAAACACAGCTTTTGACTTTCCAGGTTCTAGATCTGCAAACACGGATATGATTGGTTCACAAGAGGTTTGTGAGCCCCTATTTCCTCTTTCATTAATTCCATTTTATGTATCTCATTGTTAATTGATTTAGTTTGTTCATGGGTCGTCTGAGGTGATTTAATTAATTTTGATATTTTGTCTCAAGTGTGTATGTTTTTGGGAATTGCAGGAATTAGAGGTCGCAAAGGGATTGAATTGGGAGTGTGTATGTTTCTGGGAATTGCAGGAATTAGAGGTCGCAAAGGAATTGAATTGATTTTGATATTTCGTCTCAAGTGTGTATGTTTCTGGTTAGTGTGTATGTTCTGGGAATTGCAACGAGACACTCGGTGCTAGCCGAAGTACTTTCTCGGTATTAACTCCAATCCCATGTCTTTAACTTTGATTGCTATTTCTTTCAATATGCATTGCTTGGTGAATCACTTTCCTTGTCTTTATCTTTCCTTTCTTGCAGCACAGATGTTCTTATGATCGATATGGACTACAATTCACACATTGCAGATCCAACAGTGCTCCAAAGACTATTTTAGAAGTTTTTGTAATATGTTCATCAACTTAGTTGAAGCTTATTGTACAATCTTTATGAAATTAAATGTTGTAAAACCAGTTTAAAATCAATAAGAATCACATTCTATTCTATTTTCATTTATACCGTATAACATACGTATAAAAAATGTATTCAGTATTGTGTACAATAGCATCTGTACAAGTACAGTATAAAAATCTGTATAAAAGTCTCAAAATACGTATATGAACGCTATCTTTACACACAATAACAACGCTATGTTTTATTTTAACTCATGGCATTCCAGAAGCTAACTAATGGCATAAGGGAACTGCTATTGTATACATCTAATATATGTTATAATATAACGAAATAATAGCGAAAAGTAATTGCTATCGTACACTTTACGATTGCATATTCATAAACATTATTATAACGGAACTTTCGATAGCACGACTTACAAACGCTATAGAAAGGGTCATACCTATTATAATGGGCGTAGACATAGCGTTTTCCACCTCGCTACGATATCGTTAGATAGCGGTTTTCGTCTGCTAAGAATGCCCATATTTCCTGTAGTGTGCTACCGAGATGCTTGATTTTCTGAAAGAGTATAAAGGTTGTTATCCAAATACATGGATTGCCTATAGAGTGATGTTAACAATTCCAGTTTCTGTCGCCTCGGCCGAAAGAAGTTTTTCTAAGTTAAAGTTGATCAAATCGTACTTACGATCGACTATGTCAGAAGAAAGATTGAATGATTTGGCTATATTTTCAATTGAAAGGGAAATGGTGGGAAAGCTTGACTATGAAATTTTGATTATTTTGCCGGAAAAAAATGCAAGAAGGATAATTTTTAAGAATTAGTAGACTTTGTTATCATCGTCAAACTGTTTTTTTTATTTTGAAGAATTTGTGTTTTATTTAGTTACTTTTGGATATGATGTTTTTGGAGAATTTGTGTTTTATTTAGCTATTTTGGATATTTAAAATCATTCGAAAGAAAAAGCGGTTGTTAAAGTTTTGTACTATGAAACAGAGGCCTCTATTTTTCGGTTCGCTTGTGGCCTCCGTTATTTCAGGGCCGGCCCTGCATGGGAAATCCAGAAATTTGTGATGCTCTACGCCGGGCAGTTGAACTCACACTCCTTGCGGAACTACTAGACGGTTGTGTGTAGCTATATTGCCCCATACCTGATTACGTAATATATTAAGACCTAAGTACCATATAATGAAAAAACACAGACACAATAAACAGTAGACGTCTAGTGAAGTCTGCAAGTGAAGTCTACGTTGCAGACTTCTTTTTACGATTTTAGCACCACATTATCAAGAATAACAAAACAAAAACAAAACACACAAATCTTAATTGTGGCTGAAGGAAGTATGACTCAAATCTGCAAAAATGAATGCACCTAAGATCTGAAAAAAATATATCAACAGATCTGAAATAGATGTAATGGGTTCAACTCTGAAATAGATGTAAATAGACATATTTAAAAGAAATTCGAAGATAAAAATGAAAAAATTGCCAGTCAGATCTGAAAACTTACCAATAGAGAGAAATAGATGGACGGAAGTGTGACTCAGATCTGCAACAATGAATACACCTAAGATCTTAGAAAAATATGTCAACAGATGAATGGGTCAGATCTTAAAAGGGTTATAATGGGTCAGATCTGAAATAGATATAAATAGACAGATGTAAAACAAATTTGAAGATAAAAATGAAAAAATTGCCAGTCAGATCTGAAACCTTACCAGTTCAGAGAAAATAAATATGTTAACGACGGTGTGCCGGATCTGCATATACCACATATAAAAAGGAGAACATATGAAGACGAAAAGACAAAGAATGAAAGAACGATAAGAGATAAGGGATAAGAAGAGATAAGAATAGTTACGTGACTTACAACTACAGAAACTAGGTGAAGGAGATAGGCGGCGTTGGTTAACGACGACTAATGATGAAGATATTCGACGAGAAAGGAACAAAAAACCGCACCGCCGTTGGAGAGAGAGAGTGTGTGGTTGCAGTTATTTTTAACAAAATTAGGGTTGGATGCCAGTTAACATGTTATGTATAGAAGGTTAAATTATCCGGTTAGGTTAAAATTTCCGGTTAATATAGACTGCATATGAAGTCTACAATCCGAAACCCTATACTTTAAAACAAAATCCTAAACTCTATGTAGACTGCATATGAAGTCTACAATCCGAAACCCTACATTGATTATTTTCAAGTGGATTTCTCAAGTCCTTAAATAAAAACTTGTATCAAACATTCAAACATGTAATATATTCACAATATAACACTTTTTCAAGTTTTACATTTTAAATGTAGAAATTATAAACCGTAAATCAAAACCCTACTTTACAACTTCTATTATGTTGTTTACTCTAAACCTTTAACTATATATATGAATCCCAAAACATAAACCAATTACAATCATAACCTCATATAACTTATATGTATCAAGTTACAATAACTACCAACCACATCAATAGCTAACAGAATTTTGATGGAGTAGAATATACGGTATCTATGTATACTTTTAGTGTAGAACATGTAACTCATTCATTCATTCATTTTCAATGCTATTTGTCTTTTTGTTGTAATTTGTTTCAATTTTGTGAAATTTTATTTTTCATACTTCACAATTAATCATAGTTTAATTATGAACAACAAATTTCTACAAAAATATTTTTTCCAATTTATAAATTTAAATATAAGATTTAATTACGATGTAGACTTCTTTTCCAGTCTGAAAGTAGACGTCATTAAGATGTCTACTGTGTATATCACTCATTTATTCATTTTCAATGCTATTTGTCTTTTTGTTGTAATTTGTTTCAATTTTGTGAAATTTTATTTTTTATACTTCACAATTTTTTGTAGTTTAATTATGAACAAGAAATTTTTACAAAATATTGTTTTCCAATTTTTAAATTTAATTACGATGTAGACTTCTTTTCCAGTCTTAAAGTAGACGTCATTAAGATGTCCACTGAGTAGACTTCCCGTGTAGACGTAAAAAGGCTAAAAAGGTCATTATGCATTCAGTTTTTTTGTTTGCTCATTAAGGTTGTATTTGTAATTTCACTATCCCTTTGGGTTACTTATCACTAAGATGAGATGATTGTGTTACTTTTGCATTTCAATGAAGTTTTAGGCCATTATTAGCAATTTCCTCTTTATAATTTTGAGTTTTTTTTTTAGATTTAAAAACCTTATATTGTTTTTTTAAAAGTAAGGGTATTTTCGAAAAAAGTTGACCAAATATGAGAAAGTCTTATTGGGACATTGTGCAAATGAATGTGCCATATTTCGCAAATTCCCCTAATTTTTTTACTATGATTACTAATTAAAAATTACTAAAATATAAAATAGTAATAACTTAGATGTTAAACAAATTTTATAAACAAAAACCTGTGTGTAGCGCGGGTATTGGCCTAGTAACAAAGTAAAGGAGAAGCGAGGATGTTTTGAATGGTTTTCTTGGTTTAGATTTCATGATACTAATAATGTTTTAAAAAGTAAGGGGCATGAAGTGATCATATTCAAAGTGGATATCTGAAGAAGTATGACTTGTAATCAAATGAGGTAAAAAAAATGTGGGAATCATTTTAAAGATGAGAGTAATTGTTCAAACTAGCAATAATAACAATATGGATGATATAATGAATATATTTCAAGCTATTAATGCATTGCTTTTTAACCCTAAATACTTTCCAATACCTATTAAACATTATTAATTCAGAATTTAAATACTTTTAGTTAATAATTTTGATTAACATTAGTTAACAAAAGTACATTTAAAAATTTAAAACATCAAGTTTTATGGAATAAATAAATAAAAATTCAACATCAATCATTGTGGAACGGTAGGAGTATATTTTTGTTATCATATCTATATATATAAAATTAGTTTTTCTCTCTTCTCATGCATCCACCTCATCATCCACATGTATATTAAATTATATTTTCATTTAATCGTTTGTCGGTTGCGTAAGTATTTCATAAATACTTAGTGAGCCGGTCATACCATCAGCTGGCGTAACAAGCAGGCTCAGGCAGCATAACAAACAACAACAAATTATATCACAAATCACCACAAACACATTATGGAATTTCAAAGGAAATAATTCTGAACACAAAACTAGGCGTGTCGATCGACACCAGGATGGTGTCGATCGACACGCCTCCATATCGCACCAGAATCGAGTCTCTCCTCTCACGACCCGATTCTGCGCGATACGAGTCGCAATCCTGCAAACGATCAATACCAAAAACATTCACAAACATTCCAGCAAAAACCATAAAAAATTCACACAAAAATCCATCACACAATCATCACGAAATCACCATTCAACCATCATCGCCTAGAAACCTATGGTCACGAACTCACCTCGAGTTTTAGGGATGAAAAAGGATTGAACGGCACAGAAACACACGATCACAGCCACACACAAGGACTGATTCTCACGTTAAAACGTCAAGGAAAAACCGACAAACGATTCTTCTACGATCAACTAATGATTAAGTCTAAAAACACTCACAAAAACTCAATTCTCTCCCGAAATCACAAGTTTTTCACGTTTTTCTTCTACTGCTCGCGACCACCACTAAACCCACGATTTAAAATGTTAAATCCCTAAACCAGCCCAAAAACCGTAATTAAAATGTTAATTACCTGGTTTGGCAAAACCACGTATCGAGCGACACACAGACCGTGTCGATCGACACACCATAATCCCCTGTGTCGCTCGACACGAGCACTGAAGACCCCTTATTCAGTTCGCGGATGCTACAATTCTCCCCCACTAATCTGGATTCGACCTCAAATCCCCATAAACACGTCTACTCAAGACCAAAACTTGGCCCTACTTGGCCAAAAATCCATTAGCGATCCTCACCCGATCCCTGAACTTAGATCTAGTCCTATGTTTAAACACACGTTTTCCAGCCATTTACTACTCTTAACTCATTATCACATTACCATGCTCTTAGGACGCATCTTTTAGCAACCAACATACCATCCACTCATGGTATACAAGGAATCACAATTCCCTCTAGACTTATACGAGACCCACCCGACTCAAATAAGTCTCTGGAGAACCACACTCTCCAAAAGAAATACAGAGGAAACACATTCCCCTCAAGAGACCCATCCGTCTCCTGATACTTAATCTGAGACCCACGCATCACAGTTAAATAAGCATCTCACCATACAACACCGAGACCCACCCATCACCGGTAAGTACCCAATCTACACTAAACTATGACCCACCCGTCATAAGTACATCCGTCAGAGACCCACGCGTCTCCCCAAATTTGTAATGATTTATTCGAGAACGATATTGTCCCTAGAATAATAATTCTAAAACGGCTATAAACATCTTTGACTAGATCTGCCCCACATGGCTAAACTCGATATTTCCCACCTTTAATATCATCCACAACACGACCCACAATGGTCAACCAAAACACACGCTTATAAGAACCACACATCTTATAATAACACTGAAAATAAATAAGGAAACTCCATCTTATAAATTCCAAAAATGTATATCGTTACAACAAAACAAAAAATACATGATTCAAAACAACAATAGCCACGTGCTAAAACCAAAACCGGAACCACAAAGATACAAGTAAGCTTAAGCTGCTACCTACTTGTCGAACCATTTCCTGAACTTCAACTTCATCTTTGCCTCAGGCTCCCAAGTCTCATCCTCTGTATCGCTATAGTCCCACAAGACTCTCAGCAACGGTATCCTCTTCCGGCGCAGAACCTTCTCTCTCCTCTCGAGAATCCTCACCAGAACTGCTAAATCAGGCCTCAGATCCTAGCCAATAACTCCTCCGACTCATGCAGGCACTTCCTCAACAGATCCTCTAAAGTCTGAATAGTCCTCTCCGAATGACCATCAGTTTGCGGATGATACGCTGTACTCATAGGATCCCGGTCTAACACAATACTAGCTGGCACCCCATGCAGCCTCACAATCTCTCGCACAAACTTCTTTGCCAAAACCGCAGCTCCATTGGTCTTCTTAATGGCTAGAAAATGTGCAGACTCAGTCAACCGGTCCACTATCACCCAGATCGCATCATAGGTCCTGGAGTTAGGTAATCCGACTACCAAATCAATAGTGATCATATCCCACTTCCACTCAAGAATGAAGAAACTCTATAACTTTCCTCCCAGAACCCGATGCCCAGCCTTCACTAACTGGCACGTATTGCACTTCGCGACCCAGTCAGCTACATCTCTCTTCATAATGACCCAATGATAATACTGCTTAAGATTATGGTACATCTTGGTCGTACTCGGATGAATCGAAAACTTGCTCGCATGAGCCTCTCGCAGAATCTCCTACCTCAAACTCACGTCCTTAAGCACACAAACCCGCCTGCGAACCAGAATAGTCCCATTCGAAGAGACTTGATACTCAAAACCATCGACCCTTAACGCCTCAATCAAAGCCTGGTCACTCTCCTGAGCAACTCGAATCCTACTCAGAAGATCTGCCTGGTCAACCGCCTCTAACCCCAAAGGCTCCTGCAAAATAGCACATAACCGCAAAGGGCTAATCTCGCCCACTAAGTCCTCAACCTCCCGCTCCCGAATCGAATCAACTCTCCTCCGACTCAGAGCATCAGCCACCTGATTGGCCTTACCGGGATGGTAAATAATCTCCAGATCGTAATTCGCCAATAACTCAACCTAGCGCCTCTGTCTCATATTCAGCAACGGCTGAGTGAAGATATGCTGTAGATTCTTGTGATCCGTAAAAATCTGCACCTTCCCACCGTAAAGGTAAGATCTCCAAATCTAGAGCGAACACCACCGCTCCTAGCTCAAGATCATGCGTAAGGCGATTACGCTCACTACCCTGCAACTGCCTTGAAGCATACGTGATGACCTTTCCCTCCTGCATTATAACACAACCCATGCCAACTCCTGAAGCATCAGTGTACACAGTATAAGGCTTCCTCGGCTTGGGTAATGCCAATACCGGTGTACTAGTCAACATCTCCTTGAGTCTCGCAAAGCTCTCCTCGCACTCCAGCGACAAAATAAACGGAACATCCTTCCCGGTCAACTTCGTCATCGGATGCACCATACTCGCAAAACCCTTGACGAATCTACGGTAACAACCTGCCAAACCCTAGAAACTCCTGATCTCAGTAGCACTACTCGGTCTAGGTCAATCCCTGATAGCCTTTAGCTTTGCCGGATCCACGGCAACTCCCTCTGCGCAAACGATATGCCCAAGAAATCCCATCTTTCTCTGCAAGAAACTGCACTTACTCAACCTTGCATACAACTTCTGCTCACGAAGCTGTTGCAAAACCAACCTCAAATGAGCCTCGTGCTCTTCAGGACTCCTCGAGTAAACCAAAATGTCATCAATAAAGATGATAACAAACACATCCAGATACTCCTTGAACACGTTGTTCATCAATGCTGCTGGGGCATTAGTCAACCCGAAAGGTATCACTATGAACTCAATATGTCCATATCTCGTCTTAAACGCTGTCTAACAAACATCTGCCTCATCAATCGGAATCTGATGGTAACCTGACGCTAAGTGTATCTTAGAAAACCAAGTAGCACCTCTTAGAAGCTGCCATCCATCTTCTTCACAAAAAGAACCGGCGCCCCCCACGGTGAAACACTCAGCCGCATAAAACCCTTACTCAGCAGATCTTCCAGCTGCTTCTTTAGCTCTCTTAACTCTGTTGGAGTCATCCTGTAAGGAGCCTTAGAAATCGTAGCTGTCCCGGGCTCTAGCTCAATCATGAAAGGATCAGACCGAGATGGTGGTAATCCCTGCAATGACTGAAACACATCTTCGAAATCCTGAACAACTTTGATCTGCTCAATAGCCACCTCACTACTAGACTTCGACATCAAAATCGTCGCCACATAAGCTTCGCAACCCCACGCTATCAACTGCTCTGCGTGAATAGCCGAGATTACCAGACTCCCGGAGGTAGGTCTCACTCCTTGAAACACTAACTTCCCTGTGTCCCGCTCGAAGACCACTTTGCCTCGATGACATCCCAGATGGACTCTGTAGAAAGACAACCAATCCATCCCAAGAATTACGTCGTACAACTCCACCAGACTAATCACCAATTCTGTCAGCATCAACTGCCCAGCAATCTGAACATCCACTGCTTTTGCTCGGCCAGAAGTAGCAAGGAATCTTCCTCCAGCCACTTTAACCAGACCCAAAAGTTCACCAGCACTGCTCTGAATGCCAATGCTCTCGGCATGCTCCGGAATAATGAAGCAGTTCGATGCTCTACAATCGAAAAGAACGTGGGATTCAAAACCTCCCACTAATAAGGTCCCTACACAATTCACATGCGTTGAGTCGAGAATTTACGAAGCAAAAATAAAAGGAACAACAACCACAATTCAACCACTAAGAATTTACGAAGTTCGAGTCGAGAATTTTACCTGTGATCTGTGTGCCGCTATGCTGCCTCGCATCTGCCAGTGCATAAACCCTCAGTGCCAGTCCGATCTGACCCAACGGCTGCACTGCCGCTAACTGAGCCTCAGTCTGTGCTACTACTGGCTAATTTGCTGCCACAGTTGTCTGCTGCAACTTAGGGCACATCGGCCTGATATGCCCCGGCTCTCGGCAATGGAAACATACCTCGGCATCCTGAGATGCCTCCATCTTGGGACAGTTCGCCACGTAATGCTCAGTGCTCCCGTATCCATAACAACTATGATCACTCTGGCCGCCTCCAGAAACCTCATCATATCTCCTCTTCTGACCCTGCGCAGGCTTGCCGCCCTTGCCAAAGCCAGAACTCCGAGATTGTTGTTGCTGCTGCTGCCTCCTCGGCTGAGCAACATGAGCAATAACGGATGGAACAACCGCATATCTCGCCTACTTACGCTGATCCTCCTCAATAGAAGCAGCCAGCTCCACCAAATCCACCCTCGAGGCGTACAACAAACCACGACATTGCGATCTGATACTCAGACGAAGCCCCTGCAAGAACCTCTGCATAAGAGTCCTCTCATCCTCCATGCTACGGCTAGCATAGACCACCAATCTGCTGAACTCAGCATCATACTTACGCACTGAACTCTCTCCCTGAGTCAGCTCCATAAACCTCGTCTACAGACAATCTCTAGCCTCTCGAGGAAAGTAGTTGGCGTTGAACTCGCCGAAGAACTCACCCCAGTTCCAAGCACCTCTCCTAGTCTCAATCGACCTCCACCACAGATGAGCGTCCTTACTAAGATAGTGAACGGCAAACTCCACATGATACTCAGCAGGACAACAAATCAATTGAAAGTTACGCTCCACTCTCAAGCACCACTCCTCGGCCCCCTCTGGGCCAACTCTGCCTGAAAAGAAAGGCGTACCAATCTTCTGCATTTGTCCCATCATCACAAGATAGGGAGGACGCTCAGGAACTGCAGCCCTCTGCTGCGCCTTAACCACCAGAGGCCCTGCTGAAGCCGGTGCCAGAGCCACTGCCAGAAACCGCTCCAACAGCTGCGTCAGTAAACCCACAATGACATCATCACGACCCAGAGCTGGAACAGCACCCCCACCTGGGGCCACCCCACCACCACCTCTCCCGGCGCCTCTCCGGGCACCCACACTGGCACTCACGGATCCCACATGATGTGTCGGAGCTGCTCACACCTGTGTAGCACTCGCAGCCACGCAACTCGAAGACTCTGGCACTGGTCCTCTACCACGACCACAGCCTCTACCACGGCCTCTGCCTCTGCCACGACCTCTCGCTCCAGTATCCATCTACCACACAGGACAGGAAAACATGAGCAAACGAGAAGTCAGAAACAATAAAACACACTTACCGCGTAATCTCTTTTAAAAGCGAAGAGGATGGTCTAAAAACTTATAATTGTCTAACCACCAATAAACAATTATCACATAGTCTCAATCATTTAATTTCAATGTCCTAAAAATGTCTAGGCTCTGATACCAAAATGAAACAACTAACACTCTTTTTTTTTTTTTTTTAAATAACCCGAACTAAGCATTCCCATAAATGTTAATTCTCTATGGCTAATTATAACAGTTGCAGAAGTTCTCAAGAAAATAATAATACTCTAATACTTAAATAAACCAATAATTCAATTTCTAATTCAGCTTGTCAATTCCAGTTCAGAATATAGAAAAAAACTCTAGCAACCTAAACACCAGGTTCACTAGACAAACTAAAACAGATAAAACATCCTATCATCCTCTTCGCCGGCCTTGATTCCGCGATCACACATTTCTTTTACCTGCAACACATGGTAAAAAAAGTTGCGTAAGTATTTCATAAATACTCAGTGAACCGGTCATACCATCAACTGGCGTAACAAGCAGGCTCATGCAACATAACAAACAACAACAAATTATATTACAAATCACCACAAACACATTATGGAATTTCAAAGGAAATAATTCAGAACACAAAACTGGTCGTGTCGAGTGACGGCAGAAGGCTGTCGATCGACACGACTACTGCACTCGTGTCGAGCGACACCCTTCTGGTGTCGATCGACACGCCTCCATATCGCACAAGAATCGAGTTACGACCTGATTCTGAGCGATACGAGTCGCAATCCTGCAAACGATCAATACCAAAAACATTCACAAACATTCCAGCAAAAACCACAAACAATTCACACCGAAATCCATCACACAATCATCACGAAATCACCATTCAACCATCATCGCCTAGAAACCTATGGTAGCGAACACACTTCGAGTTTTAGGGATGAAAAAGGATTGAATGGCACAGAAACGCACGATCACAGCCACACACAAGGCTGATTCTCACGTTAAAATGTCAAGGAAAAACCGACAAACGATTCTTCTACGTTCAACTAATGATCAAGTCTAAAAACACTCACAAAAACTCAATTCTCTCCCGAAATCACAAGATTTTCACGTTTTTCTTCTACTGCTCACGGCCACCACTAAACCCACAATTTAAAATGTTAAATCCCTAAACCAGCCCAAAAACCGTAATTAAAATGTTAATTACCCGGATTGGCAAAACCACGTGTCGAGCGTCACACAGACCGTGTCGATCGACACACCATAATCCTTCTTGTCGATCGTGTGTCGATCGACACCAACCTTGTGTTGCTCGACACGAGCACTGAAAACCACTTATTCAGTTCGCGGATGTTACATTAAGAGGTGGAGGAAAGAAAATCTTAACTATCAAGTAAATGTAATATACATCATGTGATGTAACTGTAAGTGCAATACTGCAATTACTATCTTGAAACCATACAACATTAAATTTCAAAGTCAATATGTGACATATTAGATGTATTTCAAAACTTTACAAATGTACTTTTTATTTTTAATGTACTTTTTATTTTTAATTTCAAATAATTAAGTTTTTTACTCTACTTATAGTTTTGTATTATCAACGTTACTGAGCAAAAGCTATAGAGAAACAATATCTTGAAATGAAATCTATAGTATTGTGTTTTAAATAACACTAGACATTATGATAAATAGAAAGTTAAACAATTAATTTTAAGAAAATAGTACACTAAGTTACCATAATTTGTGTATAAGAAATATTCAATATAGCTAACAAATTTTTACACAAACATATATATATTATCAAATAGTAATCATTAATATTCAAAAGTGGTTAAAAATCACATCATATTTTCATGTTCATGCATTATTATTATTTTTTTTTGTCAAATGAGAATATATTGATAATAGAGGAACCAACACAAACATACAACAATATAGGACTAAACATCAGAAGCAACAACTGAATCTAAAAACACATAATTCTTAACAAGTTGAACAACAATAGCGCAATCACCTAAACCTAAACAAGAATCTCTTATAGTGATTCAAATCTACCTCAACGATTAAGGATATATAGCTTTAAGCTTCGGCAAAAGGAAGTACAACATATACTTCAAACAATCTTCCAAAGATGACTGGAAAGAACCAAATGTGTACCACGCCTGAATTAAAACCCAAAGATAGATAAGACCCCACATAGACCTTACAAGTAGGAACAAGGAGCGAACGATCCCTAAACCGGCTGAACCGAGACCCCTAACGAGAACCGCTTCATGCACGGACACGGATAGAGACTAAGCGATGAGCTATTGAGAAGAAACTTGCAAGGTAAGATGAAGCACCAAATACCAAAGCAAACTCGGAAAACGGTTCGAGAGACTAAAAATATACAATACGTAAAACTTGAGACTGAAGAGGAGAGAACCCATGGAGAGCGAAAGTCTCGGCATAGCCAAACACAACCGAGAGCAACCAAGGTAGTGAAACACCAAAGCCGCATCAAAGCAGAGTCAAAACAAACGGAGCCACCACCGAGCTTCGAGTAAATCGACCATTCAAACTAACCTTCAATCACCGTCCTTAATTGTAGACACCTAGAGGAGAGACGAGTGGGCGGAAAAACCTAGAGCAACGGCAGGGAAAAGCCACCTCCGACGAACAAGATCTACATCTCAAAATGGAGAACTCACCTTAACCTCTGGAAACTGGTAGCCGAAAAGAAGAAAGACAAATAAACTGATCTTATTTGTCTTTAAATATAATATGTTCATGTAGAATATAGATCAAACTATTTGTATTCAAAATATATTAAAATTGTAACACAATGTGTTTGATTTTATATGGTTTTATTATAACACATATTTACTTTCTCTGGTTTGTGTCACTTTTGCATGACTAGCAAGATCGGAATAAATTGCGAAAGAGGCACAAAGCATAAAATACAATACCTATATTTCCGAGGTTTCGATTGATTTTACAACATAAATTTGTATATTACTCCGAGATGTGTCAGATTCTCCTAGCAGAGATCAGCTATCAACTACAACAATTAAGTACCGTCGTATAATTGGCAAGAACGTCGAGCAAGTTAATCAATCAATTTTGCTAGAGCTTTGCAACATTTATGGCTATAAAATGGGTTGAACTAATTTTTAACTGTAAATTCTTTTGTTATGTTTTCTTCTGGAAGAAACTGTAATGTTATGAATATCTTCTTCTTTTTTTTGTCGAAAATATTATGAATATCTAGTGAATGATATGCAAGCATATTCTTCGCATATTCTTGCTCAAACTCTCAAAATCCAGAAGTGTGATTTTAATCTTTTATAAGGTGTGAGCGATAAATCTTTACACAAGAATGATGATTCTATGAATTAGGTAACATCATATTATTTTGATATTATTAGGTAACATCATTGTGCATTGGATAAGTTGATTTTAAGTAAATGCTATTAACAGTTTATTAAGATTCGTGTTACTTGAAACAATATTAAGTTATTAAAGAGGGGGGGGGGGGTCCTCCGTTATCTATAGGGCATTATAGATTTTAAACGCTTTTAACAAAGAGATTGTGAATATTAGAACCAATAACACTAAATTTCAAATTGGATTAGTGATATCATTGAATAACAATGGACTATGTTTGGATTTAAACTCCATTAAAAGCCATAATTGAATAACACCCACTAATTAAGTATCATTGAACTATGTTTTTTTTTTTGAATAGAATGTAAAATTTATTCCAAAAAAAAAAACCGTTTTTACAACTAGTGCATCGTTTGTTTTGAAATATGAACGTGTTACATTAAGGATAACTTGGTTAAAATCACCTCGAAGCGAACCATGCTTTCATTCCGCTTTCGTATCTACGATCACCCATCGCTCTAATCGTCGATAAACGGTTCCGAACTTGTTTGTCGATGAAATGGATCAATTGCTTAGGAGGCAAAAGAGTTTTCCCATGACGCCGATCATTACGCTCTCGCCATATAGTATGAAGTGATGCTTGAAATACATACGTCAAAAGGAAGAGATGAATATGGTCACACGACGTGTCCACCAATAACCCCATGATGAGATTCCAATCTGTTGTATATTGTAGCGCTAGCAACTTCTGAGTCAAAGTTTTCCAAATTTCTTCCGAAAACTACATGTAAAGTAGATGTGGTTTATCGATTCGATATTGCTTTGGCAGAAGATACATGTACCAATAGCACCAACATTCCACTTAAGCATACGATCACCCGTAGACAATTGATTCCTAATGGCAAGCCACGCATGGAAAGAGTATTTAGGAGTCGCATACGAGAACCAAATCCCCTTCCACCATGTCGTTGGAGGATCTACCTCTCGTATCAGTTCCCATGTAGCTTTTGAATTGAATTTCGGTTGGAAATTATCACCTTTCTTCCTCCATAGAACGACATCTTCACCATGTCGGGGCTCTTTGCGCTTTTGTTCTTCAATGACATTCTCAATAATGTTATACGTAGCGAACCGATGGGTTCTTCCCCGATGAATACGTAAAGCACTCAACAGTCATGCGGTAAGGGATTCCTAGATGAATACACCCACGCAAACCCGAGACATCTATCAAGCGTCCTTTAGATGATCAATTATCAAGCCAAAAGGAAGTAGTCAAGCCGTTATGAACCTCAACGCGTAGGCACTTCGTAGCTAGATCACTATATTCTAATAGATTCTTCCACATCCAAGATCCTAAAGAGGAGGATTCTTTTGCAGTCCAGAAAGATCCCTTACGAATTAAATACCGTCGAACCCAATCAACCCATAGGGAAGAGTGAGCCGATTGTATTCTCCATATGAGTTTCAACCAACTCACTTTGTTAGCCTCCGCAATTGGTTTGAGTCCCAAGCCTCCCTCTGCTTTTGGTTTACAAACGTCCTTCCAAACTATTTTTGCTTTGGTCGCATTCAAATCCGGACCTGACCAAAGAAATGCAGAACAAAGCTTATTGATTTCCTTCAGGTATGCTTTAGGTAAACGAAATGCTGATATCCAAAAGTTTGTGAGACTATAAATTACGGAGCCAATTAGTTGAAGACGACCTGCGAATGATAGAAATCGCGCTGTCCAACTACTAATCTTTCCTCGAATCTTTTCTAGTAATGTGTTAAAATCATGAATTGTCATCCTTTTTGTCAATAGAGGAAGACCCAAATACCTCACCGGTAGTGATCCTGAACCAAAGGGAAATTGTTCTAGAATATCAGCTTTATTTTTCTCAGTCACACCCGCCATATATATCGTTGATTTTTCAAGACTTATTGTTAATCCCGATATAAGTGCAAACTCATTGAAAACCTGGAGGACCCCCTGAATAGATCGCTTACTCCTATCGGCAAATATCAATAAATCATCCGCAAAACACAAATGCGTGAGCTTTGCATTTTTACAAGATGGGTGATAACCAATTTTCTGGTCTACTACAGATTTATCCAACATCCGAGAGAGAACATTCATGCAAATGATGAAGAGGTAAGGTGATAGGGAGAAACCTTGACGGAGACCTCGTTCACTCTTAAAAAATCGTGCCAATTCTCCATTAACCTGAACCGAGAAAGAAGCCGTAGTAACACATAACTTAATCCAGTGGATGAATTTATCTGGAACCTTTAGAGCCGAAAGTGTAGACAACAAAAATGACCATTGTATCGAATCAAACGCTTTTGAGATATCAATCTTAATTGCGCACCTGGAGGATATCGTATCTTTGTGATAGTTCTTAACCAATTCGGAAGCCAAGAGGACATTTTCCATCAACAATCTGTTCTTAACGAATGCCGACTGATTCGGTTCAATAAATTTTGGAAGGATCGCTTTGAGTCGGTTAGCCAAGATTTTAGAGATAATCTTGTACAAAACATTGCAGCAAGATATCGGTCTATAATCTTTCATTACCCGGGCTTCAATTTTCGTTGGAATAAGTGCCAAGATTGTCGAGTTAATACCTTTTGGAAAAAACCCTTTATCGAAAAATGATTGCACAGCTACAACTACATCATGTCCCACAATCGACCAAGCTTCCCGAAAGAACTCAGCCGTATAACCATCCGGCCCCGGAGCTTTATTTCCCGGCATAGGAAACACAACCCCCTTAATTTCCTCTTCTGTCACTACTCGGCTTAAGATTTCTGCCTCCATGTCACTACATTCAAACTTGAGTAACTCTTGGAGTGACTCTATCGTCATTTCTTCATATTTCTCGATCTGATGAGTTAAAAAATTTATAAAAAAACTTTTAGCTTCCACCTTAATATAGTTCTTGAACTATGTTTATATCTCATGTAACATAGAATTTAACTATTGTTATACAAAAACCTTGAAGTGGATATTTTCACACCCTAGCTCCGGGTCTAATAATCCGAGAGCGGGGTGTTATAGATATAACCAAAGAGTTCATGTAACATATTAATGTAGAATTTCTAATTAGTCAATTTTCTAGTAAATTGTTCGATATAGACTAATTATATTTTAAAAAAAAAAGGAGAAAATATATATGGTAACAAGAAAAGAAAAAAGGGGAAGATACAGGAAAAAAAAACAAATGCAAATGCCAATCCATATACAAAAATTAAACTTCAACACCATGATTATATATATATATATAGTCCTCATGAGGAGGAACAGAATAATTGAATTGTGTTGTGATCTTCAAATAGAGTACATATCGGAGAGTGCTTTAAGGAACCTAAGCTTCAACTTCAAGTGCACAATATAATCGACGGTCTTCGATAAAAGCATATCCGGGTGGTTGCATCTCTGACCACCTGGAATCAGTATTTGAAGCTTCCTCACCTTCATTTGGAGCAACCCGGATCCTGATCCAGACCCATGACCCGTTTTGTTGTTCTTCTTCTTGCTTACCGTCCTCTTGTATTTCTTTGTCTCCTCCATTGCCTTTTTGTTTAATGACAACACTTTTAAGAGTTGTGATGCAAATGAATGTGCGGGTGGTCCATATTTAAAGAGTCTAAGCTTCTAAACCAGTCAGAGGGTTTCTATGTTATTATTTTTGTTTGTATTTTAATTATCGCTCATTCATAGAGTTTGTTGTTTTCTAAATCCTTGCTTACGTCCACACGCTCGATCTTTATGGTCCTTTCTATTTGTGCGATGAGAAAGCATTATCCACTAGAGAAAGATTGGTAACCCCGGTCGCTAATTATTCCCAAAAACTCGAAAGATATATAATCACGTGCTGGATTTCGCTAATTTTTGTTTTGTTTTGTAATGTAAAAGATTATTTGAACATCTGTCTAACCTTTTTAGATATCTAATTTGTTCTACCCATGTTTCTATAATTTTATTTCAATAAACTCCTTACGTTAGGAAAATAAGCTACAACAAAAACCTCGTAAGTCTAGAGCTAACGGCCAGAATATTATGTATCGATCAAATAAATCAATTAATAGGGGATTAGCAAGTGGTTTATCCTCCACATTGTGTAATTTTTGTTGTTGATGTTGTGTGTGTTTTTTTTTTTTTTTAGTTAGACTTTATACTATTTGATAGCTTTGCACGTCGACTTTAATTTGCGTATTTTTGTTAAAATCAATCATCGGCGACCTAAACTTATGCAGAAACTCTATTTCAAAAAAAAAAAAAAAAATTATGCAGAAACTATGGCATTAACTAACAAAATACTGTTCAAGGTAACATAAAATTTATATGTACTGTTAAGACCGTCACAATGGAGACCCGGGTGGAGAGTGTCTAAATTTTTTTTAGAATTAAATATATTAAATTTTAAACACTTAAAAACTTGAGTATCTAAAATTTAATATATTTAATTTTAAAAAGTTTTTAGACACTCTCCATCCGGATCTCCATTGTGGATGCTCTAACGGACTTTTTTAGAGTAGAGCCTAGAGAAACCACATTATTGGATGTATGGTTATAAACTAAACAATATTAGTATTTTAACATAATTAAATTATTTAATTAAAATTTAATATTTTGAAAGAAATTGAACTATTTACAATTAGACTTCTGTCATGAGAGTATCTCATGAGTATCTCGAAGTCTCTCAATGTCACAGAATATGTAATTATATATTCATACGATTAACAAAAAAAAAAAATTCACTTCAATTTGTTTTCTCTAGTTATACGTTTTCAAAATTCATCCGGTATCACGACAACACGGTTGGTAACTAACACACCACTAGACATCACATTTCACATCTTCACAATATTACACTGTGAAATTCATCACTCCATAGTCATAGAATATGTGTCCCAAAAACTATTTATTCTCAATCACATGGTATAGGGGTTTAGAGGTGCGAAAGAGGGAAAAACGGCCGATTCCTCCTTGTACACTTGTACACGGTCCCGTTCCTACCTTGTACTCTTAAACGGTGCAAATACATATTTGTACCCTGTTTTAATTTAAATTTTCAATTTCTACTAATGTATAAGTGTCATTACCTACTTTAACCAATACACCGTTAGTCAAACCGTAAAATATATTCAGATTTGATCCGTAATCAGTCAAGAAAATCAAAGAATTCGATTACGAAACATAGTTGTTTTAGGATTTTTTTTAACTGGAATAATTTTAACTAAAACGATGTCGGTTAGTTGAAAAAAATTATGACTTAAACGAAGTTGATTTAGTAAATCTCACACAATTCCCGGTTTGGGACGTTTTAAACATAATTTTATATATATATATATATATATATATATATATATATATATATATATATATAAAATTTGATCCGTAATCGAACGAGAAAATCAAAGAATTCGATTACGAAACGTAGTCGTTTTAGGATTTCTTTTAACTGGAATAATTTTAACTAAAACGATGTCGTTTAGTTGAAAAAAAATATGACTTAAACTAAGTTGATTTTGTAAATCTCACACAATTCTCGGTTTGGAACGTTCTAAACATAATTTTATATGTATAAAAAAAAAATTGATCCGTAATCGATCGAGAAAATCAAAGAATTCGATTACGAAACGTAGTCGTTTTAGGATTTCTGGAATATTTTTAACTAAAACGATGTCTTTTAGTTGGAAAAAATTATGACTTAAACGACGTTGATTTTGTAAATCTCACACAATTCTCGGTTTGGGAAGTTCTAAACATAATTAAAAAAAAAATATTATGACTTAAACGATTAAAACGACGTCGTTTTGGGTGATATTTAAAAAAACAAATCTAAATATATTTAACTGTTTGACTAACGGTGTATTGGTCAAAGTAGGTAATGACACTTATACATTAGTATATGTCGAAAATTTAAATTAAAACAGGGTACAGATATGTATTCGCACCATTCAACAGTACAATGTAGGAACGGGACCATGTACAAGTGTACAAGGAGGAATCGGCCGATTTCCCTGCGAAAGTGAGAGAAGAATGGTTCATTTTTTTACCGATGATCTCCTTCGCTTTTGTATACTGCCAAAGATAAATTAATGCAAATGTGTATGTGTAATGTGGCTGTGAATGATGTGCATGTGGAAGAAATTAGAAGAAAAGAAAAGATTTTGGTTTAATCTAGGGCCCACCATAAAAGAGAGTAAATGAGAATACAATTTTCCTCTCATTTTAATCGGAAGGAAGTTTTCTTCCCAAAAAAAAACTGAATGCTTGGTGAAAATAAAAAAGATTCTCTCTTGATTGTGACGTTAGAAGAAATCAGAAGAAATATCATTCCTCTTGACTGGTGAAAAATTAGAAGAAAATAATTACTTTCTTTTCTTTTCTTCTGAGAATGTCTAACAGTCATAGCCTAAAAATGTTTCTTGGGCCGACAGTATACAATGTTCCGAAGTGCCAACTGGACACTACGCACGTGTTTCGACAGCTTAGCTTTTGCAAAGTCTCGTTTCTAGCCATCAATGCTTCGACATCTACGCGATCTCTTCTACAGGTCTCTCTCTCATTATTGTGCATGGATTAATCCACATAATACGATTAAATTATCACATTGATATGAGGAATTATATGGTTCCAAAGTTTCAAAAATAATATATATATATTCCAAAATTCTCTTGTTGAAGTAACATACATTTTTCAACATATGATTAACTACAAACATGTTAAAACAAAACCTACGAATTTGGCTACAATTGTTGCAATTGCAATGACTAATAATATTCATGGAATTGAGAGAGAGACATGGAGAAAGAATTACTATATATCTCAATTGGTCAAGGCTCTGTAAAACAGAATTAAACATAAAAAACTTTCATAAAAATAAAACTACTATATATATATATATATATACAAGGAGGCGCTGCACAAGTGCAACACGAGCAACTGCACAAGGCCCAAAATGAAATTTTTGAGGGCTTAAAATCTTTTATTTTTGAAAATTTTTAGAGTTAAAATTAATTTTTTGAGGGCCTAAAATATTTTTTATATGAATAAAAAACCAATTTTTGACAAATTGCATAGGATTATAATAGTGATTGACCATTATAGAACTACATAAACATATATTTCACTTATGAGCATGTTTATAAATACATATATTTACGATATCTTATAGATTTTTCTTCATCATCTTTCCACAATCATATCTTTGTTATCTCTATTCAATTATTTTAGTTGACTTTTCGCATATATTGAGAAAATACATTAGAGGAGCCGACTAATCACAATTCACAAATCCTACACTACATTCAGAGTACGTGGCACGGTGATTTCACGAAATGGACCACTCTACCAATCACGAAATGGACCTTATATATCTATATATATATACACGTGTGTGTGTGTATGAAAATAATGATCAATGATGATTGATAAAGGATGAAGGGTGAAGTCAAGTGAGCTAATTTAGCTTAGGGCTTTTGACAACCTGACCAGATGGCTAGCTATGTATATCCATGTGTGTGACCAGTTAACACATCGGCAAATCGACGTGGCTGATGTGCCATGTAGGTCCCATTGCTCCCACCGTCATTTCTCACCGTCCGATCATATGCCCATACGTATCATCATGCATGGTTTTTTTTTTTCCTTTTTAAAACACAGATTATTTATTTATTGTAATTTCTAAATTAAATATCTGATCATGGATTGTTCATGCATGGATGTGGAGAGGCACCGCAGTCTATGGAAACAGCTCCCTACTATTGTTTGTTTCCTTCTTTTGTGTTTTCTTTGGATTAATTTGGCGGGATCCCGGAACAATTTTTGGAAAAACATTTTCACATTTCTTTTAATGAAGGTGAGTAATTCGAAGATAATGTATCTATTTTTTTAACAATAAAAAAAAAGATGATATAATTGAATTCATATAAAACTAGCTATTTCACTACAATTAAGTATTTATTAAGCATTCATATAGAACCAAACCTTTCTGGTGTGCATTTTTTCATATGTTGTACTTGTATCAATTCCTCTTACTTTACTGTTTAATTTTTTTATGTCTTTATTCTAAAAAAATTTTAAGCAAATTTTGTTTAGAGTTTAAAAAATAATAATTTTGGGATGAATATCATACCCTTGCTTAAGCTTTTTTACTGTTTTCTTAAAAAGTTTATCAACCTTCTCCCTAAAAAAAAGAACTCATCAGCATTGGTGCTTGTAACGCCCCGACCGCCGTCGTAGGGGAAATCCTCATCTCCCAATGGGCCCCACGTCCACTCTCAGCCCATGGGCCCACCCATGTCCAACGGTCGGTGCGTTAGTCCGGGAGGCTCGAAAGTCATGTTTACTGATCCTGCAAATCACCACGCGATTTTTTCTTGTGTTTTGACATCACTCACACGATACTGGAAATGAGTTCCCAGTAGGTCACTCATCTTGAAACTACTCCAGCTCAAGATACCGTTGGCTCGAAGGATGCGTCCCGAGAGTGCGAGCGGTATGTTGTCTTGTGTGGATTAGACGGAGCCTCTGAGATCATGGGAGGATCTCGTGTGGTATTGGCCAAGTCAGGTCAGGATTTAGTCCATGTTGGACGGGTTTGAGGATTGGGTGAGGATCTTAAGTAGTGTTGACTGAATAGGTCAAGTGTATGGTCTGTGATAGACGGTTCGGGAGGCTCGAGTTGTGAGCCAAAGTATCGCGGGTCAGGCTAGGCCTTGGATGGAGTTCTGGTAACAGATGTAGCATTTGTGAAATCCAAACCGGAATTGACGGGTGGTTATACATGTTCTTGTTTGATTGTTGTACGATCGACCGCCAGGCCTAGTTGGATTAAAAATGTTGCATAGAAGGTTCCGGGCGAATCTAGGCATGTAATGGGCATTTCGAGTTGTGGTTATGCTTTTCGGCTTGACAAATGCGCCTGCGGTATGCACAAGATTATTACGGCGTGATCAAGGAATTTTGGGAAGTGTTCGTTTCGTACTCAGCGTTTATCTCTTGGACTATTCGAAGAATCATGAGGAGCATGAAGTTCATTGCGTTTGGTTCTGGAGAGGCTCGGGAGCAGAAGTTGTATACATAGTCGAGCAAGTGCGGTTAGGAGAAGCGCCGGTTTTGGTTGCAGGAAGGCAGAGTGGAGTATCTGAAGGTAGAGTGGAGTATCTGAAGGTTTAAGGTTCATCGCAATGGATGGCAAACCAGTATTCTGAGGAGTTCTTGGTCTCTCGCGTTATCATCATATCCAGACAAGGGGAGCAAATATCGGAGGAAATTGTGCAAAACGAGCAAGGATCATTTCGGTTTATTGGAAGGTTGTCTGGGTTATAAAAAGGGAGCGGAGTTCACGAGATTGAGGAATGGCGTATTTTAAGAGTACTCAGATGTCTTGGTGATTCCAGTCATGGATAATGTTCTAAGTGTACTCAAGAAGTCCTCAGGATCAGGCAAAGCAACAGAGGTTAGTTCTGAAAAAAAAATTTATGGAACAAAAGCGTTTGGTTGTTCAAGCGGGAGTAAGTTGTGGCAGGGTGAGATGGTATTTTCTCGGCCACGTAATGTTGCAGGAGAAGTTTCAGAGGATCGGTCTAAGTTGGGAACTATCGAAGATTGGCGTATGTTGCGTATCGTCACGCGTTCAGGAGTGCATTGAATGTTTGTGTGGCTCAAAAGAGGAATCCGAGTCATGAGTTGTTTTGAGGCAATCGGTTCAGTTTTCATGTCTCTTCGAACGGGACATGCAGGTTATAGGCAAGTGTATCGGCCAATGGATGGTTACGCTGAGGCGCCAGGAGTGGATTTGGACCCTTGTTGGGCAGTCCAATTTTTGATTTTCAGCGCTCGGTATTTATTACTCTAGGGACTGCGGTCCCGAATAACTCATGTGTTTTAAGGAGATGTGAGCTCTCTGGTATGTTGATTGGGATGGGAGTTTCCCAGATACCGTCGACTCGAAGGATGCGTCCCGAGAGTGCGAATAGTATGTTTTCCTGATGGGCCACAGGATGCGTCCTATGGGTGTCAAGGGTAAACTAAGTTAAGGGCAATAGTTATTTGGTGTTGTGCTTCGGAATTGAGGTGGGGATCTTCAGGAAGTCAGTTGTGTTACCCAAGTGTTCGATAAAAGCATAGTTATGATGTCAAAGTATTAATGTCGAGTCAATATCATGGAAAGTATCCCTAGTTTTCAGATGCTTGCACGCGTATATGTTGATCACCCTAAGGAAGTATTTTCCTATATAGAGCCAGAGCATGAGGGAGACGTCCTGAGAGTGGAGTGGCATCGGCATCGTTACCTCGAAGGAGACGTCCTGAGAGTGTGATGATGACGGTATAAGTATGAGTAATCGATATCCGACCGGGGCATAAGAATGAAACGGGATACGGACCTCTAAGATATTTCTTTTCGTTCGGTTCCGCCGATTTGGGATTAGCGGATGCAGCATCTTTGGTTGTGCATGTTCTTGTTTGATTGTTGTGCAATCGATCGATCCAATTCTGGGTCTACAGTTGGTCGTGCATGTTCTTGTTTGATTGTTGTGTGATCAGTTGGGCAGACCTAGGCAGGATTAGTAAACGTTGCATTTGTATATTCCAAGTCAGGAGCTGTGCGTATCTAGGCTGTTTAGAGTAGTTTTAGGTTTTATTGTTGGTGGGCGTTTTAGAATTTATTATGGATGACTCATTATCTGGAGACGGTGGCTTCCAGAGTATGTATCAGGGACGGTAGTTTCCTGTATACATGCTGACAGACGGTGGTTCTCTCCAGGAGACGGTGGTTTTCCTGTGTACTGATACTGGGACGGTGGTTTCCTTTATGGTAGTGAGAGCCTATATTGGGACGGTGGTTTCCTCTATAGTGCTGAGAGGCGGTAGTTCTCTCGAAGGGACGGTGTTTTCCCTAGAGTGTGTGTGTGTGGATGAGTTAAAACGTAATAAATGGCTGAAAACATGCGTATAAGCGTGGATGTAGTTGTGGACTTTTGAGATTACGTGAGAATCTCTTATGGTATTGGCCGGTGCGGGCCAAAGTTAGTCCGGTGTGGACTTGTGTCTTGGGATCCTGAGGCAAAGATGATGCTAAAGTTCAGGAAGTGGTTCGACAAGCAGGTCGCCGTTTGAGCTTTATTCCTCTTTGTGGTCCTAGTTTCGTTGATTAGCATGGTTGCTTATTTTGTATTTTCGTTTTAGTTGTAACAATTATATTTTTGGAGATTTATAAGATGGAGTTGTTCTTATTTATCTGTTTCTATAAGAGGGTTTTCTTATATGTGTTATGTGGTGATATCCCGGGTTTAGGGAGTATCGAGTTTGGCCACACAAGGTAGTTCTAGTCGATAGATGTTTAAAGACGTTTGTAATTTATTACTCTAGGGGTTGCGGTCCCGAATAACTCATTCATTTTGTTTTGGAGAGAATGCGTTATCTCGAGGGGATGATTAGTCTCTCCTGTGTACCCGGAGCTCAAAGGATGCGTCCTGAGAGTGGAAGGGGCACGGTGTACCCGGAGCTCAAAGGATGAGTCCAGAGAGTGGAAGGGACATGAGACACCGATAGCTCAAAGGATGCGTCCTGCGAGTGGGAGTGGTGTGACACCAATAGCTCAAGGGATGCGTCCTGCGAGTGGGAGGGGTGTGGAATGAGTTAGGAGTAATAGATGTCTGGAAACGGGCGTATAAACATGAGATTAGACGAGAGCCTCGGAGATCGGATGTAGGATCTTGGGAGATATGGACCGGTTTTGGGTCAGATATGAGTCTTTGATAGACGATTTTATGAGGATTCGAGGACGAGTCCAGTTTAGTGGGGGAGAATTGTAACATCCCATTTGCAATTTTTGTATTTGGAAAAGGGGTGTCGATCAACACCAGTGGTGGGTGTCGATCGACACCAAGTTCTGCGATCGGTTTCGGTTAAGTTTTAATCGTCCGGTTTGGCTCGGTTTGAAGGATAAACCCTAGGGCTTCCCTATTTAAGTCTTTTAGCAGACTTTTGGCCATGGAGGGGAATAGGGAATCGTGAGAGAGAGAGAGAGAGAGATAAGATTTTGTGTGAGTTTTCGAAGGATTGTTGCAAAGAAATCCCTCGGAAACCTTCTTGTTTGATTCCTAGAGCGTAGATTTAACCGTGTGGCATATCTAGTGGCGTTAGATTCTGGTTCCAGTGAATTGTGGCATTGTTTCGTCGCTGTTTCAGTATGATTTCGTGACTTCCCTCGTTCGTTCCCTTTCCAATCCTAAATCGAGGTAAAAGAAAGTTGAGATCGTGGAATCATGGCTGGGACGAGAGGATGATTAGGATCTCTAGATTATTTGTTTTGGTATTACATTTGGTAGAACCTGGTTTAGGTTGCTAGAAATGTTGAGATGAATTGGAATTTGTTTTAATGGTTTAATGTTAATGTTGATTCTGTTGGTTATTAGTTGTTGGTTTGAGTTAACCGTTGAGAATTGGTATTTATGGGAATACTTAATTCGGGTTTATAATAATAAAAAAAAAAGCTTGGTTGTTTCATACCATTTCCAGTATATGCGTTATGAGAATATTTATGGCTTTCCTCAAATAATAAATCTGGATGCGTATGTCTTGGATAGTATGGTTTATTAGACCTCATTGTTCTATTTCTTATTCGATTTATTTCTTGATTTTCATTTTCAGATTGTATAGAAGATTGTATAGATTCGCTATCATTTTCATCTATGATATTGATTCCCTTTTCTTTATCTAGGCTATTTAGTCTAGTGGCTATTGATTTTAGAATCTTATCTTCAGGAAATTTGACTTGTCTATGTGCTGGTTTAAATATTGGCGTTGTTATCGAAGAGAAAGGATGTTGCATAGATTTATAAATATCTAATTTAGTGCTTTCTTGATTGTTTAATTTATTGTCTATATGATCTACTTGTTTAGAGATTGTATGTAATATTTGACTTTGATAATTGTTTTGTTGATATATTGCTTTAATATCTTGCATACTTACCGGGTCTTTGTCTTCTTTATTAGCTCCGGTTTTAAAAGTTATAGCTATTATTTGTCTATTATGGGTTTCTATTTTTAAGTCCCTTAGAGGTGGATGAATTGACTTAGTTCTAATTCCTTCTGATGTTTCCCATATTTGAGTTAAAGTAGAACTAGTATTAATTGTTTTAAATGGATAATTGATATTATGAGTAATTGAATATGTTTCAAACCATACAAAAAATGGGATATCTATTTGTTTTGATTGCATATAATTATACCAATTTTCTCTAAATTCAGTAGTCCGTTGATCAGAGAATGTTTCGAAGTACCAACTTCTTTTTTCTTGATTTTCCTTGGAATAAAAGTCTTCTTTTATATATTGTTTATTAATTTCATATTCTTTTAATATGACATTTATTGAAAAATCTGATCTTGTAGGAGATGTTGGATATTGCCTTGTTTCTGGTGTAGCTATAGGAGCTTTAAACCTAATGTTATGATCTTGGTTATCATTTTGATGATCTTGGTTATTATTTTGATTTACGCTTTCTGTTTCCGAATCAGCACTAGATTGTCTAGTACGGTATTCAGAAAAAGAAGCTCTTGAATGATATTCGCTGATCCTTGGTGGAGGTAGCTCCCTATAGGATCCGAATTTTAATAATATTTTACAATCTCTTTGCTCTATTATTTGTGAGATATTTTTCTGTTCAATATTTCTTGGTGGTTGAGTAATATCGATTTTCCATTGATCCGGAATGGTTATTTCATTCCAGTGTAATTGCTTAGGTGTATATGTAACTGTTGGAGTATCATTACTATGAACTGCTAATATTGTAGTTTCTCCTTTATTGTCTTCTAGTAGACATCTTGGATTAAATTCAGAGGTTGATAACTTAAAATAGATTTTATAGAGTAATAAATATCCATGTCGATCCTGTTGGAATTTGATTTCTGGAAGATGAACATTTAACACTAAAGTGTTTAGTATTGTTGGATCATTTAGGCTTACTTGGTAATTAGGAGCACAATTGAAATAAACTGCCCCGTTACATAAGTTAGACTGGACTGCTCCGAGAAGCGAATCTTCAAATTTTAATAGGGTTTTGTCCCTTAATAGCATTAGTATTGGAGAATCAATACCAATTCTGGTTAAGGGTTTAATAGCTACTTGAATGAGTCCAAAATGGATATAATTATATCCTCTTTGCTTATAATAGTTTAAGGATATCTTTGATAATAATTGTATTTCTTCGAACTCATCTTTTAAAGATAAGTTTTCTTCATGATCTTTTATTGAATATCCGGTTCTGAATTCAAATTTTCCAATTTGATAAATACAGGGTGCATCTATGCTAGGTAAAGGATTTTTTGAAATATCTTGGTCAAATGATGTTATTTTTGTCCTAATTTCTCTTGAATTAATTGGTGCACGGGATGAGGAAGTAGAGGCATGATTGGATTTAAAAACTTTCTAATAGAAGCTGCCATGATTTTATCCTAAATTAAACTCATATTCAGATAGAGTCTTACCAGTTCTTTTAGGACGCGGCTGCTGGTTTACCAACGGTCTTACTGCCTTCTTCTAGGGCTTGCGGCCTGGAACACCATGAGGCTTGGCGTCTTCAAGAAAAAAGGTCTTGTTCGTGAACAGGTTAGTCTTTAGAATAAAACTTTGAAAACTTCTTGAAATCTTTTAAGAAAAATATGCTAAAAATTGCATCTATTTAATAAAAGGATTTTGGCAATCTGATATCATTTATTGCTTGCTACAGTAACTTTGCTACAGTAACTTGCTTTTTTATTTTTATAAATTTAAAATACTTTACACGGTTGATGATTTAAAGATTTGAAATTTTTAATGATACTTATAAAATTACAAAGTTTTGATATTTAAAATTTAAAACTTGAAAAGTTTACAATAAAAAGATTTGAGAGTTTTTAGAGAGAGGTTTTGTAGAGTGAGAGAGTTGTGCGGAGAATGCTTGTCGCAAATAAATTTGGTTTAGGGTTTTGTGAACAATTGAACCTGAATTTATTGCTTGTTTAAATTAATATGAGTTTGCAACGACAGTTGGTTTTCTAGGATTTAGACATAGTTAATCGGATCAGTCCGTGTAGCCTTGTGGAGTCTGCGTTCGTGTGCCTTTGCATCTCAATTCTGTTTGTTTTTCTCGTTTTAGGCTAATGTTGTGACCATGGTTCTAGGCAATGAAAGAATGTTTGTGATGTGTTTGGTGATTGATTCATGTGAAATTGTGTAATTGATGTGTGCTATGTGATTTGGTGGTATTGTGGTGGTATTCGTTGTGTTTCTTGTGCAGGTTGGCGACTAGAGTGACCAAAATCGGAACGAGAGAGGAAAGACTCGATTATGGTGCACTGTGAGGCATGTCGATCGACACCAGGAGGGTGTCGAGCGACACGAGTGCAGTTTGTGGAGCGACACGAGTGCAGTTGTCGTGTTGATCGACACCCTTTGGGTGTCGCTGGTGTCGCTCGAGACGAACTGTTCTGGTTCTGAAATTGTTTAAATCGCACTGTGATGTTTGGTGTTGGTTATTGTTGATATGTATCCGTGTTACCTAAGCCTGAGTGATATGCCGTAGGTGGTATGACCAGTCCACTAAGTATTTATTAAATACTTACACAACTCATTTCCCAATGTGTTGATGGTAAATATTTATTGGATTATTGGTTTAATGAGTTGTTTGGTTTTCCGCTGAGTATTTGGTAATTATTGAATTAGCCGTTGAGAATTAATAATTATGGAATTATTAATTCGGGTTAATTATTAAAAAAAAAAAGAGTTGGTTGTTTCATTTTGGTATCAGAGCCCTTACGGTTTTAGGACAGTTAAAATTGTGTGAACTGAGACTATGTGATTTAAATTAATTATGAATAGTTTGTTAATTTATTAGTCTTAGATCATCCTTTCTGGGCCTATAAAAAAATTCCGCAGTATGTTTTATTTGTTGTTTGTGACTTCTTTTAGCCTATGTTCTTATTAATGTGTGAGTGCAGAGAGATGGATACCGGAGCGATACAACCGATTAATCAAATTCAAATCTGATAGGCTTATTTTTTTTAAGTAATATCGTTTCTCAGGTTTATAAACTATTTGCATGATGACGCATTTTCTAAGATATTGGCTTTTAGATGTAAATTCTTTATACATAAACAATCGTGAACAATCGTGAAGGCGGTGAAGCACATGATGCATTTGTTCTGTGAATAATCTAAGTCTATGATCGCATCGATTCTTTAATCTATAAAGTAAATGAATTGCATGAAACTGATGGGTTTTATTTTTTTAGCCCATACGGTTATATATACTATTATACACACGCACACACATAGCATGGTATCTACCACGTACCATCACAATAATAGCATATTTCTCATTTGGGACTAGAGTATATGAATGAATAAATGATGATACCCATGTGTTTGTTGCAAAGGTTTAATTGTGTAATTTGGTTAAATTTCATCAACCAATTTTAGCTTAATATATACATTAACCCATACTCTCATGTGTTTTGGCCAGCTCAGTGTCCGCCATTTTAATTTATTCTTATAGCAAGTTGAGTTTCTTAGAGAGAAGAAAAACAAGAACCGTTAGTTTTTCAGTTGTGAATAGTATAATCTCGATTAGTCGATTATTCGATTGCTCTCCATTATATTTTCCCCCAAATAAACCCCTTAACTTTTTTTTTTGTAATTAGCAAAACAAAACAATAAGTTTTCGTTTGTGTAGACTTATGTGGATCAGCAAAGACAAATGGGAATTGGGCTGACGAGTCCATCAAGGTACAAAAGAGAGAGACTGGTTCGGGCATGCTGTGTTACTCAAGCCCATGAAGAGGAAAAGGAAAAAGAAGATCTATAAAAGGAGGAAGACTCCAAGGAGATCATGATGACAATTACAATCACGTAATATACAAGCTTAGGGTTTACATTATTCTCTAAGTTGTTTCCTCTTTTATCTCTCTAAGAAATCTCTTGTAAGAAACCCTAGAAACCGCCATAGTAGGAGTGTGTTGTAAGCTCTTGATTCTTCTAGTGAAGTTTGAGCGTGTCGTCGCTCACGAGACGTACCACCGCGTTGGTGGGAACTCGTTAAGTCTTGTGTCTTATTTAATTCCTGCTAAGTAAAACACAAGGTCGGATCGAATCAAATGAGTTACACAGATAGCTTCCGCTAACAATTATCTCAACAAGTGGTATCAGAGCATCCAGGGGGTTGCTCGGGACATCTAGGGTTTACAGGAAAGAGATCAGGGTATTACCGAAGGGAAGACTTTCGGTGATGAGGTGTATTATCAAAGAGAAGATTTCGGTGATCAGGGTATTACCAGAGAGAAGATTTCTGGTGATCAGGGCTGTTCGTGATCGCAGCAGAGAGAGAGAGATCTGTAACCGGCGTGTTGCAGAAGTTAGGTTGAGGAAGAAGGGTACTAGTTCTTGGAAGACAAGATTTGTACAACAAGGTTCATCAGAAAAATGAATCTAGGTTGAAGGTGAAAGAAGATGGATCCTACACCAGGGAGATTCGAGATGGAGAAGTTTGATGGAAGTGAAGACTTTGGACTTTGGAAGTTCAAGTTACTTGGTCAGCTGGAGATCCAAGGGTTGTTGTGTGTCCTCAACGAGGACTAGACCACTGTATCTACAACAACAATGAAGGAAGGTGACTCTCCAGCTGTAACTCAAACCAAGGCAGATCCTAAGAAGGCAGAAAAAGTTCTGAGGACAAGGAATCTGATTGCTACATGTTTAAGTGATCGTATCCTGAGGAAGGTGATGAAGGAGGCTACAGCTTTGGGCATGTGGAAAGCCCTGGAAAAGGAGTATCAGACAAAGTCGCTACCAAATAGGATTTATTTGAAGCAACAGTTTGCTAGTTTCAGAATGGAAGAAGGTAAAATCAATAGAGGAGAATGCTGATAGTTTTCTGAAACTTGTAGCTGACTTGGCTCGCTTGAAGGTTGAAATCTCTGAAGAAGATCAAGCTATACAGTTGTTGTCTAGTCTCCCTCCTCTGTTTGAGCCATTGGTACATACTCTGAAGTATGGTACAAGGAAAGAGACTATCACGGTGAGTGAAGTCACCAGTGCTGCTTATGATAAAGAGATAGAGTTAAAGTAGAAAGGAAAGCTCTACAAAGGTAACTCATGATCATAGAGTCTATATGTTGGACCTAGAGGTAGATCAGGAAATAGGGGTAGCAGCAGTAACAGAGGTAGGTCTACGAGTAAGGTGAGACCCAGGTCTAGACCGAGGTACAACAAGGCAAACAAAGGTGCCTGTTATATATGTGGGAAAAGGGACATTGGAAGAGAGAATGTCCGGATAAGTGAAAACACAAACCTAATGAATCAGCAAACGCTGTGATGGAGGTACCACAGCCGATGGTGCTGACAATGAGCACTGAAGTGTTGTATGGGGAATGGATCTTGGATTCAGGCTGCACCTTCCATATGACACCAGATAGGGATTTACTCTTTGGAGGTTCCAGTGGTTCAGAAAGTGTTCATGGTTCAGATACGAAAGACGAATCAGGTGAATATCAGTCAGAGGGATCAGAAAGTTCAGAGGAACCAGAAGATGGTTCAGGTGTGTCAGAGTCTATGCAGATAGGTGGAGATTCGGAAGACGGATCAGGTGGAGGCTTGGAAAGCTACATACTTACTAGGGACAGAGTAAGAAGGGAAAACGTAAAGAAGCCTGCCAGATATGAGGATGGAGACTTCGTAGCTTATGCCTTATCAGTTGCTGAGGATATTGAGGAAGAGGAGCCTAAGACGTACAAGGAAGCAATGAGCTGCTGGAAAAAGAAGTTATTGGGATAGTGCTGCTAAGGATGAGATGGACTCACTGCTTAGGAATGGAACATGGGTTATGAATGAGAGACATAAGGGTCAGAAGACTATTGGCTGTAAATGGATTTTTAAGCTAAAACCAAGAATACCAGGTGTGGAGAAACAAAGGTATAAAGCCAGATTGGTGGCTGAGGGTTTTTTGCAGAAGGAAGGAATAGACTACAACGAGATATTCTCACCAGTAGTAAAGGACACTTCAATACGGATTATGCTTTCTATTGTGGTTAATCTAGACTATGAGCTGGAACAAATGGATGTTAAGACAGCTTTTCTTCATGGTAATCTAGATGAAAAGATCTTGATGAATCAACTGGAGGGATTCATTAAGAAGGGTGATGAGAATAAGGTATGTCTATTGAAGAAGAGTCTGTATGGTATGAAGAAGTCACCTAGGCAGTGGAACTTGAGGTTCGACAGTTTCATGACGAAACTGAAGTTCATCAGAAACAGCAAGGATTCATGTGTTTACATGAGGGACACACAGACTGATAAAGCTATCTATCTACTGCTGTATGTAGATGATATGCTGATTGCATCAGGGAAAAAGTATGTGATCATGGAACTGAAAGAAAGTCTGAACAAGGAATTTGAGATGAAAGATTTGGGTAAAGCTTTGAGGATCCTAGGCATGGATATCATTAGAGACAGAGAAAAGGGTACTCTATTTCTATCTCAGGTTAGCCTACTTGGAGAAGGTATTAAAAACGTTTGGTATGATTGACTGTTCACCAGTTACAACACCTATAACTACACATTTCAAGCTAAGAAGTCTAACTCCAGAAGAAAAGAAGGAACAAGCAGAGGTTATGGATAAGGTTCCATATGCAAGTGTTGTTGGGGGTTTGATGTATGCAATGATTGGTTCCACACTTTTGGGTTGCGGTCGTTACAATATTATTTTCTCTTTTTCTATTGTGTAATGTAATTTTATTTCTATGATAAATTTTTAATTAAAATAATATTATGAATTTAGTGAACTATTGCTAATTATAAAACAATTAGATAAAATGTGTAATTTTGATAAATTAAAGATTAAACTGAAACATGCCCGGCTCAGTTCTTTAATGGGTTGTGCTCAATAGAAATCATTTAAAAAATGTAGGAGTTATTTGTTATATTGTAAAAGTTAGGGTTTTTTATACAAAATATAGAAATTAAGGACCTTTTTTACAAAAAAATAACTAAAAAAATGTGGGGCATGTACTTAAGCACAGCTTGCACATGTTAAGAATCGGGCCTGAACTGAAAAAGAATATAGCAAAATATCTCTTTAAATTGAAAAATATAGTAATGGGTTGGAGAAAATCCTTACTCTAAAATATAATTACTCTGCTTTAAAGTAAAAAATAGAGAAATAGATGGGAGATGGTCTTATAACGCTTTGCATAGTTAAGTCATATTGATAAGTCTATATTATGGGTCCGAATGGTGACATCGAATTGAGCGGTGAGGATAGAAAAATTATGTGGAGCGGTACGGTTCAAGTGAGAATCATGCGGTATGCGGAAAATAATGTTTGATTGGTGAAAAGAAAATATGCGGTGTAAAACAACTATTTGAATAATTTTCTCTGATATTTGGAATGAATATACCTATATATAACACACATAATTTTTTCAAACTTTTTAAATAAAATGTCTGTAAGAACCGCACTTATATATGCTATACGGACCAAAAGAGGTGCGTATCAAAATTGCTATGCGGTTCTTCATATTTGTTCAAGCACGTTTCCCAAAGACGGTCTAACTATTGTTTCTAACTTTTTATTCATGATACGCTTCTACTGTTATAAGATTGTTGATTGCTGAATCACAAAGCAGTCATACAAAACCACACAAAAAACGCACCACAAAATAAGTCAATAACCATGATTTCGTGTGTCTTTCATAACTTCAAACACCAACACATATCATCCTTTGATGAAGTTCATTTGAGAAAATATTGGGCTTAAGTAGGACAGCCTAACATAAGCAAGCAGAATATTTGCATGGCTACATAAAGGAAATAGAGATAGTAGCTTAAGAAACAATTTCCTTTACTAAATTCGTATACATATTGTTCGTTTTCTTGTATCTGAAGCTTAATTCAAACCTAACAAAATAAAGGCTTGTTGGAGCTGGATTTAGCACCTAAATCCGACCCATAAAAGTCTTGCCCAATTCAATTAAAATAAGACATATTTTTGGGTATTCGGCCCAACTTTTGGTCTAGCCCACAAAAACCCAAGAGCAATAAAGTATGAGCTAAACACGCAAGCTTATATTCAGCTCCGTCAAGTAAAAGATGAGCTGAATACTTCAACTTAGTTTTAGCTCAGCTTCAGCTCAGTTTCAGCTTAGTCAGCTGAAAGAGGAGCTGCTAAACAAGGAGCAGAAAAAGTCAGCCCCGCCAACATGGCTGAACGTGTCAGCCCCGCAGAGAACAAGTCACAGCTTATCCATAACAAATCAAGGTGGTTTGTTAGCTCCTAGATTTAGGGAACCGCTTCCTAGATTTATGGAACCACTCCTAAGTGTGTGGAACCACTGTGGGATGAGCCTATATATACAAAGGATCATCCATTAGTTCAGGGGTTCCTCATTTCACCACTTTCAGCTAGGAAAACACCATAAACACTAAACATGAACTACGTAATGGCTTGGTCCCTTAACCGGGTACGTAAGCAGCTCCTCTCGAGCTCAACCACTTCTCAATTGAGAACTCTTTTCGTATATTTGATTCTAGTCAAATATAAATCCAGCTTTGTCCTTATCATCTTGATATGATTGGATTTATGGACATTCCTTAGGACCAAAGTTTCAACTCCGAATTCACATATAAATTCATGATGCGGAATTCAACTTCCACAAGGCTCATAATTTGGTCCTAATGTCAGATTGAAGAGCCGCATTCATATTTATACCAAATTTTTTTTTTTTCTTCTTAATTGTTGAATCAGAAAAACTGTTCAATACTATAGACAATAGCAATATTGGATACCATGTTTATTATGTTGATAAATTAATTAGTTGCGTCTTGGCGTGGCCGAACAAAAAAATATACAAATTTTAATCAAAAGAAGAAAAAAAAGAATATAATTTGCTTTCATCATATAAGGTGTATTATCACTCAATTTGACCCAGTGGCCAGAGTTCTGAACCCATTTGAAATTCAATTCATATTTAAGACTTACATATTCATTGAGAATATTAGCGCAACAGTCTATTGAATTCTCAAATACAAATAGCATATTTTCGAATTTGTATCATTTAGATCGTCAAATTAGTACACGCGAAAACACTGGATCGGTTCTGGATTCAAGCACAATCTCGCATGCGTTTTGAACATTTTTATGTGATTTATGCATGGTGGACTTGCTGGAAAATTTTGCCTAATTTGTATATTGATCTTCAAATTAGTCGGACGCTATGGTCTAAATAAGCATCATCAGAAACTCACCGGCCTAGCGTCAGACCTAATATTTAGGGAATTAGGGAGGAGAATAATAAACGTAGAGCCATCAATATCATCATAACCTAACATTTTTGTTGGATGAATCTGAATCCACTAACCATTACAGTATCAAATACTTGGATTCTACCTGAGGGTTGACAAGAAATGACACCTTTCTTCAATTCTTTTTTCCAGAAAATTCGAGTCATCAATTTTATCATTATTCTGTTTGGACCCCAACATCTTTATATTTTCCGTATGTGGGTCCATAATCAACTACAGCCAAGAGTAGACGAAATAGCCATGGCCCACTGATAAACTAAACTGCTGATCGCAATTACATAATTTTACGTTGCTTATTATGTCACCAAACTGCCTTGTCGTTAATTTTAAATTTCTTGCGATTAAGATATTATTAGTTCACGTTCAGAGACCTATTGACAAAAATTCTTTGCTTGCAATATTAATTTTAAATTTGGTTAGTGGAAGTTAAGGTAGTCTCCCATGATTAGTTCACCATTAGGGACTTGTTTAGTGAAACAATAGAGCTCTATATAGTGAGATGTTTGGAATATATCATGTTTACGGAAGTAGGTACTATTTGAAGGCACCGGATTCGTGCGAACGAACTCGATCTCCTCAAATGAGTAGGGTTTTAGATCTGAGTGCCAAATAATAAAAAAAGCTTAGAAGAATCAAGAGTGTTTCCAAGAATGTGTATTATTCAATAGAGTTGCGGATGTCTGTTCGGGCAAAATAAATTACATATTTATACCACAATGATCCTAGAGAATAAACCCTAGAAATGTAGGGAAAGTATCCTAACAAGGTAGATTTACGTAATCTCATATATTCTCTACTTCTTCTCCAAGTATCCCGAGGTTGACGATCTTAGATAGGATAGGCTTCTTGTCTTCATAATGGGCTTCCTTGGTTAATCTAGGCCCACCTCGTTTCTTCTGGATGTATACTCGGGTCAGTTCAATTATGAGTCAGATCTGGGTAGAGGGTGCAAAACCCGGTACCACCAATAAACCCCCCCCCCCCCCCCCCCCCCCCCCGAGCTCAACCTTCGAGACGTCCATTTGATTCTCCATGTGGCAAACATCTGATCGTTTAGTCTGAAGGGCAATGAATGGACGTAACAGTTTTAATGCGAAACCGCTACGCTCATTTAATCCGAATACTCACCACTTCCATCAAATAAATGCACTGGCATTACACGTGGCATTCGTAACCGCCATTTTAGGCGAATGGCGAAGAAGACGCTTCAATTTCCTTTTTCTCTTTCCCGGCTAGGTTATAAATAATGCGGCCCATATCTTCTCTCTTTTTCCATAACGGCTTCTTCTCAATAAACCCTAATTCTTTCTTTCGTTTCCTGATAAGCTTCCCCTTTAGATCATAGCATGGAGAACAACGGCCATCAGTGGTGTGGGAAGAGCATATTTGAAGTAAACCTTGTCAAGGTCTTGGATGATGAGATAGCCCGTCAGTACCCTTTCTGTTGTCAGACCCTTTGACTTATCCTTTGCTGATCAAGATGGTTGTCAAGATCCCGGAGGATGCTCCCAACCCCAAAGATATGTTGTTACCCTCGCAGTATAAGATGGTTGCTACGAACGCCATCGACGTTTGATAGAGCTTCTGCTATTTTCTTCTTGGTTTTTATTCTTGATTCTTACTCTTCCTTGTGTTCCTTTCAGTTGATAAATTCGGTCAACCATCTCGTCAGTTTGTACAAGACAGTGGTAGGGAACGCGACATCCTCCAAGTTGAACTCTGACCAAGAGGCCCTTGCCTATTCGAAGAGCTTGGCAAAAGAAGTGGTCGGCCTGAACAGAGACCTCTCTGAGGCGAAGTCATACCTCAAAGTAGAACGTGCTAACGTCGCGTCACTCAAAGGGCATCTAGACGTGGTTGAAGAAGAGCAAGAAAGGATTTGGTTTTTGTGTGAATCGTGGAGGGAATTGGCCAAGATGTCGGAGAAGGCTATGCATAAGCATATAGACTTTTGGGCCGATCGCACAGACGATCTAGACCTCTAGATCGGCCGACGGGATCACCGTAACCACTATATAACCTAAATGTGAGAGGCCATTGGTTCTCTTGCCTGCCTCGACGAGCTAGAGAAGCTCGGGGTCGATATCTTTAGCACGATATGCTCCCGATACACCAAGGTCAGGGATAGGAATATAGAGCAAACTGAAGAGTTCAACTAGACTCGCCGAGCTTACTTTCTTTGAAGTTACCTTAGACCGTCGAAGAATGGTTGGATAAAGCTCGGCGGAACAGGACCAACGAAGAGGCGAGAGCAGCCCCGAGAAGACATATCCCTTAAGACATCTTCAATTCTTTCGAGGTTGTTGCTGCGATTGCTTCCTCGATGGACTGTCGGAGGACAACTGTTGTTGTTGATCCTAGGGCACCTCGTTTGTGATTCTTGCTTTTCCATATTAAGAATTTTTTTCTTTTAGATCTTCATATGTAATCAGAGTGTTTTGACAATTATTAATAAACCAGCATTTTATAAAGAATTTGCTCTTTTTGCTCGTGTTGCTTTTTTTTTGAGGTCGGGATCGAAAGTCTCTTTAGTTTTCCCGTTCCTTTGAATTTCTTCTATGAGTGCGTAGAAATGTATGGCTTACTTTAACGCATTCACGATCTGAAAAGTATGCGATCTGAGTCGCGTTAGTTACTTTAACAATCATAGAGGTTATGCGGAACTGAGGCCGACTTTGGTTATATGGGTTTAATACCACTATACTTATTGGAAGTATCTATAAAAGGTCAGATATCTAGCCAGGGCACCGATGTGGGAGGTTTTCACCTTAGTTGTAAATATGGACGACCTGGTCGTGCCGACATTTTGTTAGAAGTTTGTAGAATGCTTATTTTTGTGATTCTAGTAAACCAGTTTTGGTAATTATAGTGACTGAATACACTAAGTAAAAATAGCTTTATAATCTTATTAATATCGCGACTGTGCCCTTATGAGGGGCTGCCTACGTACCCTCTCTTTTTAGAGAAGGATTAAGTCACTCGTACTTCAAATACAAGAATGGAGAGGGCATAGATGCCGATTCTTTTTTTTTTCGAGCTAGTAATAGTACCTCTTTAAGTACCATTCGTTCCACGAGTTGTTGATCTCCTTGCGATCCATTTCGAGCAGCTCGTAAACTCTTGGTTTAACGATTTTTGACACATGATACGGTCCTTCCCATTTTGTGCCTAGCTTTCCGGCGTTGTCTTCCTTTTTGGTACCGTAAGTTTTTCGCCATACGAGGTTGCCTACCTCGAAGAATCGGTTGTGGACCCTCTTATTGTAATACTTAGCATCTAGCTGTTGATAATTTTATATTCGTAGTAAAGCCTAATCCCGGCTCTCCTCTAGTTCGTCCAGCCGCTCCACCATTTTGTCGTTGTTAACGTCCTAGTTTTGAGTCATGAGTACGTGGCATAAGATTCCTATATTTACTTCGGCGGGTGACATGGCTTTCACTCTGTGTGACAAGAAGAAAGGTATTTGCTCGGTGGATCGCCGTGGTGTAGTTTGGTGCGACCAAAGAACTCCATCTAACTGGTCGGTCCAAACTCTCTTCATTTCGCCGAGTCTCTTTTTGAGTCCGCTTATAAGAGATTTGTTTGTAGATTCAGCCTGTCTTTTTCCTTGCGGGAAGTACAGAGTCATAGTGCTTAATCGTATCCCCCATTTTCTGCAGAACTTGTCGAACACGTCGCTCACCAAGTTTGGACCATTATCCATTACGATCTTGTAAGGTATTCCAAGTCGGTATATGATGTTTTTCCAAGCAAAATCTCGTACGTCTATTCCTTGGATGGTCACAAAGGCCTCGGCTTCGACCCATTTCGTGAAATAGTCAGTCATTACCAGGATATACTTCTTCCCTTTTGAGACGTGGAGTGGTCCTACGGCATCCATTGCCCAACGCATGAATGGATAAGCGATGGTGGCGGATGAGTACTCATGCGTCGGGGTTGAATCTAGTCTTCTACCATCATGACAGATTGCTCTGCCGAGGTTGAATCGATGCTGGAGATTGGTATGCTGCCTACTAGGATAACTCGTCTGATATCCGATCTAGCAGCCAGTGCTGCCAGGGCGTCTACTACCGAGTTCTCGTTATGGGGGATCTTCCTGAGCTCGAAGTCATCGATACAAACTGTAAGTTCTTTTACTACCTGGAGGTAAGCATTAATTTTAGTATCCTTGGTTTCATATTCCCCGTCGAACTAGCTAGTCACCAACTGAGAGTCGCAATTTGCTTTTAGGCGTTTTGCTCTTACGACCTCGGCAAGTCAAAGACCGATAATCAAGGCTTCGTACTCTGCTACGTTGTTGGATGCCTCGAAATCTAATCAGAATGATTGTTCGATGATCTCGCCCGTTGGGGATTCTAGTCGAACTCTTACTATGGACCCTCGACGTGAGGAAGAGCCATCAACGTGCAAGGTCCAAAATCCTTCTTCTTTGAGGATCTTGATACTTTTTCCCTCAGACAGGTTGGCTACAAAGTCCGCCAGGATTTGAGACTTGACACTCGGGCATCCCTTGTAGACTATATCATACTTGCTCAGCTCGATCGCCCATTTGATTATCCGCCCGGACTGGTTAGGACTATAAAGTATAGCTCGAAGCGGATGGTTGGTTAATACCTCTATAATGTGTGACTGAAAGTAGGGACGTAGTTTCCTCGCTGATATCAACAGAGCTAACGCCAATTTCTCCATCGTGGTATACCTTGTTTCCGCGTTGCTCAAGGCTTTGCTTACGTAGCAGACCGGTCTCTGTTCTCCTCGAACCTCTCTCACTAAAACTCCGGTGACGGCCGAGGTGGACACCGCGATGTAGAGATATAGTACCTCACCCTCTTCCGATTTTGCCAAAATAGGTGGGGTGGTAAGATACTTTTCTAGGTCGAAAAAGGCTTGCTCGCAGTCCCCATTCCACTCGAACACCTTGTTAGCTCGGAGCAATTGGTAGAAAGGTCACTACAAGAAAACAATGTTATTGTGACGAAAATTTGAGACGAATATTTTTTGTCACAAACTAATGACACTTTAGATACTATATTGTAACTAACTATTTATGTCTCTAATTCATAGTTGGTTCGTCTCAATAAGACGATGAACCGTATCGTAACCAATAGTTTGTGGTAATTAATAACTATATTGTGAAAAAAATAACAATCGTAACAATTTTAAAGGTATTATTACCATATGTGTGGTTACGCATTCACGACAAAGTCTCAAGTATCAGTTTGTGACAAAAAATGTAGTAAATTTGTTACAAATTTTGATTTTGATCTGAAACAGATTTAGTAAATTTTTGTTTTCTTTAGTTAGATTTTGATCCTTCTTTTTGTTTTGCATAATGTTATGACTCGTTTGGTTTGGTTTGGAGCAAGCGATTGTTGATCAAATTTTTGATGAGTTTTTCGGTGACTTTGTTTTTCCTATTGCTTAACCAAATAGATACGTTATTATTCTATTGTACAACCACTCAATACTAATCTACATAAAACATATAGATAGAATATATATATATATACATTTCAGTGTAGATTTGGACTTAGCGGTTTATTTATTCTCACAAAGGTTTGTCTCCGTTAACAAATTTCTATATTTTGCTTCACTATGTTATGTTTTTGTTGCTCATGAGATAACCTTTCTCTATTGAAATTTTTTTTTTGTCTTTGATCAACTTTAGTGGTTCCATTTTAGAAGGTTTTGTTGTGAGACAATAGTCACTGTGCTTTTGCTTTAACATTATATCCCCATTAATGAGTTCATACAGTCGAAAACAAATCACATATATTCTATTGGGTTAATCTCTGTTCGTGTTCCTATATTTATATTTTTAGATTTGTTGATGGTTACGAAAATGATTTAACTAATAACATTGTATGTTCTATGTTTTGTATTGTTCATTTCATGTTTATAGATAAGACTAAAGAAGAAATGATTGAATTGGAAAATGTTTTAAAAGTGGAAGAATTACAAGTTACTCAAGAAATGGGGCAAAAGAAAAAGGTGCCATATGAATTTGATCTAAACAAAACGTTTTATTATGAAGATGGAGGAGAGATTTTTCGAGGAGATGGAATTCTTCAAGAAGGTGAGAAAAGGAAAATAGTTTATCATGATTTTGATTTAAACTCAAAGAAGATTTATTATGAAGATGGAGCGCTTGACCCTGATAAAGAAACGCAAAAGTTCATAATAGATATGTTTAAAATTTATATGCCGGGTCTTTTTCAGTGGCGAATAAATGGTCTTTTCTAGTTTGAATAATAGATTTTTATTGAATGAGTACAAGTTGAATAAAGGTTTTTAAGAGTGGGATATTTTATTGGTTTGGTAAAGTATATTTCCTTACGCGGTTTTGTTGATTTTAAATAGCAAATAATTTTAACCCATAATACTTGGGCTAATTATGCTCAATATTAGTGTATGGCATAAAATATCCATTAAATTTAGATTAATTGATAATCGTTTCTTTTAGCTAGGTTGTTTCCCTCATTGAGGGATGTTATAAGGCACGTGGAGGTGAGGGATTAAAAGGATCCAAAGCTCAAAAATGCGAGTTGATTGGACGGTGGAGATTAGAGGGAGGCTACATATCGTTTTTAGGGTTGGTAGCTCAACAAAACTTTTCATTCTTTTCGTTCGTGAACTTCATCTTCTTCCTCTGTATTATTTCCTTGATTACTTTATTAAATCTTATACTCTGTTAGATTTGATTCTGTTTACAAGAGTCTCACTATTTAAGATACGAATTCGTGTTTACAGTGAACATTAATTCGCTTATTTATTCAATTGAATTGAAATCCCAACTTTTCCTTATCACTCTTTCTCTCAAATCAACAATACCTCCAGTTCGATTCTCCTATCAGTTGCCATGGCCTCCTCACAAGCTTGTCTTCTTCTCCATAAACAACTTAAAGGTACACACAAAAACTCTCGAATCTTCTTCCCCTTGCTCAGTTTCATTGATTTCCAATACCAAATAATTTCAAAATTAGAGTCGATGGTTGGGTACCTGAACCAAAATCAATAAAAAGAAGACAATATTTATGCAATATTGCATATATAATTTCAATATTTATGCAACTTAAAGGTACACACAAAAACTCTCGAATCTTCTTCCCCTTGCTCAGTTTTATTGATTTCCAATACCAAATAATTTCAAAATTAGAGTCGATGGTTGGGTACCTGAACCAAAATCAATAAAAATAGGACAATATTTATGCAATAATATTGCATATATTATTTCAATATCTATGCAATATTGCATATATATATTGCATAGATGTTAATCACAATCATTAAGACAAAAATAGGAAACTCGTTTTATTATACAAATCAGATTAACAACTGGTTTCCTATATTCTCGCTTATGAAATTTAACCAAATCAATTAGTTTCTTTTAAGGTTTTAAAAAAAAACAATGAAGTGGGGAAATAAATTAGCTTAATTAGCGCCTTTAATTTGTCAAAACTCCCTCTAAAGATGAAAAGAGCATTAGATCATGCCAAAAATCTCTAACTGTCACACTAACCATAACTTTCACAACTTTAGAGTATATAAATTTCTGCCTTCTCTCACGTTGCAGTAACTTCTCTAATAGTCTTTTTCAAGGTTTGAGTTTCTCTAATAATCTCTAATCTCATACTTTTGTTTTGTTTCATGTATGTCAATTCCATTTGTAAGCAGTAATCTGAAAATAAAATTGATTAGTGTTTTAAATTAGTTGAAATCATTCTTAGTTACAATTTCCTTGTGTTCTGAATCATATAACAGATGTTTCACAATCATTGAATTCCTTCTGTCAATTTCGTTGTATTCTGCATCATAAAGCATGTTGTAATTTTCTTGTGTTTCGAAACATAAAATAGATTGTAATCCATACATTCTTATGACATTTTTTTATTGACATATCTCTTTCTTTTGGGGCTTACTATTATAATCTGTCTTTGTGAATTACAGATGCGTCCACCACATGGTTCAAGTTCTCTGCCCCTGCATCCTAAAGATTTGTTTCTCCACGAGCTTTGATCCCTCCGGTTGCAACTTAATCATGAGGAACTTCTTGTTTCTCACACTTAGTTTGTTCAAATTTGTCTTAATTTGTCTTTTTTAGTTTGTTTGTTTTGTTTCAGTTTGGTTTTTATGTTTCTTAAATTAAACTTCATAGCTTAAATTCATAAAAAGACCATATGTAAGCTATGAAGTTTAATTTAAATGTTGCTTTTTATGAATTTGCTTCCTACTTTCGTTATTTGCTATAATAAGTAAATATGATTGTGACAAAATTTGGTAAAGAATAATGATTTTTTTGCACACATTAAAATGGTAACTACTTTACACGAATTTGCGATAAAGTTAATAGTAATAAAACACAACAAAATTGATGTAAGAATTAGTTAAAAATTAAGACTAATATGCGACAATATTTTAGTAGTCATTTATAACGGAAAAACGGTTTTTGATCGTCTTTAAATAAGACGGTGTTCAGACTTTGTTTTAGTAAGTAATTGCGATGGATTTACAACAATTATTTTGTCACTTTTTGAGACGTTTTGAGACTAAATTTCCGTAGAAATTGGTGATGAAATCGAGACATTGTAAAAGTTACAAATTACAACTTTTCGGACAATACTTTTAGTCAATAATTATGACAATTTTGTTATTAGTATTTCTCGTCGCCGTTTGTGAGATAATACGTACTAAATAATTACATCACAAAAGTTGTAACGATTTGGTTACATCCAAAAAATTGGAACAAAATTATTGTAACGTTTTACAAATTATCACAAATTCGTCATAATAATTTTATTGTTACGGATTTTTTTTTATTGTCACAAAATATTTTGTCACAATATGAATTTTTCTTGTAGTGGGTAAACTCCTGTCTGTCGACCGTGATATGAAACGACTAAGAGCGATTCGTCCGGTTAAGTTTAGGACTTCCTTCCGAGTTTGAGGTGATGGTAAATTTAAGATGGCAGAGATCTGTCTCGGATTGACTTCGATGCCGCGCTCCGTTACTAAGTATCCGAGTAATTCCCCTGAGGTGACTGCGAAGGTGCATTTAGCTGGATTCAGCTTCATGCCGTAAAGGTTGAGCGTGTCGAAGCATTTGCTAAGATGTCCGATGTGGTCTTCGGCGTTTGCCGATTTTATGAGCATGTCGTCGATATAGACTTCCATGGATTGATCGAGTTGATTTGCGAACATGCGGTTTACTAGGCGTTGATAAGTAGCGCCAGCGTTCTTGAGGTCGAACGGCATGACCTTGTAACAGTGGATACCTATGTCCGTGATGAAGGCCGTTTTTTCCCTATCGTCTGGATGAATCATGATTCGATTATATCCAGAGAAAGCATCCATAAAGGATAGCAACTCATTCCCGACAGTAGTTTCGACCAATCTGTCGATATGGGGAAGAGGGAAACTATCTTTTGGGGAGGCCTTGTTTATGACGGTGAAATCGACACATACCCTCCATTTCCCGTTCTTCTTCTTTACCAGGACAGGGTTGGCGAGCTAGTCGGGGTATTTTACCTCGGTTATCGATCCTGCCCCGAGCAACCTTTCTACCTCATCGTTGACTGCCATGGATCGCTCCGATCCTAGCTTTCTTCTCTTCTATTTGATCGGCCGATGAGACTTGTCGACGTTGAGTTTATGGCAGATGATCTTGTTATCGATTCCCTTCATATCCTCCACTAACCAGGCGAAGGTCGAGACATTTCGTCGAAGTAAGTCCACCAATTGGTCTCGGATCGGGTTGCTGAGATCGGTGTCAATCCCCTTTCATCGTTCCAGTTTTTTTAGGTCGAGTATGACATGTGTAACTATTTTTCCAGTGAGCACCTTTTTGGCTTCTGCCGGTGGTCGCTTGTCCATTTCCTCTGCTTGTTCTGATATATGGAGGGCCAGTCCTTCTCGGCCCTCTGTTTTCTTTCTAGAAGAAAACAGTTCCTTGCTTGGACTTGGTTGCCCCGTATTGTATATATCACCCGGTCGGTTGGTAGCTTGAAGCATTAGTGATAGGGAGATGTCATGACTTTCATGACATAAAGCCAAGGCGTTCCAAGGATAACGTTGTACACCGAGGCGGTGTTGATTACTGCAAACTCGATTAGTAGTGTGACATTTGAAATGCGAACTGGGATTCGATACTCTCGAGCATGATAGTCGTTTGGTTCGCGAATCTGATCAGAGGCTAAAGATCACTTCGTAGTCTGTCTCCTTCGATCTCCATTTCGTAGAGGGTGCTCTGGTAAATGAGATTTACCGAGCTTCCAGTGTCGACCAGCGTCCAGTTGACTTTCCAGTTATCTACCATGATTTTGATGACCAGAGGGTTGTTGTGGGGACGGCTCAGGTTTATCGTGTCCCTTTCGTCGACTCTGGTGGTTAGGTGCTCTTCTGTCATTTGCATCAGGTTTATCCTCCTATCGGATAGACTTGATGTTACCCTCTTCTTTATTCGTTCCTCCCATGATCATGAATGTCATCATGGTCCTTCGTGGTTGTTTGATGGACCTTTTCTGATCAAATTTGCGCCCAACAAATCTATAGCCCCACGGTGGGCGCCAATTGAAGGTATTGGGTTCGTGTGAACGAACTCGATCTCCTCAAATGAGTAGGGTTCTAGATATGAGGCCCAAATAATAAAAAAAAAGCTTAAAAGAATCAAGAGTGTTTCCAAAAATGTGTAATTTCAAGAGAGTTACGGATGCCTGTTCGGGCAAAATGAGTAACATATGTATACCACAATGATCCTAGAGAATAAACCCTAGAAATGTAGGGAAAGTATCATAACTAGGTAGATTTACGTAATATTCTCATATTTTCTATACTTCTTCTCCAAGTATCCCCAGGTCGGCGATCTTAGATAGGATGGGCTTCTTATTTTCATAATGGGCTTCCTTGGTTAATCTAGGCTCAGCTCGTTTCCTCTGGATGGATACTCGGGTCGGTTCAATCATGAGTCGGGTATGGGTAGAGGGTGCCAAACTCGGTACCACCACTATTTTTAAGTATCTTAACAACTATCACTAAAATGTGTGCATGCAGGGGCGGTTCCTCATGAAGAAAAAGGGGGTCACGTACCCCTGTTAAATTTCAACATTTTTTTAATATGTAATTATATGAAGGGGTTGGTAGTTTACTGATAAAAATGCTCTAGTGCCCCTACTAAATTCCACATCCAAATCCCATAATGCACCCACTATTTACATATTTTTTTACTTTTTGCCTATCATAAATTTTGCATTAATAAATCGAGTCATGTTTCCATTTTCCTATTTTCTTAATTAGCTTCTTTATTTGCAATTGTGTATGTATCTATGTTTATTTTTCAAATGTTTTCCCATGTGCAAATTACAAAATCTGCCATAAATTAGAAGGGTCATTTTAAAATCTGCCATAAGTTTAATTTCTTTTAAAATCTTCCAAATTTTGTCTTTTAGTGGAGGGGTAAAATTACATTTTTTTCCCTCCACCTTTCTTCCTCTTTCTCACTTCCTTTATCAAGCTTTTCTTCTTTCTCCATTTTTCTTTCTTTCAAGTTTTTTCTCTTTCTTTCTCTCTCTTTCTTTTCTTCTTGTCGGAATATTCTCTCTCTCTCTCTCTCTCTCTCTCTCTCTCTCTCTTTGAAAAGCGATGCTTCCGGAAGGATCAAGCCGTGACCACGTGACGGCGAATCCTTGCGCCGGAGTTTTTTTGGATCTGGATTACCCGGAAACGATGGTGGTTGTGGCCGGGTTTGACCCGTTAAAAGATTGGCAAAGAAGTTACTATGTGTGTATAAAGTTGCTCTCTTTCTCTTACTCTTTCGGTTTCTCTTTCTACGTTATGGGTTCCTCTCTCTCTCTTTCTCACTTTCTCTCTACGAAATGGACGTCTCTCAGTGGTTGGCGGTGTTAGAGACGGTGGTGAACAAAGTCGAACACGATGGACGAGACAGTGACCATCGAAGACGGACGTCCTCAGTGACATAGTTGTCTTCAGAGACGGACGTCTAGTTTGGTGACATTTTTTCCTTCGATGTCCACCAGACATATGGTTATAGAAATGGTGGTCAACAGTGTTAGTGACTGTGGTGGATATAGCCGGAGACGGTGACCATCGAAGGACAAGAAATACAAGACTGAGAACAAAAAATACAAAACGAGGACGTCAATTTTGTGGTAGATTAAGAGAGAGAACGTCTATTTTGTGGTAGATTAAGACAAATGACGTCTATTTTGTGGACGTCCATTGGACGTCTAGTTTGGCGACATCTTGTCCTTCGATATCCACCACACATACGGTTATAAACACGGTGGTTAATGGTGTCAGTGACGGTGGATGGGATGGTGGCTATCGTAAGACAATAAATACCAGACTGAGAATAATAAATACAAAATAAAGTAAAAAATATAAGACAAAAGACAAACAATATAAGACATAGGACAAAAAATACAAGACGAGGACAAGAAATAGAAAACAAACGTCCATAGTCCCGGAGAGAGAAAGATAGAAAGCTAGAGAGAGAAAAGAAAGAAAGAGAGAGCAAAGCGGGAGAGAGGAGAGAGAGAGAGAGAGACATAAGACGAGGACAAGAAATACAAAATATACGTCAATCGTCTCCGAGAAAGAAAGAGAGAAAAAGAGAAAGAGAGAGCAAGGAGGGAGAGAGGAGAGAGAGTACAAGAGAAAGAGAGAGAGAGTAAGGAGGGAGAGAGGAGAGAGAGATGTTTCATTAAAAAAAATGAAGAAGATGATGAATAGTTGAATGTGGCATTTTCGTAAATACTCAAATTCATTAAAGGTTATATTGTCTTTTCGCGTGGACGTCCGTACAGATTGTGGTAGATTTTAAAAGTCCACTGGACTTATGGCAGATTTTATAATATCCTCTTTTTCCATTTACTAAATCTTTACATCCTTCCAAAATAATCCTTTGCCTTTTATAATAAAGTAGATCTCTGATTTTTTTTAAGCCACAATTTATGTTTTACTATATCATAATTTTCGTTAAGACTAAATATCTATAAAATAAAATTTAAGAAAACAAAAGGTTTTACAATGTTTTTTCAATAAAATTCAAACGTATTATTAGAATATATAAATATAACACAATCAATTCTATATTTTTTGATGAAAAAAAGAATATTATTATAACTTTTATATTTATTTTTTATCATGTTTATTGAAAATATAGTATCATATTTTTTAGATACGCCCATGTGTGCATGCATATGTATAAATAGATTATTGTTTACGGCGTCGTGTTAACGAAAAGGTGTGGGGCAGGGTAAAAAAAATGCTAGAAAATGGCTAGACGGATAATTATATTATTCATCTCGCATTTTTATAAGGGTCGCACCGTTTTCTTTCAAAACTTAATACTATGTCATATTTAGTGGTATGTTAATTCATTGTCCATATTAGTGTGTAAAATTAGAAATTCTTGTGTGACAATCTGAAAATTTATGTTAACCAAATAAACTGAATTAGTTTGAGACTAAAAATATGTATGAAAAATAAGTTTTTTGGATCTTACTCTAATCTCACTAGTTAAGTGAACAGAAATTCGTTAATATTGTCTAGCTTTAAATTTTGTGGAAATTTTGTCTATTTTAAATTATTTTTATTGTTTATTTTTTATCCATTCATTTTAATTTCTGTTTCATTCTTGCTCTTATAAATGTCTATCAGTTAGATGCATCATTTGGTCATCAAAATATCTATGATTTAAATTAAATTGTTGTGATGTAAAAAAATATCAATATGTTGTGAAAAAAAGAAGAAATCACTTATATCTTCAATTTATTGGAGCATGCACAATGGTGAGCCAATTGTGGTCTCACAAAACATAATTTAGTGCTATTTTTAATAATTATTTATTGTTTGAGGCTCAATAAGAGATTGTTATAAATCTGTCTCCAGTGGTGAGACTGATGTCAATCTCATAAAAATAAAAAAATTTGATGTATAAAAAAAATCATGAGATTAAGTAAGAAGTTTTAAAAGAATCATGAATTCATCATTCACTGATTGATCTACTCTTTGGTCTATGTTCTACATTCAAAATCTCATTTTTCTAATCATCTTCCATATGTATATATATGTCTAACCACTACATTGTAACAAAGGAAAAATAGCACATTGTTTCCTAAACCTCATAAACAAATTTCAATTCAGAAAAATATCAAGCATAACTTGTTACAAATAATCTTATTACTGGATAGCTTCAAATGTTACTGATCACTAATGATCGAAAAGAGACCTGTATAGGGAACCTCATTAGCCATCTCCACAATGCTCCTATCAACCCGGTCTTTATCTAGATCAAGCTTCTGCTTCAGTTCCTTCTCCTTCTCATCAAGCTACAACAAGATACCACCACCATAAGTCTTAACTCAATCTAACAAGGGACCAAAGTTATAAACAAGACTGTAATCACTAAACTGAAGAGTACAGAAACAAAAAGAGCACAATCTAAACCGTAGAAGGTCGTAATAAGTCTCCTCGTGTTTCTGTCATTCTGTGCATGAGTATTGTAACTAGCCTTTGAAGGTCAATATTGGGAACAAGGTCAAGAGAGATTCTCTAGTAATTCAACTCGTTAACCGGTTCAAATCCAATCAACATTGCCATTCCTAAACAAAATCTTTAGACTTTCACATGTTATATATCTAGAGCCTGTAGGATATAGTTAATAGTCTCCAAATCAAGTCAACATTTGACATATAATCTAGCAATTCCCTATCAGTCTATTTTTTCAGGAAGCAAACACATGGGGTAGAAATTGAACAAGTTAAGACGAGCAGCGAAAAACTAGCGAAATTTTGAAAACAAAGATTTAATTATGTTTGTAATGAAACAAAAATGTTCATAGAAATGGAAATTACCTTTGACACTCATAGCAGACAGTGGTGAAACAAGCTGGACAGCTAAGCACAACATCAGAAGTATGACCATCTCTTTTCTTAACCATCCATAATCATCTTTATCGTCAAGATCTGAATCATATAACTCTGGTTTGATAGAGTAATCAATCTCTTCATCATCCGAAACTGTTTACAAAGCAAGAAGACACAAGAAGCAAGGCTCACCAAATCAATGTACAGAAAATAAGTATCTTTTTCTTATTCTTCTTCAAATTTCCATAAACTCTTTACTAACAAGTATTATGCCTAATGTGTTTATGTAACTTGAAATAAAGAACACGAATCACAAGAATTGCAAGAAACCCTAGAATATTGTGGAAACAGCTTTATTGGCTATGCAGAGTTTACGAATACCAAAATCAATTACACAAAACATTTCTTTTACCTGTTTTCTATGAATTAGTCGGTGAATCCATGGTTTAAGATGTGATCTTCACCTATGCAGATCCAAATCAATTACCTATGCAGAGTTTTATGTGATCTTCACTGATTGATCAGCCTCAAGCTCTGGTTGTGAGGAGAATGGCTCAAGTCGAATCGTTTATTCGTCGTCGAAGAAGAGAGAAGGAAGAGATGAGAGAAATTTTTTTTTTTCCTTTTTGACAAAAAACTTTGCGGTCCAATGGCTACAAACACGTGGCCCTCTGAGACTGTCTCATGCGACTCACCCCACTGAGACCGTCTCAGAACAAATTTTGGTATATAATTAATTTTTATTATTTTTATCAATTTAAAACAACATGAGACCGTCTACGGCTCACCGTTAATCATGGTCTTATGCCATATCAGTATATTTCCTCGGTTGACAACAAAAAATCAGTATATTTCATCTGCTTTTATAAGATGTTTTAGAAAATAAAATACTTGTTTTCTTTTATTTGATATTTTTAAGTTTTCAAATTTTTATAATTGGTTGAGTTTTTAATTAGTTATTAAATAAGAAAAATTATGTAGAAAATATATTTTTTAATGTTCGCGGTTTAAAATCAAAGCATAGGATGAAAATTTGAGAGGAGTCTAAAATCTTGTTTTCTGTCATTTTCAACTAACACACATTATCAGGTTTAAACTTAAGTATAATTACCCAACCATGACATTTATAAAAATTATTAGGAACCTTGTTTCGTATCAAAATGTTATTAACTGATCTAGGTGACAAGGTCATAGAAAATTACTCCTGACGTCCAAAGTTTGACGATATATTAGGAGAAGCCAAGTACGTTCCAAATTAATCATGTTCTTCTTAAAACGTTAAAAGACGAAACGCGACGTAACTACATACAAAATTGATCGTAACAGCATCACACTATTTGGATTTATGTTTAAACACATGCCAATAAATAAAAAACAGAAATAGCATGACGTAAGCATCCCACCCTTGGTGCAATGGTGGAGTCACTCGTACGTGTAGCTTCATCACGTTGTAAAGTAACTTCACCTCTTCGAAAGGTTATATCTGAATAATAGATAATGATAAATATATAAGAAATGTATGACAATTCCTCCCTCTATATGATTAGAGAATTTAAACCAATAATATCGTATTATTCCAATAGCATTGAAGATCTCTTCACCTCCCTCTCTCCCTATCTCTCTATATCTATATTTCCCGATATCCTTGGAGCTAATAAACATCGTGCCGTTTTTTTGCTTGAGAGCTGAGAGGGAGAGAGATGGAACTGAAGGTTAGAAGAGAGGAGTTTGTGCCGTTTTTGGCAATGGTAATAATGGAGGCATGCACGATTGCTCTTACGATAATGGCGAAAACGGCTTTAACGGGAGGCATGAGTCCTTTTGTGTTCGTTGTTTACACAAACGCTTTTGGATCTATTCTTCTTGTTCCTTTCTCTTTCTTCTTTCATAAGCATGATAGGTCCGTGTTCTCCACTTTATATTATATATAATATGTCATTTTTATTCAATCTTGGTTCGTTTCTGATTTTTGGTTTATTTGATGAAATATTTGCAGAACTGAAGAATCTATCTTCTCTTGGCCACTCCTCGTTCGTGTTTTCTTCCTAGGTTTCACCGGGTTTGTACATTATCTCTCTTTATTATTTAATGTTTTCTTATGAATCTAGTTAGAATTTGGGAGGCAGACCATATTTTTCCAATATTTATTTTACAGTAAGAATAATATGAGGTCCTCAAACCAAAAATATAATATGAGGTCCATGTTACGAACCATGTATAGTTGTATACGTATCAACCACCTAATGGTTTGATGAATATTTACTAACATCATCTATCGAAAATTGACAAAATTGTGTGCCGTCAACAAGGCCTAATATGTTATAGTTTTTTTCCACATCGTGACGTTTCTTTGCGGCTTATACCGCACACCATGTTTTCTTTGTGTTATTAATATAAAACAAATTAAAATTTGCATGACGTCATCGTTTGTTCATAATATCCTACCGTCTTAGCACACGCGTACTTGCATGCATTTTAAATTGCATGCATATCTAATTAAAATGTCATTCATGCATACATTCACTGATTATGTTGAGACAATTTAAATATGTGAAGGATATTTCTGTTCCAAAACTTGGCATTTGTGGGACTAAGCTTCAGCTCACCCATTGTGGTATGTGCAATGGGATTGCTCATCCCTTCTTTCTCCTTCCTGCTCTCTCTTGTTCTCGGGTAAGCCGTCTCTCATCACCATTTCATCATATCCAGAACATTATATGTATGTGATTCAAATGTTATAATAGCTAAATACGCATATATAGAAGGAGCAAGTTAGATTGGAGAAACACGAGCACGAGGGCTAAAGTGATGGGAACTATAATCTCAATAAGCGGAGCATTTGTTGAAGAGTTGTACAAAGGTCCTTTCATAAGACCAGCTTCGTCTTCTTCCCCAAATCGTCTTCTTAAATCAATCCCTAAACTCTTGGTCTACTACAATATCCCCGATAGTTGGTTTCTCGGATGTATCTTTTTGGCCGCCGCTGTTTTTTCCGTCTCCCTCTTCAATGTTATTCAGGTACTTAACATTAATATAACCCATCCAATGTTAAAACCATCGTTATGCACGTTACTTAAGTTTGAGATTCATATATTTGTTTCTCTTTGGCAGACAGGAACAGTCAAAAAGTATCCACACGTGATGAAAGTGGCTTCGTTTTACAGCATAGTCGGGACGATCCAATGTCTAATCTTCTCGTTGTTTATGGAAAATGACCTAAGTGCATGGAAGATCCAACCTAACTTCGATCTTTTCCTCATTATCGCCTCGGTAATCAAAACTATATATTTACTTTAAGATAATATACTGTGACATAAGCAAAAGTCGTCCGAGGTTCACGAGTCTATTATTATTGATTATCATGATCCATGTGTAAAAACAGGGAATATTCGGAAGTATGATACGAACAAGCGTTCACGTAAAGTGCACCCAAATGAAAGGACCTCATTACGTGCCATTATTCAAACCCTTTGGTATCTTTTGGGCAACATTCTTTGGCACCAGCTTCTTCGTCAACAGTCTTCACTACGGCAGGTCCGTATATAACTCATTAGTCATCTTGATTATTAGATATAAATAGTATGCATGCATTAGTATTGAGATTTGTTGGTGCATGAGTGCAGTGTGTTAGGAGCAGCCATAGGTTGTGTGGGATATTACACAGTGTCATGGGGACAATTGAAGGAAACCGAAGAAAAACAAAATCCAAATGAAGAAAGAAAACGCATCAAACGTATTCATCATCACGAAGAGGATGAATACAAAGTTCCTTTGCTTATGAATCAGGAAGAAAGTCCTGTATGAATTTAGTAATATATCTTTTTTTTCTAGAAGAAAATGAGGGTCGTTTAATTATTTTTTGGGCCCCTTTCTTTGATGGCGTAAATAAAGATAAATGCGTGTGAGAGTGTGTTAAGTGGTAAGTGTCAACGGGAGATGCTGAAGTAGGCTTTTTGGTCCGAAATCCTCCCAGTGTACATACATGTCTCTTTGGATTTTTTATTTTTTTTTGAAACTCTCTTTGGATATCTTGAGCTCTCTATTATGTTTCTATACATGTAATGAATAATCTCCGCATCATGGATCGGCTATATTGTTAAATATTATGTTATTATATACATTGTTGAAGTTGTTCGATACGAAAATAATCTATTTTATTAGGGATTATTGTTGGAGCTGGATTTCACCAGATAAAATTCGGTCCACTAAGCTTAAAATATAATCAGAATAGATTATTCGATATTGGGCCTTAGGCCCAAAACTGTGCTAATATTCAGAGAAAGGTCAGCACATCCTTCGGCCTCGTTGGGCCCGAGTAAGTGATCCGTTGACCGCCGGAGCTGAAGACCCTTTGACCAAGCAACTCAGCAGGATTAGTGTAACATCCCAAAACCAAAGAGGTGATTTTTGGTCGAGGTGTCGATCGACACCCAGAGGTAGTGTTGATCGACACCAGAGTTGCAGAACTCGGGTTAATTAGATTTTTGGCTCGGTTTAGCTGCGGTTTATGGTTTAAACCTAGGGAATTACTTATATAAGCCCTTAGGCAGTTCGTGGCTGCGTTTTGAGGGAGCAAATCAGAGAGAATCATAAGAGATTGTGGGAGAATTCGATTGTTCTTGAGAATTGTTGCAAAGAAATCCTCGAGACATCGTTTATTCGAGTTTTAAGAGCCGTGGGATCATTGTTCTTCGCGATTTTGTGTGAGGATCGCTCAGATCAATCCGTACCAGTGGGTAGAGGCTCTGTTCGTCGTTTGTTCGTGGTCAACTCGTTCCTTTCCTTCGTTAATAGGCTAAGGTGAGTTATGACCGCGATTTCTAGGCAATGAGGATAATTCGTTGTGTTTTGGTGCTTGTTTTGGATGAGATTTCGTGTGTTGATGGTTGTGGTGATTATCATGTGTGTATATGTTGTTGGTGGTGTTTTTCTGTACAGGTTGTGCGACTCGTGTAACCGGAATCGAGTCTCGAGAGGTGAAAGACTCGGTTCTGCGTTACAGTGAGGCGTGTCGATCGACACGGGATTTGGTCATGTGTCGATCAACACCTTTGTGGTGTCGCTCGACACCGGACTTGTAGTCGTGTCGATCGACACCTTTGTGGTGTCGCTCGACACGCAGTGCTGTTTTTCCCGAAATGTGTTTATTTGATATTGTTGAGTTGTGATTGATGCTGTGTTGATTATATATGTGTGGTTATATTATCTGAGCCTGCTTGTTATGCCGGTAGGCGGGATGAGCAACTCACTAAGTATTTATGAAATACTTACGCAACTCTTATTACCATGTGTTGCAGGTAAAAAAATTGTGTGATCGCGGAATCAAGGCCAGAAGAAGAGGATGATAGGATGTCTTACTATTTGCATTTTAATAGAACATGTTAGGTTGCTGGAAATGCTAGTTATTCTCATTAGAATTCTGGAACTGGTCTTTTAATGAATTTATGGAATTATTATTGGTTATTGAATTTGATTGTTTATAGGTATAAATGAGTTATTTATGTTCCGCAGTGTAAATGTTTAGTAAAAAAAAAAAAAAAAAAAGTTGGGTGTTACAATTAGACCAGGTCAGCACCGCTCAACGGTTTATGAAGAGATCCTGACAGTCTCGGAGAATATACTAGAACGTGTCCGAGATGGCCCGTGACGAGAAGGGATTCGCGGAGCTGAACCGTACAGCTCAGAGGAGTATAAGTAGCTAGCTTTAGAGCCGAAATGACTAACTTTTTCCTTACTTTTTGCACTCAATCACACTTTAGTTCAACACACTTGTTCTAGCTAAAGTTCTTTGTATACTTGATCGAATATCAATATAAATCCACTTTTCTGTTATCTTGGTCTCGATTCTAGTTAGATTTATCCACATTTCTTAGGACAAAAATTTATTGCCCGAATTCACATATAAATTCTTAGTGCGGAATCTAGTTTCCACAGTTATCAAGATTTATATTTCGTTTGAGACACACTCTTACGTAGACAAAAATATGTAGTAAATATAAATTTTATGGCCATGATAGGATTTCCATATTATAAGAGATTCGCTAGGGAGTAGGCAAATCATTGGGAGATGGATTTTGATGATGCCGTGGGACGTGGGTGAGTGAGTAGGTTTTAACCATATACTCTCGTCCTTTTCAAATGATTATATTTATTCTTATGAATTATTAATTTAATAGTTCCCCATTTGCATTTTCTTTTGGATTTATGTTAAGTTCGCATTTTCTTTTGGGTGGCTTTATTCAACAGCAAGAGATGGCCTATTCCAATGGTGATTAACAAAGCCATTCAAGACCATAAGCTATGGGAGGAAGCTTCTGCTCTAGGGGATTTCAATGAGTCTCAAGATCCTTGTCATGGATTCTCTAATCAATCTTTGATGCAGGATCCTCCACGAAGCTTTTTACAATTATCTCAGCAAGTGCCATATTTGTCTATATGTTTGGTGGATGCTTCTTGGTCATCGCCATATCATAAGATAGGTATTAGATGGGTAATGTATGATCAATCTCTCAATCAGGTGCTCACTGGTTCGAGATCTTTTCTTCCAATGCAATCGTCTGCATTAGCTTTGGCAGAAGCCTTGAGGATATTAGTAATCGAGTTGCACATGTTGGGTTATCGAGGTATCACCATTTCAGGCGATTTCCAATAATTGTATAAGTGTCTACAACAGCAAAGCCTTGAAGCATGGAGTACTCATGAGCTATTCTTGCCATACCAAGCCTGTCTGCAAGATATTGCTTACATTGCGCGAAAATGTCAGTTTAAATTTAAGTATGTTTCTCGGTCTGTAAATGTAGATGCCGATAGATTAGCAAAACATGCCTTAATTAATTCTCGAGGTTGTAATGTCAAGTGGATAATGTAATCTGTGATTTAGAAATGAAACATCATTGACGACAAAAAAAAAATGTTAAGTTAGTACAAGTTCAATTTTAATTTGTTCAATCAAAACATAAATGTTAGGCTTAACAAACTAAAACTTTAACCTCATTAACTTATGTGGGTTTAGCTTGATATAGGGGCCGTTCGTTTGATCATTTCAATGGTCCATTTAAATGATTCATTGAACTTCTCCATTTAAATGATCCATCTCAATGATGTTCGTTTCCATTTGTACTATCCATTTGAATGATCCATCTCAATGAACTTTTGTTTGTTATGTATAATTTACATCTCCATTTGAATGGTTTTGATAACAAAATGACTAAAATAACCTTATTTTAATCTAATTACATTTTAACTTTATTCTTAACTATATTAATTTTAATTCTTGATATAAAATATACGTATTTTTCAAATCAAACAAATTATTATAATTGGCATTTATAAATTTATATTTTCATGAAATCAAAGCTTAATTTCCAAATGTTTTCAACAATATATGTAGTTTTCAAAATTCTATTCATCTTTATGTGTTTTGAGTTTTGACAGTTATTTCCAGATTTTGGAATGATTTTTAGATTTTGGAGTTTGAAAATGTATGTGAGCCACAATGGTTCCACTTCCACCACCATATCACGTTATAAACCAATGCAGAGAGTTTGATATGTAAGAAAAAAAGATCAATACAAATAAAACAATATATGTAGTTTTCAAATCATTCAAATGTGCTTGTAATATCTTCTTCACTGTCTCATCTTCACAATCTCTTCTTTACTATCTCTTCTTCACTATCTCTTCTTCTACGACTCAAGAATGCAAGACCAAATGACCAAATGTTGTTTCCTGCAAAACAAAACCAATTCAAAACAATGACTAAGAATGCAAGATCAAGAATGCAAGATGAGTAATGCAAGATCAAGTATGCAAGAAAACTACACTATAATTTCTAAGTTTGGTCTAAAACTACAATAAAATCAGAGTCACAGAACCAATGTTACATTTAGTCACTTCACCAAAGTTAGTGAAAGCTTCCTTCAAGGATCAAACAGAAACATCACCTGCATACACAGGATAATAGAATTCAGAAACATTAAAATACTAGAACTCTAAGCAATGAACATAAGCTCAAATCTGATCATAACTCAAAATCTAAAACCAAAAATCTATAACCAAATGATACACTCATATGATATGTTCTACATATATTCAGAATCAATTCAAAACATTCAGCACTAAACTAGCATCATCTTTATAAAATAAGAATGATTTTGACGTGATGATTGAAAGCACAATCAGTGAACAACCACCTAAACAATGAAAAATTGAAAACCCATCTCCATTTCTCTTACAACAATGTACATGAATGAATACCTTCAAAATCATCACGTCAATTCATCACTCTTAAAACCCAATTAACCATATATATTACTCCAAATCTAAAATCACTCTTTTAACAACATTAATCCCACAACAAACATCCAAAAACCCACCAAACACGAAAGCAAATCATCAAGAAAATTTAAACCATCGGAATTCATAGAATCGAAATCAACAAGTTTACCCAGGAAAGATACCGGATGCTGAAATCTCACCTGTGAATTCGCCGGCGAGAAGCACAGACTCGCCGGAGAGAGAGAAGCCGCCGAGTGAGATCCGTCGGAGTGAGACTCCTCGTCGTCGTTGGAGGAGAGAGCAAAGTTGAAAGAGATGAAAAAGTGAAGATCGGTGATTTTAGATCTAGGTTACTTTGTAATTTTTGGTTTAGTTAGGGGCATATTCGTCATTAAGCATTTTCTCTCCATTCAAATGATCCAATTTGGTTCATTCAAATGAGTTTGAAAATTTTGCCTAAATTTTGAAAACTCATTCAAATGGATGCTCATTTTTAATACTAAACAAACATCAATTTCCATTTCCATCCAAATGATCCATTTGAATGATCAATCCTCATAGATGAGTTCTGAATTTGACACACATGGGCCTAATAAAAGGTTATAGTTAAAGCCCATGTTAGTGATACACTATTATTTGATCTCTCATTTGGTTTATGGTTTCATAATATACATGAATCACAAAATAAGCGTTTTAAAACCCTGATAATAAAACTGAGCTGTATATCTATGCGAATTTTGGTTTATTTTGGATTCTCCGTTTTTGAATAATTTTAGTATGTGTTGTTTTGGTTTCGGTTAAAATACGTTTTTTAATGACAAGGTTTTACTAACGGCTCTAAATGGTAACAGCAGAATGATTAAATTTCTGGCAGAATGATTAAATTTCTAGCAGAATCTGGCAGAATAAAAGAAAGTTAAATGGTGTCAGTAGAACCATTATACCAATAGCAGAATTTTACAGAATAAATAAAAATAATAAAATTAATTTATAAATAGTTGATTATAATTTTTTGTCAAAATAATAATTAATAAACTAAATTTATTATATATAATTATCATGTAAATCATAAAGTATGAAAATTAAGTATTTTGAGATAAATATGAAAAATCTAATACATAAATTACTAATTATGAGAACTATAATAGATAAATCAAAATTAACTATTTTGGGTCGTGTTTGGTATTTAAATTGTAATATTTTTATGGTTTTTTATTATATTATAAAATATACCAAAATTAATAAATTATTAATTAAATTTATTTTATAAATAGTAGAAAACTTAATAGAGAAATATTTTTAGCAATAATTTCACAACCATTACTTATTCTATCACATAAGTATTGTTTTTTTACAACAAAATTGAACCAAAAATTTATTATAATCACAATATCATGTAATAAAGAAGTTATGCAAAATGTAATAATAGTTAAAATTTAACATGCATACATGTTATAAATAACACGAAAAATTACAAAAAAAACAAATAAACGTAAGAAATATTACAAGCATATGCAAAGACATATATACTTATATATTCTTATTGAAACGAATCCCAAAGTTGTTGTTTTATTCCATCTTGTGTCGTATTCATATGGCCTCCTTCAATTGTTTCTTCTTGTTGTTGCACAAAAGGTTCTTCTGCATCTCCCCCATCTTCCTCGCTGTTAAGAAAATTTTCTTGTGGTATTGCATTACCAGCTAAAGCATCATCAAAGTCAACATCCGGAATTTCAGATAGACGAATAAAGTTATGCAATCCCGCTGTGGATATAATTACGTTGTTTTGAGTCTTGACATCGTATCTTGGAAACTCTGCTAAAATTTTCCATTTTTTTTCCAAACACCAAATGTTCGTTCGATCACTGAACGGAGCGAAGAATGCCACCGGTTAAATAACTCCTCTGCATCTCTGGGCGGAGAAGCATTTAGAAATTGTGGCATATGATACATGTGACCTCTATACGGCGCCAAAAATCCTCGTGTGTTAGCATAACCAGAATCCACAAGATAATACTTCATGGGCGGGGGCATTGGAAAAGTCGGGTCACGCTCCATTGCGTAAGACAAAACTCTTGCATCATGCACAGATCCAGGACACCCAACAAATATATAAGTGAACAACATATCCAAGTTGCATATCGCCAAAACATTAATGCTCGTCTATGAATGCCTGTTATAGAAACGAGTAGCCTCTGCGCCAGTCACCATAACCGTACAATGAGTACCATCCATTGCACCAATGAAACCATTAAAATAAGGCCAATATCTACGATCACCTCGTAGACCTCGTGGTACTTGGCAGAGTTGCTCGGGAGATTGCTTCCTCATTAAGCTAGCAGATAGTTTTGTGCATGCTTTTAGACATTCCTTAAATTTACGTCCAACAGTCTCTTGAGCGCGTCCGAATATGAGCCCTACAGAATGCTGTGTCATGTTATGACCACATATGACAAGAAACATTGCCACATTTTCCTCCACGGATATGTTTTTTGTGCATTTTAGACCATACTCTGTCTGTAATGTGTCACATAAATGTGTGAAAACCTCTATGCGCATCCTCAACATATGTACGCAATCTCTTGGGTAATTGTAAATCCTTTTCTCAATGTTGCACCATCCTAATCCCCATTCAGCTCCCATTGGTTGTCGACAATAATATCTTTTGCAGTAATCTATCACCGGTTTGAAGAGTGCTTCCATGATATCCATGTGCTCAAGATAAATTAGTTCAAGTAGCTCATCATCGGTGAGATTATGTAATCCGCGGGAATGTAACTCAAGTATACGAAGATCCTGAAAATGAAAACAATTTCATTTAATTAAAAGAGGACATACACTGGTAAACATTAAGTAAGAAGCAAGATAACTATTATATTTTGAATATGGAAAAACACAACATAATTATTCTTTTAGTTTCCTTCATCATTGTCATTGTTTACGACATTGCGATTAAATTGGTCTGGAGATGCATTTAAATTTAATTGTGGGTTAGAGGTTGGAACTTCAAATCCTTCTCTCCGTCTAAAGTGGTCTGGAGATCCGGACCCACCATAGTGTGAAAATCTTCCGGGGTTTGGAGATCCAGCACCACCGAAGTTCGCAGTCCCTCCGAAGTGTGAAAATCCTCTGGGGTTTGGAGATCCATCACCACCGAAGTTTGCAGTCCCTCCGAAGTGTGAAAATCTTCCGGGGTTTGGAGATCCAGCACCACCGAAGTTCGCAGTCCCTCTGAAGTTTGAAAATCCTCCGGGGTTTGAAGATCCAACACCTCCGAAGTGTGAAGTCCCTCTGATGTTTGAAGAACCAAAACCACCAAAATTTTCAGTCCCTCCGGTGTTCGCAAATCCAGCACCACCAAATTGTGTAAATCCTCCTAAGCCCGGAGACCTTGATCCACTACCAACAGATCCTCTACTGCTTGGTCCACTGGAACCACTGAGTTGGCGTTTCCACGGACTACCCCGGAAAGTACCACCGCGATCATAACTTGTCACTCCTTCTAGAAAATGAATTCTTTCCTCGTTACTCTGGAGTAAGGCAAACCTTTTTTGCTCAGTAGGATCTTTCAAAACCTCTGCTGACGTCCACCAAAAATCAGTAAATTTCTCTATGTCTTCTAGCTCATTAAATTTCAACCATGATTCACTCTCATAATCCTCTTTCGGTTGGTGACGTGCATTCCACATTTGGATTGGGGCTTGCATATTTGCAAGATGTGACTGGATAGTAGTCAAGTGTGCGTCCATAGCAGCTCTCCTTCGTGGAGTTTGAGTGCTTTGTCGAGTTGATTGAACTCCTCCCCTAGGGTTGTTTCTATCACCTCTATTACCACTTCTGCTGGACCGTCCTCGATGTGTGGGTATCTCGACAGGATTTGACGATGAAGAGGCACGGTTACCCATCGGTCGGTGTGGCTGAAAATCTATTTCAAAACTGAATGGTCCTTGAGTTTTTGGTACGCTTTTGGTAAAAGCTTCTTCATCATCATCTTCTTCATACTCTTCTTCTTCTTCTTCATCATCATCATCAAGGTCGCCTTCCCCTATCTCATATATTTGACTAGCTGATGTCATATCGTCGTCTACAGGACAATGTGGACCATACACTTTGTGCATTAAATCTATATGTGGCTGGGGGTTTTTCTTTAACCTTGTTGCTCCTGGCGTATCCTGCAACATATGAAATTTCATTCATACAAACAACTAAAAAATTAAATTAAATATATTTACAGGTATATATGGTCAATATTCATACCTTCGCTCGGTCGTTCCACCTTTGTGGATTCATGAGAATTATTTCCGTATCAGGATCGAGCGTACACCTGAACGCTTTTTAAGCCTCATATAGGTCGTGTACAAGGCCTTAAAGTCATATACCTTTTGTTTACATTTGTCCCAACCAATTTGCTTACCGCTCATTTCTTCGAATCTTTTCCTAAATCTAGTTTTCCCATGCTTAGTAATGGGTACAATCTGCTCGTAGTTTATCTTTTGAAGTTCTTCTTCTAATAATTCGATGAATATAGTGTTCAACTCCGGCGTCCAGTCAAATCTACCCTACAGTTTTAATTCTCACAACTCTTCAAATTAACTACACTAATGTTATATAATTCAATGTATAACTTACTATTGTAAAAACCTACCTGGTTTGATGGTCCAGCCCCCGTGTTTCCCGCTCGTCTCATAATTCTACTCAATAAACATTATAAATATTTTCTGTTAATATTTTCACATAATGATATTGTAACCACAATTTTTGTAAATATTTGATTTACCAAGTATTTTGATGACAAAATTTAACGTAATTATTGGTAAATTTTCCTGGTTTAAATCATCTACAATGTTTTAATAGCAAAAACATTTATTGACATACAAATAAAAACAACTACATATATATAATTTTTTTTATTATACTTAATTAACCAATTCATTTAGTGTCAACTATCAAGATACAACTATTATAAGTCATAAATTTTTTAAAATTTAATTATAACTAATTACAAGTTTTCATTTTTTTTATAATTTCAAATTAACTTTATATAATTTCCATAATAATACTTGTAGAATAAGTTAATATATCAAATGCAAAAAACAATTTGTTATATTTCTGCAAAAAGATACGACACATACTAGTATGAAAATTATTGGTGGTTATATATGAAAACTTAATTATTATATATTTTAACTTAACATATAAGGTTTTTAAAAATTAATGTCTTTAAATTTTTATGTCGAAAGTGAGTTATTTTTAAAATAGATTTTTTAAATTGACTAATTGAATTTGAAGAAAAAAATGTGAAGAATTTTAATCTACTTTTATATAACTTAAAATATGGGTTAAATTTATTAAATAAGATACTTATCCACACCTAAATTTAAAATAAATGGATCATTATATCGTATAAACATTTAATTTATTAAATATATTAGTCTGTTAATATAGATTAGCGATATTACACAGTAATTTGTGTTTAAATTGAAGTTGCAAAAAAAGTTATTTTAGATAACACAAATTCACGTGTGCAAATCACAAAATTAAGTGAAAATCATGTATCCAAAATTAAAGAGTAAATTACCTTATGAGAATTTATGCCCTTCACAAGTAAGCGAAGCTTTGGAACATCAGAAGCTTTGGACCATTGGAAGCTTCACAACTTAGCGATTTAGCTCTAACATATATATAGGCAGAAATAAAAAAAAAATTGCTCAAAACCATTGGACCAAAAGGGCGGTTACCTACCTGTATTCCCCATTTCATCACGTGTGTGTTTTACTCCATACATAAAAGAAATAAAGAAAAAAAAAAGCAAAAGTCTAACAGACATAAAGTAAAAAAATAAAAAATTACTGTTGCACATGTGAATGGTGACAATCTCATAATTCTACCAATGGCAGAATGAATCTGCCGACACCATTTAGGGCCTAAATGTTGGATTGAACTTTTTGTTAACAAAGTGTAATTTTTTTCTGTAATGGTGGTTTGAATTCATCTACGTCCAGGAAAAATGATGTTGAATTGAAGATTTTAGTTTCAACTTTATAAATTTTGGATTGAATTTATTAGTGATATTGTATGGGTAAACAATTCTACAATCTGATCTGTTTTACAAAATCAAGTAGTTACATGTATAAGAGCATGATTATCCCTAGGATTAAAAGGGTTTTTTAGTGGCAAAAAACAATTTTAAAAGAAAATGAGGGGCTTAAAATGATAAAACCTGTCCTAATTTAGATGTTATAGCACCGGTTGTTACGAGCCACGTGGTAGCCTTTCATTGGTTGTGAGGTTTTTTTTTTTGGATTAAAAAAAATATTACCCATCATTAAATTCTTATCAATTTTTAAAAAAATTATTATCAATTTTTTTTTTATCAATTTAAATTATTCTTTTTTTTAAAGAACCCATCCTTAGCTATACCAATAATCGACCAAAAACAACATCAATTATTTTGGAGTTCTAAATTTTACTCTAACACAATTTATCATTATAAAATTACTTAACACCCCAAATTAACACTATCAATAATCATGCTCTAAGCTCTCTCTTTAGAAACCATAAGTTGTGGATATAGGACCATACCGAGTGGATTAAGGACAATACCGACAGATCATAACTGAAATAGTTACTTACTTATTAATCAATTATCATGGCTATTTTAATAATTAAGCAGTCCAATATGATTAGTAGCCAAATTGTTTCTATCGAAGATGTTCTTAAATACATGTTTTTTTGTCAACTATATAAATATAGGATTGAAATTTTTTTTTTTAATGTAGTAAAAAACATTTTTTGTTGATACAAAAAATGTGTTTTTTAGGGGGTGTATTGGATTGGGTAAACAAATTGAAGATTCTCTTCTTCATAAACAATAAAACAAGCAAAGTATATTGTCTCTTGAAAGACAAAAAAACATATCTCTGGGTCTTATGCTCTGGACAAATACAAAACTCGAAAAAATACCTGCAAAAATGCATAAGACGTCACAAAATTACAAATCTTCTCTTATTCGTGGTGCCCAACTGCCCATCCCTTTCTTGCCAGTTGCCACTTGATTCCACAAAAAGTCTCTGTTAAAAAACACTTAATTACACTAGAAATAGTCAAATACTCACATATTACACCAATTAATCAAAGTTTCGGCTCGGCTCGACTGTATCTCCAATACTATTAATTTTGTAGCAATGTTATCTCGATGATTATACCACTACGAATCGAATTCTTGCCAGAATCACAGCTATATACGCCATAATATAATAATACGTAGTGGCTAATGTATACTTTTACGACAAAAAGTGGCTAATGCACATAGATAATGCCGTGAACAAATATGTATATAGACACTTACTAGATGCGGCGCGATAATTATAAGTTTCGACTATCTCTACTCTAGTAACTACTTAGATTATATATATATATACTAGTCGTAGACCCGCGCCCAACGCAGGATGTTTATTCCGGAATAATTATTTTCAAATCATAAATGGAAACATGTTTATAAACACATGGAAGGATGGTATTGTGAAAATGAAAAAATAGATATCATTGATGTGAATTAGATAGAGGTAGCTAATATTAATACATGTATTCAGATTCATGTATATCAAATAGTTATGCAACAAATAAAAAAATTTCCATTTTTATGGTAATAATATTCATCTGTAGAAACAAATGAACAATTGAAATATTTTTGTTGTTAATTTTTTCTTCATAATTTATATTTTTCTAGTAATTTATTTTATTTAGTATTGTAAAACATAGAAATACCATTATTATAAAATTTGCTGTCTTAAAATTGTGGGCCCCACAAAATGAGAAGCCCACAATATGGGGGCTAACACCAATATTTCTTCTAAATTCTCTTCGGGTCTACACTGATGATAAATAAACACGATAAATTATAAAACGAATAATTGTGGTATATATACGTTTTAAAAAATAATATATACCTTAGTTAAAAAAAAGTTTGAGCGTCAGCAACATTTAAAATCAACAACCGAAATCCATGAAATGTTCGAATCGGTCCTGAGATTTTCGGGGCCCCAAAAATAATATATAAAAAATAATAATCATTTTTCATATAAAATATTATATATATCAAATAGTTATGCAACAAATAAAAAAATTTACATGTAATATTACATTTTTATCGTAATAATATTCTTCTGTAAAAACAAATGAACAATTGAAATATTTTTGTTGTTAATTTTTTCTTCATAATTTATATTTTTCTAGTAATTTATTTTATTTAGTATTGTAAAACATAAAAATACCATTATTATATAATTTTCTGTTTTAAAATTGTGGGCCCCACAAAATGGGGGCTAACACCAATATTTTCTCTAAATTCTCTTCTGGTCTACACTGATGATAAATAAACACGATAAATTATAAAACGAATATTTGTGGTATATGTACGTTTCAAAAAAATAATATATACCTTAGTTAAAAAAACGTTGGAGAGTCAGCAACATTTAAATGCAGTGGTTAAAAGCCTCGGTATCTGTAATACATCTCAAACAAAACGGTTTAGTCAAATAATCAAACCCGTTACCAACTTTTTCACTCTAGTTTAGTCAAAAAACCAAACCGGTTATCAATTATTTTACTCCGGTTTAGTGAGATGGACTTATTTAGGAAGAAGAGTGTACTCAATTTGAAGACTCTCCAACATCTTCTTAATCGCCAAACAAAGTTCAGTTTTTCTGAGACTTCTCTTTTTATTTTCCTGAAACATGATGGCGTAGTCACACTATAGATCTATCTTTAGCTTGTTCATGTTCTCTATATCCTTCACCACCATTGTATGTATCAGTGGCCAATGTTGCGGATTCTGCTCCAAGTAACTAACACACAATACCACCAACAATGGTTTCAAGATTTTGATCTACCAAGTACCAAAAAACCAAAAACAGTTTTTCGAAATGGTCGTTACTAATATTGGTTAATGATATTATCTAGGATAATATTAGACTTAACACATATACAAAAATAAGAATAATATAATTGTTTTGTAAAATCTATAAAACAATATGAATTGTGCCATTAAATAGATATTAGAAGCATAAACATTAATTAAATTACAGTAAAAATCATCATCGAAATCATTGATGCCATGATGAGATAAAAATTTCTGAAAGAGGAAAAGAAAATAAAATTAATGAGAAATGAATTCAACAAACAAAAGATGCAAATATTAAAAAAAAAATAAGTTAAAAGGTGACAAAACAATCAACACCAACAAACCTTAAAACAACAAACACAAATATGATATAATATAATAAAATAGATGATATATATATATAACGTATCCATGTTTGAAAGAATGATTGATATTAACCTCAAAGAAAATAATTAAACCTGCAAAACAAAAAAAGGTCTTAAATCAGATCCAAAAGCATAATAATAGAACACCAAAACGTATAAATCTTTAAGAAAAACCGATACGGGTTTTTGTCAAACAATTTAGCGTATAAATAGGGTCAGTCTCTGCATTTGGGTCATCAAATCGCAACATTTTGAGAATCTCGTCTTCATCTTCTCTCTGAAGCAATGCAATGGCGCTAAAAATGTTAAGGTATGGAACTTCGTTAATCTCAACAACTTCCGTTAAATCACTCCAAATCGTGAAGAATCATCTTAAGTGTGTAAGTTGTTATGAGTTCATTTCTTGTAATGCAAGATACGTAATGCAATATGAATCATTGGTTGATTGGTTAAAGAATCAGAGTCTATATACAAAATAGATTGTTTCTTAGAATGCAAGATTCGTAACACAATAGGAATTGATTAGTTTGGGAATCATAGTCTTGATGCAAACCATTGTTCCATCCACTACAAGAAAACAGGTCACTAGTGACTCCAGAAAGAGTCACAAATGAGTCACTAATGAGCTATTTGCGACTAATTTGCGACTCAAAAAATGGAATGACAATAGTCGAGTCGCTAATTTTTTGAGTCACAAATGAATCGCTAATCAGCGACTAATATGTGTCTGTTAAACGTAGTCGCAAATTTGTGACTAATGAGAGACTAATATAGGTCGTGGCTAATTAGCGACGAAATAGCCACTATTTTGTCACTCTATGAAGATATAAGTTGGTCACAAATTAGTCTCTATGGTGTCACTTATTAGCCACCAAATGTCACTTGTTTAGTCAATTCTTTGCTACTGATTTGGTACCAAATTGTTACTAATTTGAATCTAAATGTTTGTTTTGAGAAGCTAAAATAGAAGAAGAAAAAGACTTAAATTAAAACAAACCAAAGTAGTAATCAAGCTAAAGCTTGACAAAACAAGATAAGAGTACCAAAAAAGAGTTACATATCAAGTTTGTTCAAAAGAGAGTTACATAGAGAAGGAACTCAAACACTCAAGTATGTCCTTCGAGTAATGGGGCTATTGTTGGTGCAGGTTCAGTTGGTTCAGTCGTCTTTGGTTGACCCTTAGTGGCAGGGGGCAGACTCATGTAAGTAGCAATGCGGGGAACGTCGTTCTTCAAGAACTTGACGAGCTTCTTGAGGCTTAAGAGCTTAGTTTTTTACCCATGGTGATAGAAGTATGTTGAGCTTCGGATTTGGGTCTGAAATGAATCAATAAATAAGTTAGAACTTCAGTTATTTCACAAGCATATAGAAATTATATAAAGAGAAATCCTAATGAAAATTACACTAAATTGATATCAATTACACAACACATAATCGAACATAAAGCCTCATCTAGCATTAGCGAAATTATCAACAAATTTAAGTGCATTGGACCAACAAATCCAAACAAAAGCCAAACCACAATAGTCACTGCACTGAAACAAAATTGCTCAATGGAGAACATTGGAAACTCATTACACAACAAGAACACATTTTGAGCACACAAACAAGAACCTGCAAGCGTGATTTCTGTAGGCGAGTTAGACAATACCTTTACAGATTAACAAACAAAAAATCAGTTGAATCATTCAAAGATTAAAAGCTATAGTCCATACAGTACCACCATAAATTAGAAGACTTTGTAAAATGTATACTTACAGCTTCAAGCATCTTGAGTTTTTACAATTGCAATGTTTCTGTTTAGCACCCTCTGACTCAACTTCCGGTTTCGATGACTCTTGTTTGCTGCATAAATAATCAAAACGCAAAAATTCCCAAACCCAGAAAATTCATCAACCAAACCAAATCGTTGAAAGAAATCAAACACAAGTCTATAACAAGAAAATTTGGGATGGTAGCAAAAAGAAGAACTCACAAGCTTAATTGCAACTTCTTCATTCGTTTGAATATTAGTACCTGAAAAAATAACAACAATGTCACCAATGTCAAAACCGAGAATATTTGAGTTTACTACAACCTCTAGTTTTAAACTCCAATTCAAAAGAGCCAATCATGAACAATCGCAATGAACCCAAATCAAATGTTAACCTTTAAAAACGAATTTTGATGAGGTCAAACAAACCCAGAAGAAATCTTCCATAATTTTTGAATAAACATCACTAATCCAAACCCATAAGAAAGCTTCAAAGGAAAAACCGATTCATACACATCGAATTCGAGATTGAGGAATCCACAAGCACTAAACCAAAAGGGATAAGAGATATAGAGAGAAATTGGACCTAAATACTCGAACGGCCGAGTCCTCGTGTTGAAATTATTTTCATCGTCATCAAATCTGAGCTTCGATGTGAGGGACTAAGTGAAAGAGAGATTATGGTTTTAGGTTTTCAGTAGTGAAAGAGAAGAAGATTGAAGAGGAGAGATTCATACCTGAGCGAGAGAGAGAGAGGGCGATTGTGGTTGGTCGAAGAGGAGAGGCGGGGAAGAGAAGAAACGGAGAAGGAGAATCGGTGAAATGGAGAAGGAGAATCGGTGAAAAGGAGAAACCGACCAAGCAAAAACGGTGGAGGAGAAGCGGTGTGGAGCCGTTGAAAGAGGAGAAGCGGTGGTGGAGCAGGTGAAAGAGGAGAATTGGTGAAGAAGAAGAGTAGGGTTTTTTTCTCTCGAACAGGAGAATGAAAATGTTTGTAAGTGTTATTGGCGTGGACTTTACCAAATACATTTGGGTAGCCCTAGCTGCAGCCATGGCTGCAAGTTCCCCGAGAGGGATGTACTCAGGAGCCGGTCCTCTTTCACCACCTCTACCGCGTCCAGAATCGCCTCCTCCAGAGACGCCCCTTCCTGAACCGCCTCCTCCAGAGACGCCTCTTCCTGAACCACCTCCTCTAGAGACTCCGCCTTTTCCAGATCCGCCACCTCCAGAGACACCTCTTCCTGAACCACCTCGTCCAGGAGCAGGAGCAGAAGGTACAACCTCTTGTCTTTCACCGGCTGGATCCACTCCTCTTCCACCACCTCCGCCTCTTCCATTAGAACCGCCTCCTCCTCTGCCTTTCCCTCGTAACGCAGATTTTGCCATTAGGGTTTCTGGGTTATAGGAATTAGGGTTTCTGGTTTCTAGAAATTAGGGTTTCTGGGATTGAAAATTAGGGTTTCTGGGTTTGATTTTAAGGATATCGAAGGAGAGATGAAGATCTATGGTTTACTGAGGGAGTTTATGGGTTTCGAAAGAGAAGAAGATATCGAAGGATTTCTTCCCTCCGTGAAAGAAATCGAAGGATTTATACGGAGATTCCTTCCCTCTGTGAAAGAGAAGAAATCAAAGGGAAAGAGAGAGAAGAAATCAAAGGGAATGAGAAGAATCGAAGGATTTGAGTTTCTGGGTTTCGATCGCAGGAGAAGCGAGAGAGAAGAATTTTTTTTTGGGTTAGGGAAAATGACCTTTGGGGATTTTTTTACCCTTATGTATTAGCAAAATGGAGTGGCTAATTAGTCGCAAAAAAGTTGCTACGGAATTGGGGTGTGGAGGGAAAACTCCCGCGTAAAGGCCCAATATACCTCGTATAATGGCCCACAAATTGTACGTTTCGTACATAAAGCAGAATTATAAAGAGTCGCAGATTAGTGGGTAATAAGTCACGCATTTGCCACTCTTTTGTGACTCTGTAAACATGTATACCCTAGACCCTAAACATTTTGACCACAAACAATCATCTATCATTCTTTCTAGCCCACTCCAAAAGTACTTATGCAATGTTTGTTTGATTAAAACCAAAAAACTAGAAATAAAATAAATTATGGTTATTCTCTTGAAAATAAGAAATTGAAGAGTTAAGTGATATGTATATGTTAGGGTTTCTTAGAAGATTTGTGTTTTTGTGAAATCCATTTGGAATATTTTTTTTTATGTGTATTATTACACACTTATAAGTCAGCAACAAAGTTGTATATACATAACTATTTTCACTAAATCAACATAATGGTGTTTAAATTGCCCAAAATATTAATGTGGTGGGGAAGTAGTCGCAAAGTAGTGGCTATATTGCGACTTATTAGCGACGTTTGTGCGACTCAATTAACGAAACCCTGAATAGTTGCAAAATAGTTGCTAATTAGCAACTCTTTTGCGACTCTATTGAGCGAAACCCTAAAAAAAATTATAAAGTGGTGTTAGGGGTTTTCAAACCCGGGTTGTTAAGTGGAATGCATGCGGGCATGCCACTGGGCTATAGTGTGTATTCGGTTGTTTAGTTTGTTTATATTTACATATACCAACTCTATTTTTTTTACACATACTAAAAACTCCTACAAGTAGTAGGTGGGATTCGAACTCAGGTTAAGAACATATGAAGAGATGGTTGAAACCGATTGAGCTATAGTTCTTTTCCGTTTAATTTACCGAAGTTCTTTTTCACAAAGGAGTTGTAAATTTTGATATTACACAATATATTAAACATTAACTTATGATATCAAATTTAATCACAATGATAAATACACACTTTTTAAAATAAGTTAATCACAATGATAACTTATGATATCAAATTTAATCACTGGAATTCAGCCTGTGCATCTTCGTCTTCGGAATCTGATAAATTGCACTGGAACTCATCTTCTGGATCGTCGTCGTCAATCTCAAAATCAATGGGTTCCATTGGATGATCCTCATTAACCAAATCATTAATTGCGATGTCATCTACATTAAATGTGGTTGCCTCGTCAACAGTTTGTTGCAAAATATTTAGGTCTTGGTCGATATATTTTCCTTGAACACGATGCCTTGGATGCACTCGCAAAACTGATAATCATACTTTACGAAGACGCTTTGGATTTGGATATGGAAGATAACAAACTTAATCAACTTGTGACCCTGTCACGAGTAAAATTTGTTATATTTTCACTAATCGAATTAAAATTTTAAACTCATGAAGAACACGATAGACGAACCTAATATGAATTTCCCACGTTTTATTTTTGTCCTTTTGTCTGCCGACATACGCCCACACTTGTCCTATTATGCCGACATAAACCATTGTCACTCTTTAGTGACTCGGTAGGTGGAGTGGCTAATTTGTGACTCTGTTATGTGTCACTCAAGAGTCGCTAATTGGTGACTCGGCTTTCAGTCGCAAAGGAGTCGTCAATTTGTGACTACTCTGCGACTCCAACAAAACATACCAATCGTTGTCGCAGATTAGTCGCAAATATGTGACTACTTAACGACTACCTGATGGAGTCGCAAATGAGCGACTAATTAGTGACTCAGAAAAAAGAGTCATGCTTTAGTCACAAAAGCGTCACAAATGAGTCGCAAATCATTGTGACTAACTAGCCACTCGGTAATTCGAGTGGCTAACGACCTGTTTTCTTGTAGTGATCGTCTTCTTGATACCTATGTCGCTTTTAATAGGTGTATCTCACCTTTATATGTGTTCTTGGTGTGTCTGTTTTTGGAGTTTATACCCATATGCAGCGTTTATACCCATATGCTCCCGAATATAGGTGGTTTTGTCACAAGTGTCGGATTATGTGTAAGCATGAGCTGGGGTTGCATTACACGCTTACAAATCAACAATCAAGTAGGTTTCATTTCAGATATAATGATCCAATTTTTACATAAGTATGATACAACCCAAAGATTTCTTTATATAATGAACCAATTTTGATATATATGTTTGTAACTTGTAACCGATATACTTTTTACTGAAAATTAACATTGTTAAGCAACAATAATTATAAGAAGAAGAAGTAAATTAGGAAGGCATGATCCAATATTAACTAAAAAATCTTTAAAATAGCTACAGTGATTAATGTTCTTTTCTAATTGTCATTGATCTAAAATTTTAAAAAGAAATATACAGCTCTAAAAATAAATTATTTTTAAAAAGTGTACATGTATTAAGACTACGTATTAATTTATGAACACATCAAAAATTTCGAAACTACGTATTAGTTTTAAAAAGTGTTTCAATTTGCTCACGATAATTATACTCATCTCATCCGCATCAAAAAAATTGCGTTTAGTATTATCCTCCATTGTTCGAAACACTTTTTAACGGTATGAAAAATCGCTTACCGCTTCTCTTTTGCTTCATAACACAATGCTCACTACGCCCTTTTCCCAAATCGCACACCGGAGAATACACAATTATACAAAAAGTTGTGTTGGATTGTTGGCGATTGGTAGTGAAAAATTTAGGAAAAAAATATTCGGAAACATGTAGAAAAACTCATTAAGCCTCGTTACGGGTTTTATTGTCGAACTACTTGAGCGTATAAATACATCAAGTCTTTGCATTTGGGTTATCAAATCGCAACATTTAGAGAATCTCGCCTTCTTCTTTCTCTTTGGAGCAATTCAATGGAGGAAGAAAACGTTAGGGTTTGGAACTTTGTTAATCTCAACAACTTCCGTCAAATCACTTAGGTCGTGAAGAATCATCTTAAACGTGTAAGTTGTTATGAGTTCATTTCTTGTAATGCAAGATTCGTAATGCAATACGAATCATTGATTGATTGATTAAAGAATTAAAGTCTATATACGAAACAAAATTTTCTTGGAATGCAAGACTCGTAACACAAGAGAATTTGATTAGTTTGGGAATCATAGTCTTGTTGCAACTCATTGTTTCCATCGTCTTCTTGATTTCTCGTTGTTGTTTGTGATCCATTTGGTCGCCTTTCATAGGTGTATCTCACCTTTATATGAGTTCTTGGTGCGTCTGCTTTTGGAGTTTATCTCCATATGTAGCGTTTATGCCCATATGCTCTTGAATATCGGTTGATTTGTCACAAGTGTCGGATTAAGTGTAAGCATGAGTTGGGGTTGCATTATACGCTTACAAATCAACAATCAAGTAGGTTTCATTTCTTCACTAAAAGCCACGTTGTTTGTTTTTAAAAAAAAATCTTGTTTATGTATTTTTGATTTTGGATACAGCAAAGCGGCTTTGCGTTCGGTTTCCATCTCCCTTTTTTAAAGATGCTTCAATTGGTTCTGACTCAAAGTGATTGTATTAATATATATATACCTTTTCTGTTTTGTTCTGAAATATGATATGTTGGCTCTGTTTTCTTGTCTACACAAACTTACATTGCATGGGAAACAAATGCCTTTTATCCCCAATCATTCATGGCTAGTACGAAGGTGTCTGACAAACAAAAACCGAGAGAGAGAGAGATGTACCATCTAGGGGTCTTTGTTAGTTTATCTATATTTGTAAATACATTAATATTTATTCCGTCCATAACATGTTTTTAGGAGGCTTATTTATTTGAAATAATTGAGATAATTACAAAATATGCATTCGTCTGAAAATAAATCTTTTTAAATGAGTATGATACATACCCAAAGATTTCTTTTATATAATGAACCAATTTTGACATATATGTTTGTAACTTGTAAGTTGTAACTGATATATTTGTTAATTGAAATGTAACATTTTTTAAACAACACTAATTTATACGAAAAATAAGTAAACTGCCATGATCCAATATTAACTAAAAAAATCTTTAAAATAGCAACAGTGGTTAATGTTCTTTTTCTTTCTGTGAGTGATCTAAAATTTCAAAAATAGATATAAAGATCTAAAAGTAAATTATTAAAAAAACAATTGTACATACTTGTATTAAGACTGCGAATTAATTTATGAACAAATAAATCATTAACAATTTAGTTGACACATTTGTATTGTTCAATAATATTTGAACACTCGTCGACAAAAAAAAAAAAAAATTCAACACTTGTAATCACATTATTAAAGCTTCTACACACATGTTTATTATAAAAAAATTCAACACGAGTAATCACATTATTAAAGCTTGTACAACGGTCAAAAGAGAAGGAGAAAAACAAATTATATCATAGAATGTGATTAAGAACATGTTTATAATAGAAAACGAAGATGAGTTATGATTTGTTTGACACGATCTTGGGATCGTTGGCCTCCAGCGCTTTTTTTTTCTTCTGAAAAATTACAAATCAAAGACAAAGTAAAACCACTATGTAAACAACACAAACATAGAGAAATTAATGAGAATAAACGGTGTCACCAATAGGTAGAGAGACTCATCATGCTGGTTTCAAATAAGCATGGTGTAATATATCATCAATGCATATAAAATATTAAACATTGTAAAGTACAATTGTAAGAACAAACAAAACACCATATAAAATAAAATAAAACGATTGATGTGATATGCCGTGTGATTGGTGTGAAGATAGGTAAAAGAGTTAGGCTTAGGGTTATAGTTTAGCATTTTTAAGAGCAAACCTTGAACCATCACCGGCTTACGTCCTTCTTAATCACGAAGCTAGAGAAAGGAAGTAAAAGCTATAACATGTTAATATTAGCATACAGAATAAGAACATAAATTACATACCTGGAACCATCATGCACCTATAAATAAACAACACAAAAAAAGATGATTGTGAAAACCGTACGATAGATTAATTAATCGAAAGTATAGAATGAATAAACAAAATATATAATACCAAATTTTTGTTGAACACGTAGAAACATGTTCAAACGTGTGGATGTGGTGAATGATTTTCTTTGTTTGTGTTGAGAATAATATATATATAACAATAGAAAACATGGTTATAGAAATTAGGGTTGCCGTTTTCAATAATTATAGAATCAAACTCCATCCACGAAGAAAATATCAAAAACACAAAAAACAAAGATTATCAAAAGCGTAAATAAGAATACGAAGACTAATATGAGATCGAAGAACTTGAATAACTTGACACTGCAACCTGTAAATAAGAAAACAAAGAATAATAAACAATCAGAAGAAACATTATAACGTAATATAGCAGAGGTGATAAAAAATAAAAACAGAAAAGCCAAAACTATGATTTGGGAGTGGAGGAGGAAACACATGTATATATATAGGGAAAATCCAGGGTTTAAAAGATACGATAAATATATTTTGAATAACCAAAATTAAGAATTTATCCTATATGCATAAAGATAAATATAGAAGATTAACAAAAATATCTGAGTATATCACAATCTAAACGAATATTCTATCACACGTATGATAATTTCGATAAAAAAGAAGTAAATAAGAAATAAATAGGATGTCAAGATAATCATGTAATATTCACTTTTTTCTAAAACGATATTTAACTATTTTGATCCGAGTAAACCTGTAATGTAATCAGAATATATGCACTAAATATTTCCAAAAGATATTAAAACCGGCTAATAATTAAAAGTTAATTAAAAAAAAAATTTTGTGAATGGCACTGAGGACGACACGTAAGCAAAATCACTTCTCATTTAATAGTATGATGATGATGATTGCAAAAAAAAGGTGCTTATTTATCAAAACTAATCCCAACTATCTTTTGTGCCCCTCCCTCGTTTGAAGAATGGTCTTTAAAGAACATGAATAACAACAACAACAAAAAGTATCAACCATGTTTTCCTTCCGTATCCAATCCAAGAAAAAAAACTACCTAGCTAGTTTTCAAATAATAAATGATTACACCTTATAAAATTTGTCATATGCAAGTGTATGATATCATAGGATCACTAGTATAATCATCGTTCATCATTTAAACCTTCCATCGCCGCAACATCTCAATCATAATCTCGTTCCACGTGTCCACCGGACCAGGTAAGCACCAATGTAAACAATCATTGTGTACTCTCTCCGGCACACCGTTCTTGAACGGAAACTCGTACATGTACGGACCAGGATGTCCATCTGGTCTCAACACCGAAATCGCCGTCACGTCCAAGGCCTCCAACTTCACCACCGTCTCGGCTGCGGTTTTAGCAGCCTCAACCTCCTCCATTTCTATCCGTCGCATATCCAAATTTAGACCTTCTAGAACTTTCCCTTCTTCGTACGGCTCCGTCATGTTACACGCGTCAAGACTATCCCAAGGCCGGCCTTCGAAATGAGAAGGAGAAAACGTCGTCAAGATCACTTCACGGCGATTTCCGGCCACCGCTTTCAACGTCGTTCTTATAGCTTTTCTGAACACATCGTAAAACCCTATCTCGGTATAGTTACTTGCTTCGCAAGAATGACATCCCAAAACCGAACCGGACTCGTAATAAACCGCCGGATGTAGAAACCAATGTCCCACGGAGACTATGACCGTATCAAACCGTTCTAAATCATTACCCCATTTCTCATCCACTCGGTCTACATGCAATACATTGTGGTCCAAGTTTCCAGATTTCTCTATACCGGCCACAAGAAACGGGGACCAGTAAACCGAGACCGTGACGTTGTGAGATTCGAAACGCCATTTTCTGAATTTATTGTCTTCTCCGTTTCTGTAAACGAGATCAGGGCTAGAGACTGTAGAGAGCAAACAAATAAGAGATTCGAGCTGGTTTCTAGCCATGGAGTCGCCAATAAAAGCTAGATGTTTGTCTCTCATAAGATCAAGAAACCGGTTTGCGTCGAATCTCGGTATATCGCATTGGTCTGGTTTCCATTTCCAGTAAAGATAACCAGTATCTGGTCTACCATGACGGAAACAATTCTGACCATCTTTGATTGTTCCACAGGTCGAACCATTGTAGAGTGGACCAATCTCGTCTCTGACCCATTTTCCTTTTGTATAATCGCATAAAGGTTCTTCTTTTATAGGATCATATGTTTCTTGAGTTTCTTCTTCTGCAGATCGACACAAAATAAGCTTAAACCATCGATCCAGCATATTATATTCAATGATTTGAATTTTTACCTTGAGAAGAAGAAGAAGAGAAGCGTGTGATCACAACGTGAGCTTCAGATTCTGGGAGAGATGTGTCAACAATGGTGGATAACCGATTATTAAAACAGAGTCGAAACAGAGCAATTGGTAGAAATGCTAAGACTATAAAAACAATGATCTTTCTCTGACTTAGACAATTATGTTGCTCTTTCAATCCCATTTTTGGAATATAGAACAAACCTTGGAATTTTTTTTTCGGCCTTCTTGATTTTTGTTTGTTCTGATTATTGATATTGTGTTTTTTTTTTTTTTTTTTATGTTTTTGTTTTATGTGGAAGAGACGAATGGTTCAATGGTTTTGGACCATTGGAAGGATTATTTTACTCAAATCTCTATTGTTAATTTATTATTAGTCTATCCATGTGAATGCTGTTTGATGTGCTTAATTTTCAATATATTCCACATAAAATATATATAAAGAATTGGTACAGTTGTAAATATGTTTTTTCTTTACTTTTTGCTTAATTAAATTCTAAAATAATAGTCCACCGCATATGAATATATGCCGGAATTCAGTTTTCGTTTTTGATGTAAGATTCTACGTACTTTGGTCATCGAGTTATTGTAGATTACATACAAACTTGGAAATTTTACAAGAATTTTGATGTATTAACATTACTATGGTTATTGCGCATAGACCAAATTTATATTTTCCGTATTGTTCCAATTTTATCGAATTTGCTAAGGAAATTTATCGTTATATTTGCAGACTCATTGGTGGTATCGGGTTTGACACTCTCTACCCAGAACCGACTTAAGATTAAAACGACTCGGATATCCATCCGGAGGTGACGAGACGGGCCTAAATCAACTAAGAAGACCCATTATGGAGGATGGAAGCCCGATCTACCTAAGATCGGAATATTTGGAGAATAAGTAGAGGATATATGAGAATATTGTGTGAATCTTTCTAGTTATGATACTTTCTATACAATTCTAGGGTTTATTCTCTACGATCATTTTAGTATAAATACGTAACTCATTTTGCCCAGAAGGAGATCCGCAGCTCTCTTGAATAAAATACATTCTTGAGAACACTTTTGATATCTTAAAGCTTTTCTTATTATCTTGCCCTCAAATCTAAAACTCTACTTGTTTGAGGATATCGAGTTAGTTCGCACGTACCTGATACCTTTACTCATCTTTGGTTGTTAAATATATTTTATATTACTGCAAGTTTATTATTAGTTTGTGGCTTATGGTCGACCAACAAGTTGTCTTTGGGTAGTTAGTGGCCAGTCTGAAATTGGCCAGACTCTGATGGCTTTACTCTTGAGTTTCGTAAAATTATGGAAATACCCCTTGATGCGATTCGGAGATCATTCTTTGTTGCTTGTGCGTGTCAGGGTATAATTGTCAGTGTTTCACTGGAAAAGTGAAAATGGTCCAAGTCAATATTACGTGCCGCGATGTAGTTTGATTTAAGTTAACTAATCCTATACTAAGATGGTGACAACCGACAAGTAAGCAATGTAGATCAAAGACATACAATAGTGTTTTTATTGAATTTTAGGGATATGTTAAACTAAACATTTGGAGAAATTTGAGTTAAGATGACAAATTATGTGTTGTCGAAACATGAATTTCAAAGTTTTCTAGTGTTATTAAAGTAGTGGTCTTATAAAAGTCTTTTCAAATTCATTATTATTAGAGATGTTTCAGGTATTAAAATTTTAATGACTTCAAAGAGTTTTCGAATATTTATTAGGTTAAACACAAAATTTAAATCTCATGATTTAAGATAGAGAGAATTTAAGTTTTAAATCATAACAACTCTGGTGGATCACTAAAACATCAAAATCATCTAATTTTTTTTCAAAACTCAAACACTTCAAATTAGGGCTGGGCAAATTATCCGTTAGATTTGCTCCGATTCAAAATCCATTTTGATCCGATCCGAAAAATCCGAATATCCGTTATGAATCAAAGCAAAGCAAATAGTAAAATCTAAGCTCCGTCTAAAGCAAAGCCATAAATATTAATTTTAAAAATCCGAATATCCGATCCGATCCGTAAATTACATATATGTATATATAATATGATAGACCTAAAACATATATTTGCATTTGTAAACTTTTTCAATACATTGAACAGATATAGTTATAGTAAATTTAGGTAGTTACTAATTTTTTTAATTGAAAATCAGTTGTTTCATATTTTTATCTTAAAAATAATAATAAATGTTTCGTTGTCCACCATTTTTTCTTTCACTTTTCATTTTATTTTTAATTATATCAAATAAAATTATCTAATTTATAATATTTTTTCACTAATTAGTTTAAAATTTATACTAAAAAAATAACTTTTTGAAAAAATAAAATGTTTTTCTTTCGTTTTTCCGGTTAAAGCAAATATCCGCAAAAATTTCGAAACAAAGCAAATCGAAAAATTTAATATCCGTGAAAAACAAATCGAATCACAAATACTGTAATTTTTCCGGATATCCGATCCGCGCCCAGGGCCTACTTCAAATGTTCAGATTTTATCACACGATCCTCTTTATGGAAACATTGTTCTTCCGGTTTAGACTACCGAATCTTACTATGTATAGATGTTGAGAAAAAAAAAACACATATCATTTTAAATGTTCGATTCATTACGTTTTATAAAGTCTTATGATAGTTTTATCTTTTTATATTTTTTCCGTCTTGAACATTATCTCATGAGGAATAACTGAATAAGTAACAACAATTAAATATATTACTGTTAGGAAAAAGTTGATTAGTAAAGTTTGACATTTTGTCACAAATCTTTTTAACCACTGGAGACCTTTTGGTACGGTTTTCAGTGATTTGATGGCATATTCATTAGTCAACGTAGAGATGATTTTACCCACCCACATGTAATGATTTATAATCAATTTTACTAGACGGTGAAAAAATTTGAGAGCAATAAAATAGCAATTTGGTTAAAGGTGGTTTCTGGCCCAATAATTTTATAGAGAAAATTATGAAAGCACCTTTGTGTTTCTAAGTAAAAAAAAAACGAAAAGAAGGACATCCACCATAAGAATGCAATTTAAATGGTCCACAAGTACGACGAAAAAAAAAAAAATGGTCCACAAGTGAAGCAATTTGTGTTTTTTTTTTTTTTAATTATCAGAAGGTTTTGGCCTGAAACCCGTAATCATTGAGACCCAAAACTACATCATGAAGATGTAATACTAGTTTCGTTTCAAGCGCCACTCGACCTTTAGATTTTGTTTAAAACAACCAACACATTTTTTTTTTAAACAGTTGCGGAAATTCTCATAAAATAAATCCATAAATTATTAAAACAATAATTCAACAATTCAATTCCAAAATTCAAGTTCCAGAAATAATCATAAAAATCTAGCAACCTAAACACCAGGTTTCACTAGACTAAACAGGAACAAATAAAACATCCTATCATCCTCTTCACCGGCCTTGATTCCGCGATAACGCATTTCTGTTACCTGCAACTCAAAGGGAAAAATAGAGTTGCGTAAGTATTTAATAAATACTTAGTGAGACGGTCCTCCCGTCAACAGGCTAAGTACGGATAAATCAAAACCGAATAATAAACAATTAAAACGCACACATGATTCAACTGGGTGTCGATCAACACTACCTCTAAGTGTCGATCGACACCTCAAAAATTCTGATATCGTTTTCAACGTGGTGTCGATCGACACTACCTCTAGGTGTCGATCGACACCCTGTTCTACCACCAAGAACAGAATAAAACATTCGATCCAAAACACGAAAATCACACAAGTTCATCACAGAAAACATGCAAAAATCATACTCACACGCAATCAACAACCAGCTCAACCACTATGAACAATCCTAATCATTTATCAACCGAATTCTAACCTATCCGAGCCTACGGTCGCGCACTCACCTCGATTTCGCGACGGAAAAGGGAATAAACACGAACGCTTCGGAAAACAGGAACGAACAGCGATGAATCAGCAGCGATAAACACGCAGGAAAATCACTGAGACAGCACGATCACTCTCCCGAACAACCACACAAGCCTTAACAACGAAGAACGGTGAAGAACGGATCAAGAATCCTCTCGATTCACCCTTAAATTCTCAAAACACACTTTTCCTTTGGTTTTTCTCTGCCCAAAGTCGTGTTTCTGCGGCTGAGACTTTATAAAACCCGACCTAGGGATGCGTCCCTAAACCGCGCAACTAACCGAATGATTTAAATCAAACCGGATTCGACCAAAAACATTGGTGTCGATCGACACCCTGCCCTGGTGTCGATCGACACCCCTGACCAAAATCCATAATTTGGTTTGGGATGTTACAATTCTCCCCCACTAATTTGGATTCGACCTCGAATCCCGCAAACTGTCTATCCAAGACCGACACTTGACCCCACTTGGTCAACCACATCAGAGATCCTCACCCGACCCCTGAACTCTTACCTAATCCTATGTTAGTACGCACGCCTTCCCATACATTATCTACTCCTAACTCATTACCATCCACAGCAATAAATATACCAACCACCCATGGTATACCGGGAACCCTTTCCCTCTAGATTTATAATGAGATCCACCCGTCTCAAATAAATCTCTGGAGCCCACCAATTCCCAGAAGCATGCAGGGAAACTCACTCCCTTCAAGAGACCCACCCGTCCTCTGATACTTATCCTGAGACCCACCCGTCACAGATAAGTAAGCATCCCACGATACTACATCGAGACCCACCCGTCATCGGTAAGTAACACTCGGTACTACATGGTGATCCACCCGTCACCTGTAGAACCGCCGAAGACCCACCTGTCTTCTCAAATTGTAATGAGTTATTCGGGAAACCACTGTCCCTACAGTAATAATTTCCGAAAACGTCTACTAACATTTATGATTAGCTCTGCCTCACATGGCCTCTCTTCGATATTTTCCACCCAAAATATCACCTAAAATACGACCTATACTGGTCAACCAAATCACGCTTAAAAGGAACACACATCTTATAATAACTCTGGAAATAAATAAGAAAACTCCATCTTATAAATTTCGAAAAATGTATATCGTTACAACAAAACGAAAAAATACATAAACCAAAAACAACAATGGCTCTCGAGCTAAACAAAACACTGGAACCACAAAGATACAAGTAAGCTCAAGCTGCGACCTGCTTGTCGAACCACTTCCTGAATTTTAACTTCATCTTTGCCTCTGGCTCCCAAGTCTCATCTTGGCAACCGCCACAATCCCATAAAATCCTCAACAACGAAATCTTCTTACGACGCAGAACCTTGATACTCCTCTCGAGAATCCTCACAGGAACCACTGGAACTGTCAAATCAGGCTTCATATCCTCAGGGATCTTAGCCACCAGCTTCTCCGATTCATGGAGACACTTCCTCAACATCAAAACATGGAACACCTTATGAAATGCTTCCATATTCGGAGGTAACTCAAGCCGATACGCCACTGGTCCCACTCGCTCCACTACTGGAAATGGACAAATAAAACGCGGACTCAGCTTGTTCTCAGAAATAGATCTGTTAGGACCCCTCAACATCGCCATCTTGAGATACACACGATCTCCCACGGCAAACTCAAGCTCTTTTCTTCTTCGATCTGCATAACTCTTCTGCCGATCCTGAGCTTCTTTTATGTTCAACCGCAAAACACAGATCTTCTCCGTCGCTTCCTGAACAAAAGTAGCACCATAAATGCTTCTCTCCCCCCACTTGGGTCCAGCATAAAGGTATCCAACACGGCCTCCCATACAAAGCCTCGTAAGGAGCTATACCGATACTCACCTGGAAACTGTTGTTATACGCAAACTCAGCCAGGTTCAAGTGATCAACCCAGTGACCACCCCAATCTAACACACGCATCCTCAACAAATCCACCAAGGCCTGAATGGTCCTCTCTGACTGACCATCAGTTTGCGGATGATAAGCCGTACTCAAATGCACCTTAGTGCCCATCTCTGCCTTAAAGGCTCTCCAAAACTCTGAAGTGAACTTGGGATCCTGGTCTGACACAATACTAGCTAGCACTCCATGCAGCCTCACTATGTCTTTCACGAACTTTTTAGCCAAAACCTCAGCTCCATCGGTCTTTTTAACAGCCAGAAATCGTGCTGTCTTAGTCAACCGATCCACACTCACCTAGATAGCCTCAAAAGTCCTCGAGTTAGGTAAACCGATCACGAAATCCATAGTGATTATGTCCCACTTCCACTCAGGAATAGGTAAACTCTGTAACAAACCGCTCGTAACTCGATGCTCTGCCTTCACTAACGAACACGTGTCACACTTTGCGACCCAATCTGCCACATCTCTCTTCATCCCGACCCAGTGATAATACCATTTTAGATCATGGTACATCTTAGTCGCACCCGGATGAATCGAGAAATTGCTCGCATGAGCCTCACTCAGAATCTCCTGCCTCAACAACTCATCTCGAGGAACAAAAACTCGACCACGAACCAGAATCATCCCATTCGGAGAGACCAGATACTCAGAACCAACTCTGCGCGACGCATCAATCAAACCCTGATCACTCTGCTGAGCCACTCTGATCCTACTGAGAAGATCTGCGTGATCGACTGCCTCTAAGCCCACAGGCTCCTGCGAAACCACACAAAGATGCAACGTGCTAATCTCGCCCACCAAAGCCTCAATATCCTGCTCCCGAGCTGAATCAAACCTCTGCCAACTCAAAGAATCCTCAACTTGATTAGCCTTGCCCGGGTGATAAACAATCTCCAGATCATAATTCGCCAGCAACTCGACCCAACGCCTCTGTCTCATATTCAGCAACGGCTGAGTGAAGATATGCTGCAGATTCTTATGATCTGTATAAATCTGCACCTTACCACCGTAAAGGTAAGATCTCCAAATCTTCAGAGCAAAAACCACCGCCCCTAACTCAAGATCATGCGTAGGGCGGTTACGCTCACTACCCTGTCACTGTCTCGAAGCATACGCAATGACCCTGCCCTCCTGCATCAGAATACAACCCAGACCAACTCCTGAAGTATCCGTGTACACGGTATAAGGCTTCCCCGGCTCGGGTAATGCCAATACCGGCGTACTAGTCAACATATCCCTGAGCCTCGCAAAGCTCTCCTCGCACTCTGGCGACCAAATAAATGGGACATCTTTACCAGTCAGCTTCATCATCGGATGGGCCATACTCGCAAAACACTTGACGAACCTCCGGTAATAACCTGCCAAGCCCAAGAAACTCCTGATCTCGGTAGCACTACTCGGTCTAGGTCAATCCCTGATAGCCTCTATCTTCGTTGGGTCCACAGAAACACCCTCTGAAGACACGATATGACCAAGGAATCCCATCTGCCTCTGCCAAAAATTGCACTTACTCAACTTTGCATACAGCTTCTGCTCCCGAAGCTTCTCCAAAACCAATCTCAAATGAGCCTCGTGCTCCTCGGGACTCTTCGAATAAACCAAGATATCGTCAATAAAGATGATAACGAACACGTCCAGATACTCTTTGAACACGTCGTTCATCAATCTTATGAAAGCCGCCGGTGCATTCGTCAACCCAAAAGGTATGACCACAAACTCGAAATGCCCGTATCTCGTCCTGAATGCTGTCTTACGAACATCTGCCTCATCTATCGGGATATGATGATAACCTGATGCCAAGTCTATCTTGGAGAACCAAGTAGCACCCCTCAGCTGATCCAAAAGCTCATCAATCCTCGGGAGAGGGTACTTGTTCTTCACAGTAACACGGTTTAATCCCCGATAATCGATACACAAACAGAAACTGCCATCCTTCTTCTTCACAAAAAGAACTAGTGCTCCCCACGGTGAAACACTCGATCGAACAAAACCCTTGCTCAATAAATACTCCAGCTGCCTCTTCAGCTCTGCCAACTCTGCTGGAGCCAGCCTGTATGGAGCCTTAGAAATCAGAGCTGTCCCGGGCTCTAACTCAATCGTGAAAGGATGAGACCGAGACGGCGGTAATCCCTGCAACGATTAAAAAACATCCACAAACTCCTGAACAACTCGGATCTCCCCAAGAGCAACCTCACCACCAGACTCCGACATCCGAATAGTAGCCAAATAAGCCTCGCAACCCCGCGCTATTATCTGCTCTGCCTGAGTAGCCGAGATTATCAGACTCCCGGAAGTAGGTCTCATGCCCTGAAACACTAACTTCCTTGCATCTCGCTCAAAAATTACTCTGCCTCGAAAGCAGTCCAGATGAACCTTATAAAACGATAGCCAATCCATTCCAAGAATTACGTCGTAAGTTCTACTGGACTAATCACCAGGTCTACCGGCATCGACTGCCCGGCAATCTGAACATCCACTGTTCTAGCTCGGCCGGAAGTAACCAGGAATCTGCCTCCAGCCACCTTAACCCAGCCTGACAACTCACCAGCACTGCTCCGGATGCCACTGCTCCGGATGCCACTGCTCTCACTATGCCGCGGAGTAATGAACAAGTTTGATGCTCCAGAATCAAAAAGAACATAGGACTCGAAACCTCCCACTAATAAGGTCCCTACACAATTACATGCGTTGAGAACCCTAACACACTATCACATGCAAAAATAAAAGAAACAACAACTAAAATTCAACCCTTAAGAATTTACGACGCTCGAGTCTTTTTTTTTTCCTGTGATCTGTGCGCCACCAGGTTGCCTAGCATCTGCCGGCCCATAAACACGTGGTGCAGGCCCAAGCTGACCCAAAGGCTGAACTGCTGCCAACTGACCCAACTGCTGCCCTGCTACTAGCTGAACCGCTGCCATAGCCATTTGCTGCAACTTAGGACACATCGGCCGGATATGCCCCAGATCTCGGCAATGAAAACATACCTTGGCATCCCGAGATACCTCCTTCTTGGGACAACTAGCCACTCGGTGCTCAGTGCTCCCGCATCCATAACAAGCACGACCGCCCTGGCTACCTCCAGAAACCTCATCGAACCTCCTCTTCTTGCTCTGCACAGGCTTGCCGCCTTTGCCCAAACCAGAACTCAAAGAATGCTGCTGTTGCTCACGCTGTCTCCTCGGCTGAACAGCAGGAGCCGCCACAGATGGAACAACCACCGAACCAGTCTGCTCATGCTGATCCTCCTTTATAGAAGCAGCAAGCTCCACCAACTCCGCCCTCGAGGCGTACACTGAACCACGACACTAGGTCCTGATACTCATACGAAGTTCCTGCAAGAACCTCTGCATAAGAGTCCGCTCCTCAGCCATACCATGGCTAGCATAAACCTGAAGCCTGCTGAACTCGGTATCATACTCCCGCACTGAACTCGCTCCCTGAGTAAGCTCCATAAATCTCATCTGCAGGCGATCCAAAGCCTCCCGAGGGAAGAACCTGGCGTTGAACTCGCCCACAAACTTATCCCAAGTCCACACAGTCCTCCGGGTCTCAGTCGATCTCCACCAGCTATGCGCATCCTCGCTCAGATAGTGCACATTCAACTCTACTCGATACTCTGCAGGTCATCGAATCGGTCGAAAATTGCGCTCCACTCTCAAGCGCCACTCATCGGCCCCCTCTGGCCTAACTCTCCTGGTGAAGAAAGGCGTACCAATCTTCTGCATCTGTCTAATCATCACGAGATAGGGAGGATGCTCAGCAACCACAGCCCTCGGCTGCTCAACCTCAGCAGCCCTCTGCTGCACCTCCACCACCGGAGGTACTGTTAGAGCCGGTACCGGAGCCGCCGCCGGAAACCGCTCCAACAGCTGCGTCAATATCCCCACGATGACATCATCCCGACCTTGAGCTAGAGCAGCACCCCCACCCAGGCCCACTCCAACACTAGCACCTCTCCCGGCGCCCCTCCCTGCACCTATTGCCACACTGATACTGGCACTGGTCTCGCTCGCGGTCTCCACCTGATGAGTCTGGGATGCAGCCACACTGCTAGACGACTCTGGCACTTGGCCACGACCACGACCATGGCCTCTACCACGGCCTCTGCCACGACCTCTCGCTCCAGTATCCATCTACCACACAGGACAGGAAAACATGAGCAAACGAGAAGTCACAAACAAATAAAACACAACTTACCACAAAATCTCTTTAAAGGCCGAAGAGGATGATCTAAGACTACTAATTGTCTAACCACCAATAAACAATTAAACACATAGTCTCAATTAATCTAATTTCCAAGTCCTAAAAACGTCTAGGCTCTGATACCAAATTGAAACAACCAACACATATTTTTTTATTTTTTATTTTTAAAACAGTTGCGAAAATTCTCATAAAATAAATCCATAAATTATTAAAACAATAATTCAACAATTCAATTCCAAAATTCAAGTTCCAGAAATAATCATAAAAATCTAGCAACCTAAACACCAAGTTTCAATAGACTAAACAAAAACAAATAAAACATCATATCATTCTCTTCACCGGCCTTGATTCCGCGATCACGCATTTCTGTTACCTGCAACTCAAAGGGAAAAACAGAGTTGCGTAAGTATTTAATAAATACTTAGTGAGACGGTCCTCCCATCAACAGGCTAAGTACGGATAAATCAAAACCTAATAATAAACAATTAAAACGCACACATGATTCAACTGGGTGTCGATCGACACTACCTCTAGGTGTCGATCGACACTACCTCTAGTTGTCGATCGACACCTCAAAAATTCTGATATCGTTTTTAACGTGGTGTCGATCGACACTACCTCTAGGTGTCGATCGACACCCTGTTCTACCACCAAGAACAGAATAAAACATTCGATCCAAAACACGAAAATCACACAAGTTCATCACAGAAATCACGCAAAAATCATACTCACACGCAATCAACAACCAGCTCAACCACTATGAACAATCCTAATCATTTATCAACCGAATTCTAACCTATCCGAGCCTACGGTCGTGCACTCACCTCGATTTCGCGACGGAAAAAGGAATGAACACGAACGCTTCGGAAAACAGGAACGAACAGCGATGAATCAGTGATGAACACGCAGGAAAATCACCGAGACAGCACGATCACTCTCCCGAACAACCACACAAGCCTTAACAACGAAGAACGGTGAAGAACGGATTACGAATCCTCTCGATTCACCCTTGAATTCTCAAAACACATTTTTTCCTTTGGTTTTTCTCTGCCCAAAGTCATGTTTCTGCGGCTGAGACTTTATAAAACCCGACCTAGGGCTGCGTCCCTAAACCGCGCAACTAACCGAATGATTTAAATTAAACCGGATTCGACCAAAAACATTGGTGTCGATCGACACCCTGCCCTGTTGTCGATCGACACCCCTAACCAAAATCCATAATTTGGTTTGGGATGTTACATTGTTTAAGATCTTGACTAGTTGAGTTATTGACTCTTGGTAATTTATGTTATTTATCAACTAATTAGCTATCAATGGTAGATAAAATAATCATTCATAAAAAGTAAAAGAAGGATGATTACCACTGGTATTAACATGGCCGTGCCTATGTTGTAAAAAATGAGGCATTCGCCTCTGGCCTCTCTTTTCGAAGAAAATCTAACCAGCCTTTTTTAAAAAAAAATTCAAGGTTTTCAATTGTTTTAAAGTAAACTCATCCCCTATACATTATTTGTGAGGTGATTTCACAAAAAAATGTGACATGACACCCTTCTAAATGTGACACGGAATCCTTTTAAATGTGACATGACAATCTTTTTAAATGGGCCAATTAACAAAACCTTTTAATTTTTTTGAGCTAATCCATACTTTTTTTCATCTAACTTAATAACCTAACTTCTAAGTTAATCTATATATTCATATATTAACGTGCATCAACTTATAACGTGTTTTCAAGCAAAAATGTTTGTGAGGTGATTTCACTAAAAAATGTGACATTACACCCTTCTAAATGTGACATGGAATCCTTCTAAATGTGACATGACAATCCGTTTAAATGGGCCAATTAACAAAACATTTTAAAAATTTTGGGCTAATCCATATTTTTTTTCATCTAACCTAATAACCTAACTTCTAAGTTAATCTATATATTCATATATTAACGTGCATCAATTTATAACGTGTTTTCAAGCAAAAATGAGTTTCCCCTATCAAAAAGTTTGTTACATTTTAATCTCATACTCTCAAAACTTAATACTCTCTCTGTTTCTTATTATAAGATGTTATGGGTTGAAGCACAAAGTTTAAGAAAAAACTTTTCTATCAAAAAATTATTAAATATAAATAATTCAACCAATTAAAAAAAATGCTGCATAATACTACACAGTTTGCAATAAAGTAAAAGATACGTAGAAATATGAAAATATCTTATATTGTGAAACAAAAAAAAGTTTCTAAAACATCTTATAATAAGAAACAGAGGGAGTATAAATTTTTGTTTTACATTTTTATTAAAGATAAAAAAACATTTGGAAAAAAGAAGAAAAGGTAGAGTAATACTAAATATATGTTGTAAAAAAATATTTATTAATTTTCTTTGATTAAAAATATTTGGTCGTATTGATATTTTAATATTTCGATGTCGAATTCAGTTTTTATTGTGAGAAAAAATGAATTTTTTAAAATAATATAATAAAACAAAAGATGTAAGATATCAATTTTTATAATATTTTTAAGTCCAATTCAGTTTTTTTTAAAATACGTTCAAATATAATTTTTAACTTATATATAATAGATTTTACAGTCCAATGTATTAAATTAGAAATAATATATTTCAGTTTGAATACATATTTACTTATGTGAAATAATAAAAGGTAAAATTAAACTTCTGAAAATTCATATTTAAAAACAAAAACATGATCAACAACATATACTATAATAATCAATATCAATACATATTTTCACATTCTTAAACAGTAAAATTAAAACCAAAATTGTGAATAGTTTATATGCGTCGTACGCGGAAGAGTCACCTAGTATTATGATAAGTCATGATGTTTTCTTAAAAAAAAAAATATTAGGGTAATTAAGGAGTCTTTGCCACATTCACCTTCTTCTAACTTCGGTCACTTCGTCCCCATTAAAACCATACAACCTTTTTTATATAATTATTGTTTAGAAGCAACAACAAAAATTTAAAAGTAATTTTTTTTTATATTGAACTTTTGTTATTTTTTTTGGTGAAGTGATATATCATTGTTTTTACCCATTTTTGGACCATGATATAAGTCTGTTTTATAGACTCTTTTGGTGTTTTCGAGTCTTTTGTTTTTTTATTAGGTACAAGGACGTTTGGACTTAATTGGTGTTTACTGGAGCTTTATGGAGCATTTTGGAACGAGCAGTCAAAGTCGAGAGTTCGGATTGAAGATTTGAAGATCATGTCGAGCGACAGAGACTTGGTGTCGCTCGACACAAAGGATTTATGGGTGTCGATTGACACATAGACCAGAAAATCAAATTTTCGGAAGATTTTCGTCTTGCGTCAGAAAAGCCCAGATGTTTACTGTTAGGCCCAATACGTTTTTGTAGTCCATAAATACTTATGTTCAGCCATTGTTTAGGTTTAAGCTTTATTTTCTTGGAGATAATTTTATACTAAGGGATTATTATTCATGTCTATGTCTGAGTAATCTCCTAGTTAGGCTTTAGGATTTTACAAAGGATGATGAAGTTTTGTTAGAATTTATTTACTATTGGGATTTGCATATCATATTTATATTCTTCACCTTAATTGCTTTGAACTCTGATTTAGGCCTGAATTAGATATCCTAGGTTGTTTAGTAGATGCGACATCATTATTGAATTACCTGAACTGAATCATAGGTGAGCAAAGATTCGATTCGCAACGACAATTGGCTTTGGATCTTTGTGAACAATCAAACCTGAATTTTAATGCTTGTTTAAATTAATATGATTTCGCAACGACAGTTGGTTTTCTAGGATTTAAACATAGATAGTATTTGCAACGACAGTTGATTTACTTTACAACACTGTTTCGAATTCTAGAATTGCACATCATCAATTATCCCAATAGTAACTTTATTCTTCAATTTGGATTTATTCCTGCGAATTCCCTAAGGCCTAGCATTTGTCTCTTATTTGAATTTAAATCACTTGCAATCATCCTGATTTACTGTTTTCTGCAATTTACTTTACATTCTTTTCTGCTTAGCTTTGAACCTCTGCGATATCCTTGACCAGCTTTTCCTTCCGACGTTGTATATCCCCAAACACTTGTTTATTCCACTTTCTCAAGATAATTTGAAAGTTATTCAATGCCTCCTGCATGTTAATTGAGCTATTCCATGAGTTAGCGAGTAATTCTTTATAACCAGAATGTTGAAGCCAAGGTGCTTTAAATTGGAACGGACGGCGACTCGCATTGACACTTCTGCTTGGCGATAACTGAACATATAAAGGAGGAGTATGATCCGAAGCCAGAAACGGGAGATGAGTTACTTTTGCGTCCTGCCATTTCAATCTAGTTTGCGCACAACAAAGGACCTATCCAATCTCTTAGCAATAAAATTATTATCTCGACGCCCTCTTCACCATGTAAGCTGATTTCCGTGGAAACCCATGTCAATCAATGACATCTCATTTATCCAATCCCCAAACTCAAGTGAATTCGATGAGAGAGGACTATTAGTCTGGTACGCTCATCGATATGGACAATCCTGTTGAAATGGACCCGTAGTTCCACTCAATTTCTCCCATAATCCCCTCCGTCTACTAGCTGTAGGAGCTGCATACACAACAATGATATTAAGAGCTTCTGAATCATTTAATACCTTTGCATATATAAATTGATTCGAAGACTCAACAATCTCCACATCACCAATGCATGTCCTCCAAAGAATCCACAAGCCTCCACTCTGCCCTACCGCATCTACTCTAAACGAGTTCTCAAACCAGAGCCCTTGACAGATACGAGCTGCTTTATCAGCTCCCGCATGAGTCTCAAAAATTGCGAGTACATTTGTATCGAAATGCTTAAGAATGTATCTAATTGATCTTTGGAAATTAAGTTTATTAGCCCCCCGACAATTCCACATTAGACAATTCATCAAGAATTTGTAATAATCACTAAGAATAACCGGGGCACATCATTATAGAACCTGAGGTTCCCGAGCCTCCTTCGTCAAGTCCGTAGATACCACCATTAGTAAATTAGGCACCTCAGTTGCTGTTCCAGCTGGGTTTTGAGAAACAATCGAAGCCTGCATCACCATCATATCAGCGTCATCCTCTCTCTCTCTCCCGATCACTCTGAACAATCATTCGACCTCCCCACTGTCATGGTCTCTACTCTCAATCATTTGTTGTTGGAAGATAACTCAGTATCATTCAATTGTGGGCCGAAAATAAGTCCCTTCATGGTGGTCTTTGAACCATTATTAGATTTTGTTTTTTGTTTCTCTTGAGCTTTTAAAGGCCCAACATTTTCCCCCACATTTCCATTATGACTTTGCCTCCCCTTTACTATCTTTCCCGATCCTGCACCAAAGGTAATCGGTTTTGCTTGCCCATCACTCTGCTCTAAATGTAGGATATTCGGGTGAACAATATTTTCCTTATTCGCCTCTTGTATCTCTGGACCTTCCAAATCCGACTCCAACCTACCAAAACTATTCGCAATCGGAATGACTCCCAAATTATGGCTCATGAGAATACATTACCTGTGGGAGTTGCCTCTGCAATGCCGAAGACTCCGAGACTCGGGCTCTCTTGGACAAGGCTGAATGTCTCACCTTGTCCTCCCGTTGCTGCGCTGGCTACATGAGCAGCCCTTCTCTCACGTAGCGGACGCCTCTCTCCTGTCTCGTGATCACTCATGGTCAAGCTAGCACAAATGGTCGGACCTGGAAGAGAAGAGTATGCACGCCGAGTTCGAGCAGATTGAACCCTATTAAAAGAAAAATCTCTGCACCAATGGCACCTTTCAGCATCAAGGAGTGTGTGAAGAGCGTCAACGTCACCTGGAGCTCTAATCGGATAGGTCGGCACTGCAAAACAAAAAGTCATAAGATTAAAATGGAGCCTAAGTCATTAAGAAGAAACAAATAGCAAAGCTAACAATTCTAAGAAAATTGCGAGGTCAGCTACCGCGATATCGCCAATCAGTGTACATCTTGTCAAGCCAGTTGGAACCAACGACATGTTCACTAATTCGGACAAAGAAGAATTTATTAAACCAAGAGTCGTCCTTAATAGGAAGGTCTCGTATGACCTGGAAATGTTCTCTATGAGAGATGAAGAAGTTCAACTTCGACTATGCACTAGTCTTTACAACTCTCACTAGGTTGAGTAACTGCCAATATCCAACCTCGCAGTCGCACTCGAAACTACGCACTAGAATTCCAATCAAGTGACGAATAGGAAGGATGAACTCTATACCTTCCTCAATGAAGAAAGTCTCCCTAAGGATATTAAGAGACTTCTGGGTAGAGCGAGTAGAACCAGGTGGATGGGATTTCTTCTGAGCCTTTTGCGTCTTTTTATTAAGAGCTTCGGAACTCGAGGCATCGACAGCAATGATATTTACGACTGCTTCAAAATCATCTGAATCAACACTAGAGGCATCCTCTAAGGGCCTATCTAACCAAGATCTAAATTCTGAATCGGAATCATCAACCTCGTGAACCTCGTGATCATTACCGGACATCGCTAACTCACTACAAAAATAGAACCGCACCTAGGCGTAAGATATTGAATCAAAGCAAGATAAGGTTTCTCTATTCGTAAGGGTAGCGAAATGAATAAAGGGAAGCTCACAGGTGTTAAATACGGTTCGACGTCGTCACCAAGTCAAATGCACAGGTTCACCTCGTGGAATATCCTAAAGGAAGAAGACTTACAAATTAGGATGGCAAGGAAGACTTGTAACAAAGATGGACTTGGTGTAGAAAGGTTGGAACTAAATCAATTTGAAGTATCAAATCAACGAAGGTTGAAGACAGAAGAGGAAATGATCACTTTGTTGATGGGCCTTGGAGCCCAAATACATTTTCAACCTAGATCACCTCGCCGTCTATGTCTTCTTCAAACCACCTCACCGTACGTCACCTCGTCATCACATTTCCTTGCTCAAATCGACCTCGTCCTCTCTTTTTGATGTTTCACATGGAGAACTCGGCTTCATTCTCACTTACTTTTACCTCGCATTGCTGCATCTCGTGGGCTCTTCCTCTATCTACTCTCGTCGACACGGGTTTAAAATTCAATCTAACGAATCAACCTCGGCGCCCTCGTGACCGACTGACCTCGGGGTCACTTCATCACCTCACCACTCTCCTTTGATTGAGTTCAAATGCAAACCTAGCTAATCTTAATCTCTCTTGAGTTCGCCTTAGAATCACTCATTCACCTCGTCACTATACTACAAACTCACCAAAAAGGGTTCAAGAGATCTAAGATTACCTCAAGATCGCAAGGGTGGATCACGACGTAGGCAAGACCGGGACCAATGCTTTGATTGATGTCACAAGGTGGAAGAAATTGAAACTCACCGTGACCGCCTCGTCGCTTTATCTTCTATAAGTGTCACGAGGTGGTAAAAAGGGAGGCTAGAAGAAGACACGAGGTGAAAAATGGAAGGATAAAAAAGGTCACGAGGTGGTGAACGGAAGGATAGAAAGGGTTTTCAAGTTGGGCCTAGGGATTTATGGCCCATAATTAGAATAAGGAGAGGTTATTAATGTGGACGTTGATGGTCAATCTCACCTCGTCATACAACACAACTTCACCTCGCGTCACTTCCTTCTCAATATCACCTTGGTGACCTCGAGGCAAATGTGTCAATAAACGTTGAATTGGCTTCGGGTTTGGTGAGAACTAGATCAAAATCAACATATTTCCATGAACAAAATGAAGATTTACTAAGATCTCCATGCGATCCCGCCAAAAAAACACAAGGAGTTTCGAAGATTTGACCGGAAAACGTAATTTGGGAGGTAGATGTGGTTGACGGCGTGGAGAGGATAAGGTTACGAATAAAAAAAAAACCAATGCTTAAGTAGAGAGAAAGGGGAGAGAAGATTTTACCTTGTTGGAAGACTCTTGAAGAAATGAAGCTAGAACTAAAAAAAAAATCAGAAGAGGTTGAGTTTATAACAACACTCAAGGAAGCCTAGGAAACATTACTTCGGGAGTTGGCGTAAACATTTTCGTTTTTTCGAAACTTTCAAATTTCAAAAGTTTTCAAAAAAAAAAAAAAAAAAACTCGGTCACTTAGTTAAACGCTAACACTTGAGCTCGGTTTAACCGAACGCCAGAGCTCGGTTAAACGCAAACACTTGAGTTTTGTCACCTACCAGGTCACGCCTGGATAAACATTGATCTTAGCCTCAAGACTTCTACCTCGGCATCATCACATCTAATACTGCCAAGCTGGGGGGCTAACTGTTGGGGTCAGGTTTCACCCAACAAGATCAATGTTAAGAAATTGCTAAGTATGAGAATGACCGCAAGGTCAACAGGGTAAACGGAGTCAATCCAGTTAACAGAAGGATATGCGAGGTCAAAAGTAGAATATAACATCAACGTCAGAAAGCTTAAGTCTTGGCATGGCGACGAGGTCGACGAAGCAGAATCTTAATTGAAGGGAGATACTCAGCGAGTTCAAGAATACAAAGAGCTCATCGACGTCAAGCCCAGAAGTATTGGCGAGGTGGGCCAAATCCAAAAAGCCTTCAAGGTATTTGATCGAACTTGACAGCGAGGCCCACGACGTGAGATTGACCTAGTCGCCAGACAAATAAGGGAAAAATCCCAAGGGATTAGGGATTTTTCCTTATCTCTTTAGAGGTTGACCTAGCCGACCTAGTCGACCTAGCCGACCTAGCCGACCTTGCATACTATATATACTTGTACAAAAATCCTTGAAAGGGGATCCGCAACTTGTTACACAAAACATCAATAAAAGCTTTCTTTACAGCAATTGCAACCTACGTTCTTGAGCTTTAACCTAGAGATCTCTTTCCCTTCACAAACCCTTGACAAATCTAATTGTGTTAGTTTTGACTCCCACAATGTACTTCTTCCACAATCCATTCATCGCATCAATAACCTCACTCCCTATTGGCTATTGTGATAACCAATTCACCATCTGAAAATTCCAAACTCGATCAGGATGATACAAAAACATCATCTAATACCTCCTCTGGAGCCGGCATTCCTCCACCATTATTCCCCATAACCGTTTTAAGCCAATACCCAGCCACCTCTGGCGGCTTTCCTGGTGGTCGCCCTTTGTCCCCAATCTCCTCCATCAACACATCTTGATTACCATTCACCAAAATCCTAGTATCGCCGTTGTCATCGCTCATAATCTCAGTATATGAAAATCTTTTCACTCAACTGACTATCAGTTTATGTGTTTGATTGATAACCATTTGATAACAACCTACGACCACTTTACAGTTTATAACATTTTAGATTATATAAATCACAAAGCGATACCAAAACCGTTACACTCGGTTTTATTTGTAAAGGTAAAAGCTTACAATTATTTTTACTTCTTTGCATTATACTAACTAACAACTTACGGTTAAAAAACTTGTACCGTTTTAAATTACCAATCGGACTCATATCATTTATATGAAATATTTTTTTGTCAAAGGGAAAAATTGTCTTATGCACATTAATATATGACTTTAGAGTTTAGATTAATAAGACGTTGTGGTGGTAGATAAATAAATTAAAATAAATATTTATTTTAAAAATATATAGGGCTAACGATCTAGATCCAACATTCATGACTTGACATGCAGATTTTGAAAATTATAAACTTATAAAGTAATGACAGGAGATAATGGTGATGTAGTAGCTCACCAGCTTCCCATCTCCCTTTTGACAATATAATGATTTGTCTAATTTTTTGCCAGTTGTACCACTTGACTTCGCTTTCCTCTTTATATGTTTAAGTATAAACCTTACAAATTTTATCAGTGGATATTTTCTAGTGAACATAATAGAAATTTCATTAGTGTTCTCCAAATTAAAAAAGGTAGTGTAAATACATCCATGATCCATTTATGATTAGGGGTTGTTCGTTTGACCATTTGAATGGTCCATCCAAATGATCCATTTAACTTGTCCATTTGAATGATCCATTTTAATGATGTTCGTGTTCATTTGTACAGTCCATTTGAATGATCCACCTTAATGAGCTTTTGTTTGTTGTGTATAATTTACATCTCCATTTGAATGGTTTTGACAACAAAATGACTAAAATAACCTTATTTTAATCTAATCACATTTTTAATTATATTAATTTTAATTCTTGATCAAAAATATATGTAATTTTCAAATCATTCAAATTATTACAATTGACATTTATAAACTTATATTTTCATGAAATATAATAACACTAATGTAAAATGAACATGCAAAATTTTGTTTTATGGGTTATGAACATGTAAAACAAAAACGAATGGGATTTTGGCCCAAAACACACTCACCACAAAACAAATTTGTAAAATATAAAACTGATACACAAATTTTTAACCTATAATAGAATCAATTTTTATGTAATGTAAATGTAATTACATAGAAGATTATGTACTGCTCTTCTTCACTATCTCTTATTCTATCACTCATCTTCAATGTGTAAGACCAAGAATGCAAGACAAAATGTTGTTTCCTGCAAATCCAATTCAAAACAAAACCTATTCATCAAACCAATTCAAAACTTCACTGTCTCTACTACTCATCTTCAACAGAGACCATCTCTTTATACATGTTTCTTGCAAATCCAATCAACAAAACCAATCCATAATCCTTCTTACCAAGAACAAGGTGCAACTAAGCTTCCCCTTCAACACCTAATTATCTAATGATTCAGTACACAATCTATAAACATATCATCAGTTCTCTAGCCACTCAATTTCCCACAAGTTTCACTGCAAAAACCAATTTAAGAACTTTTTTGTTCTTTCTCTTGCATCTCTTTAACATAATAGAAAAGATGAAGCTAAGCAAACCTCCCTAATGGAATACATAATCACACTACCAAGACAATGAAAGAACCAACAACGAACATAGCAACTTAGGACCCAAAATTCTTTTCCAAATTCCATATACATAATCCGATTCAACACCTACATGTTCTTCGGTTTAATATACAAATTATAGAATCTAATTCAACATAGACATAATTTTAGAACAAAGAATCTGAAATACACAACAAACTCCAAAAGAAAAGCTTAAGATTCAATCAAAGTTTTATAACTTTGAATCCTAGATATGAGAAGGAACCATTACTTGTAAATTTATAAGTCTTAACACATCAATGTCTAGTACACATACGAATCATTGTCAAAAACCCAATTCAGAAACCCAATTCATTTTGTATCGCCGGAGATAAGAACAAACTAGGGAGGAGAAGCTCACGTGTGTATTGCCGGAGAGAGAAGCAGCTGCGAGATCCGGTGGAGAGAGAGAAGAAGCGGAGAACTAGACTCGTCGGAGAGATAGAAGCAGCGAGATCGTCGTCGGAGAGAAGCAGCGATATCGTCGTCGGAGAGATGCAGCGAGACTCGTCGGAGAAGAAAAGAGACGATGAGATTATTTTTAGACCTAGGTTTTTTTGTAATATTTGGGGTTAGTTAGGGATAGATTTGTCTTTTGTTATTTTCACCTGAACCAGATCCATTCAAATGGTCCAATTTGGTCCATTGGGCTGGACTTAAAATTTTTGCCTAATTTTAAAAGAATCATTGAAATGGATCATTTGAATGGTGTTCGATTTTAAGGTTAAACGAACATCGAAATCCATTTTCATTCAAATGGTCCATTAAAATGGACAAACGAACAGGCCCTTAATCGCTCTTAGACCAAAGTCTTATTGGGCCTTACATTCTATTTTTAAGATGGCATCTAAGTAGTAGCTAACAAACCAGTAGCCGTTTATATGGGCCTTTATATCTTATCTACACACGAAGTTTCATTTACGGTTACATTTTTTTCAACCGCAAGTTTCACAAAATCGCGATTTAGAAACCACAGGCGGCGAGAGGAAGTTCGAACGCCGCCATGAGTAAAGCAGGTGCAACGGTGGTCGAAATCGACGGAGGAGGAGGCGGCGAGAAATTAGCGGTGGGGAAAGCTTTCGCGGTCACGCTGACCACCGGAATCGAGTTTAAGGGCGTCGTATTGGCTTATGATTCCAACATCGTCATTTTCCATATCCTTTCGATGTTACTCCGAAGCTCGTAGTTCCTTTTTATTCTTCTTCTGCTACTTCGTCGTCTTGAGAAGTTATCTTTCTGGAGATTTTAGTTTTCGCATTTGAATTTTTTTTTTGCGGTGGTCCTTGACGGTTATCGATTTTACAAGACGGACCGATGCCGATACCTGGGGATTCGATTACTACAAGGATGGTGAATACGAAATTCATATCGGATCTCAGGTTGATGGGGAAATTCACAAAGGATGAGCTCGCAGCTAAAAACCGTTCGGTTGATCTTGGTGGACTCATTAAGAAAGAGGAAATCGCGATTAAGTAATTATGATTGAGTCCGATTTTTTTCTCTTGTTTTGATTAATCTTTAGCTTACGACTTATGAGGAAACGTTTTTACGCAGGGATATTGAGAAACTTGGTGTTGGTGTTACCAAAGAGGCGCAAAGCATCTTCGACGCGTTGTCTAAGACGTAAGGATCTTTTTGTTCTTTATAATGAATCGATGATGATTATTATTTTGGCAAAATCCGGTAGTTCTTGGAATCTTGATTATAGTTTAGGTTAGTTCTTGTGTGAAGAAGATAACAAGAACCTGAATTTGCTCACAGTTTTAGTTTGTTGTTTGGGAATAGGTTTCTGGTAGCATGCAATGGGGTGAATTTATCAGAATTTTCTTTGAATTTTATTATGTTATTGTAGTTTCCAGAAGATGCATGAGTTTAGGGAATATATATTGCTCCATGTTCTAGCCTTACTTCAGTTGTTGTTACAGTTAAATGGCATCGAAATCAGCATTGAATCTCAAAGTTTTACTAGTTTTCTTTTGTTGAGCTACTTTTCATGGCATTTTTGAAAGAACTATATGCTATAATGTTCGAGTATAGTTGTCAAAGAGAGTAATCAGATGGGTTTTTTTTCTTTTGTTAAAGTTGGGTGTTACTTATATAAAACCCGGCATGGTCTTAGGCTACTTATGTTGTGTACCCCGAGCTTAGTCCACTGTGCGATTAAGTACTGTTGGTCATAGCGAATGGTTGTAGGCTTATCCTGATATCGTCTTATGTCAGTTGATAAAAAGTAATGATAATTATTTTTGAAATTCGATAGTTCTACGAATCCTGGTTATGGTTTAGGTTAGTTCTTGTGTGAAGAATATTACAGCAACCTTGATTGATTACAGTTTTACTTGCCCTGATTCGATTGTTAAATAGCTTTTTGCGTCAAAGAAATCAGGTAGTTTACTTATCAAAGAAAGTAATCAGGTAGTTTATTTTTTTGACACCACTGAGTGAATTTTCTTATATTGTTGACATGGTTAGGCTACTTATATTGAGTACCCTGAGCTTTTTTTGGTTTTGCAATGAGAAAAAGGTAATAAATGGTTGTTGGCTTTTGTTGGCTTATCCTGATATTGTCTTTTATGTCAATGTGATGAAAGAAGTATGAAACCGGAAACAATTCTATGGAATTCTAACATTTCCTCTTTTTAATTGAATGTTATTATGTAATGATGCATTTCAGGCATACTGTAAAGTGGGAGAAGAAAGACATTCTGGTTATGGGAAACGTACGTGTTTGTAGCCCTTACACTTGTGATCGTGTCACTGGAGGAAAGACTTCTATCAATAATGAAAGAAAGAAGTAAGTGTCAATACCAAGTAATATATATGTACTCTCTTGCATTTTCACCTCAGATGATATTTATACAGTTTTGTGTCACAGCTGAAGCTGGTGAGACAGAAGTTGCAACTCAATGAAGGCAAATGAAGGATCTGTTCAATGGAAAGCAGCAAAAGCTTGAGTCGCTAATATGCTGAGGAGTATATAGACCTTATTTTGTGTAAATTCGATGCTTCATGATAAGAAGATTAGACATTTTTTAGTTGCAGAGATTGAATTTGGGTGTTGCCAACACAGAGATTGTTGGTGTTTTCTTCTGTATAGCAAATCTGAATCTTCCGAACCAAAACAATATGATTAGAAATATATTAAGGACTTTTCCAAATGTTAAAATGGTTAACATTTACATTTTTCTTTTTAGATCTAGAAGAGTAAAGATTAAAGACTTTGATATGCAAAATTTAGAAATTCAATGGACATTACATATGGGTTTTGACCCATTTCCCAAGTCTTAGCTCAATCAAAACAATAGCCATATTTGAATCTTATTTACCATGGTGCTTAGAGGAGTGAACAATTTCATTTGTGAATGTGGATTCAAGAGTGAGTTATTTGACCGTGTATCTTATTTTTTTCTCTGATGTACTTGCTAATTACATTTACATGAGCTTCAGATGGTTTTCCTTGAACAAACCCATGCACCGATGCACGTGTAGCTGGCTATTAAGGGAATGGCATGCAAGCGTTACAAGTAAGCTTAACATTAACTTTGATCTTTATAAACCAAGACGAGAAGATCAATGGAGTCATAATTGCTTCAGTATAAATGTCTATAATTTTCACACATTACCTTATTATTACAGAGATGCTCCTATGTGTCTGGAGTTGGCTCGTGTGCAAATTCTTGAGCCCTTATGGACCATGGTGTTATGTTATGTAAATAAGATCAAAGAGATCACGATTGTGGCTTGCGCCGATGGATTGGTTTGTGCCAATAGACTTAGATAGCCTCTTTGTAAGAACGAGGCTTGACTCCAGATGTGACTGCTAACAAGAATGATTGGTAGTTAGTGGAGAACTGGGAGGTAGATAAGTAATTATCAATGGATAAGGAGTGACCGTTATTTTTCTGGTGTCGATATTGTAAACACACCAATCCTTTTTGTCAAAAGGATAACCTATAAATACTAATTTGTTAGCTCGAGTTTCGAATTTGTCTCCACCGTGTTTTTGGTTATGAACATAACATAAACAACCAAAAACTTTTAAATGTTGTGTGGGAGGAGTTTTATTGTATAAAAGTTCGTATACCCTTGAGTAATGGCGACGGAATTCTATTGATCAGATAACATGCCGTAAGCGCACAATAACTCCAAAATTCTACCCAAAGAGACACATGAAACCAAAGAGCTCTTCCTACATTTAATATGTGACGGTATTTTTCGTTTTTCACGTCCGTTTTGTTGTGGAATCCCAACACAAGAAGTCTCATGAATTCTCCCTTTATCATGAAAGAATTCCTTGAGACAAATGAATTTAAATCCGTTGTCACTACGGAGTGTCTTGATTTTAGTATCGAATTGTCTTTCTACTAAATTTACGAAGTTTCTGAGATGTTTAGGTGCATCTTGTCTGCAATTAAACATAATTTCTCAAAATCATACAAATTAAAAAAAAATTACGAAAAATAAAATTAGAAGGTCCACAATTTTTTTTATAATGTAGTTTTCGTTGTCGACCAAAAAAAAAGTAATTTTCATCATAATAAACGAAACTATAAAATAAATTGAAAAAATGATGTTTTAGTTTTGTTTAAATCCGTTGTCACTACGGAGTGTCTTGATTTTAGTATCGAATTGTCTTTCTACTAAATTTACGAAGTTTCTGAGATGTTTAGGTGCATCTTGTCTGCTATTAAACATAATTTCTCAAAATTATACAAATTAAAAAAAAAATACGAAAAAAAAAATTAGAAGGTCCACAATTTTTTTTATAATGTAGTTTTCGTTGTCGACCAAAAAAAAAGTAATTTTCATCATAATAAACGAAACTATAAAATAAATTGAAAAAATGATGTTGTAGTTTTGTTTTATTTAGCAAAAACTCCCAAAAATATTAAATTTAAGGGACTAAGTTTTTACTTTTTTTTACCTTAAAACCCATAAAAATTTAATAACTTTAACCCGGTCATGTAAATAGGATGACAACAACCTGACCTGATTACAGTTTCACTGCCATTGTTTGTGTTAAACAGCTTTTGCTTCTGAGATTGGACGTCTGCTTTGTTTCTTGTAGATGGGATGCAAACAAGGACTTGAAAAAATAGTTGTTTATTTAAGTTGTAGGTTTGTACTTATTATGATTTGTCTTCAATTTTTCTTGTGTTATTTGAAGATAAGCGGGTTTGAATGTGGTGGATTCGATTGGATTTAATATATCTTTTCGTGGATTCAAAAAGATGCTCGCATTTGGGTGCTGAAATTTTTTTGATATGTAAAAATGCATCAAATATCAAATCTTCAGTAGACTTTTCTTCAAAAATATAGAAGTCCATGGACTTTACAAATGAATTTTGAGCCTTTTTCCAAATCGTAACCCAATCAAAACGATGCCCATAATTGAATCTTATTAAAAATGGCGACTAGCGCGGAATTAATAGTTTAATTAGTAAATGTGAATTCATTGTATTGATATGGCTCCTCCTACAAAGTCACGTTCGCAAGTTCTTTAATGTCATATCTAAAAGAGAGTTACATTTCTTTTTGTCTTTCTTTAACCAAAACTAGCTTTCCACTCTCTAACCCGCTTTTGCTTTCGCCCCATACAAAAAAAAATACATTGTCTTTCGCCTTCTACTTTCTACTTTCTCATCCCTTTGATGAAATCTTAGTAAAAAATTCAGTCTGAAAAAACTTACAATCTACCTTTATTGCTTTCAATCACTGCTCGTTTACTTCCTCTTTATGCTCATTTCCTTTCTCTCACGTTCATCCTCTTTTCCCCTTAGTATTCTTTACATCGAAAAAGAATCGAAACTAATTTATTTCCTTTAATTTTGCAGAATTTCTCCCCTAAGAAGTCCCGTGTCCTAGGTCTTTAACGTTCCTATGAGCATGTGAATCAAAACTACATTCTAATTGCATTTATGAACTATTTACCTCTAGTAGTACTTTTTGGAAAGTCTCTTACTTTTGAGGCATTTTTTTGTGTAGGTATACTTTTGTATAGGTTAATTATTAAGAAGTCTTGGACACAAACCTAAGTTTACTATTTCTCTTTTCTGCTAATCTCCTTTCTCTCCCCTTACAATAAAGAGACCAATATTTTAAAATCTTCTCTCCTCTCTCTCTCTCTCTCTCTCTCTCTCTCTCTCTCTCTCTCTCTCCCTCCCTCTCTCTCTCTCTCTCTCTCTCCCTCCCTCTCTCTCTCTCTCTCTCTCTTTTTTATCTTGATTTTTTTCATTTTCGTTTTTTTCGTTGCTCTTGTGCTGAATTGTTTTGTTATTTTATTGCTTCAGGATCAACAAAATCCCATAAAATTCCGAAAAAATATTTTGAGATTTAATGATTTTTTCATGGAAATTAAGATTTGAGAATAGAGATGTTGAACTATATAACATAATCAAACGGTTACGAGTGGTCTAGTTTTTTTTGTTTTACATATGCATGGTAGTGATTAATCATATCACAATTTCGTTTGATTATCATAATTTGAAAACTAAAATTTTGAAAGAGATTAAAAAATAAAAAATTGTTAACGCAACAAAAAAATTTAAAGACATTTTAGTTGGTCACATATGTAATGGTTACGACTCGGTGGTCACATATGTAATGGTTACAGCTCGGTGGTAACAGTTTTGTGGATAAACATTGATCATGACTTAGATGGTCACAGTTTTGTGGTTACACTTGGATAATTGGTTGAGAAACTTTTCAGGATGTTGAATACTTATGAGTTTTGTTTCTATCTTCTAGGATCTTTATATGAGTGATACTTATGAGTACTATTTTAATATTAGTGAAAGACATAAACTTTCCTCCATAATGAATCCAAAACCTGAGATTGTATCATGAATTAGTTTGTGTTTATTAGATAAAGGTGGAGATAGTTCAAAACTAGTTTTGCGAGGTTACAGTTTCGTGGTTTTCGTAAAGAGAATGTTATGTTTGGTGTTCACATTCTCAACCTTATACTGTTGATGAATTTTTTTCGTCTTCTTTGCTTTCCATGGTTGAATTAGAAGAAAACACAAAGGAATCAACCATAAAACACTAACCACGAAAAACTAACCATGAATCACTTGTTACATCAACCATCAACCATAAACCATAACTCATTCACATAGCGGAATCAACTATGAAACACAATTCACATCCTCAATTCATGGATTTTTTTCGTCAATCTATAAAATTGAATCGAATTATTTTGGAGAATGTTTTGTCGAAAAAATCATAGTCAACAAATCTCTACCAAATTCTTTATCAAGCAAATTGGATTCCAATTTATTTCTTTTACAAAGAGGAAAGAGAAAAAGGGAAGAGAAAGAGGGAAAAGTAGAGGAAGAAGAAAAGAAAAAATTAATATATTAAATGAGTATACCTACACATGTAAGTATAATAATGACCCCACATACTTATTACCACTTGCAAGGGCAATTCTGGAAATAAAATAAAGGAAAGAAGGAAAAAGTATGCATAGACATGGAAGTATCTTTAAGTAGAATAAGTTTTGGGAAAAGTATATTTAGTGGGCAATAACCCTTGCGTTTATTTATCTTTCTCACACACGTGTGTGCGCACGCGTGCAGTGTCCTTGTATAAACATGAATAGGTGAATAGGAAAAAGAATGCTTGATGATGAAACAATGGACTTGGTAAGGAAGAAATGTCACTGTCCACTAGAGAAATTATAAGGTAGCTAGTAGTGGTGAAATGAAAGTGCAAAGAAGGAAGAGTGACCAAATCTTGGTTTGTGACCATAAACAACAAAAAGCAAACCCAAAAAAAAATCCTAAAGTAAAACACAAATAAGAGACGCTCCCTCGAGAAACTAAGTATCACTCACTCTCCCACGCCCTACAGGTTGGGCCATGCCACCATTGTATTCTCCTTTTCTTTTCTTTTTAAAATTATTCCTTCTCTCTAAATATCATCTCATCATCAACTTTATATTTCTTTCTACTTTTCAAGTATATATCCAGAGTTTGATTATTTTAATGAATATATATTGTATCTTCTTCTCTAAAGACTTAAAGGTAAAGAATCCATGTGCAAACCTTTGTTGCTATTTTGCTCTAGGATATATTCCCTCGAATTTCTTTTTTCTTTTGTTTCGCTTTAAGAATAAATGTTAAAATATGCTTTTGTGTGTGTTTAAGCTCATTACGAACTTGATTAGTACTCGGAGGTAATTTTGATATAAATAGATTGCATATAATGGTATACTCGGAGGTAGCATGTACGTAGACTATATTCTGAAGAAAATATGAAATTAGCTAGTGGATATATGATCATATATAATAATATGGTAATGAATTAAACTACACTTAGGATCCTCTACTTTTAATACTACTTGAGAATAAAGCGAAGTCTTTCTAATGTTAGTCCAACTCACATGATCACATCCATATCTACATGGGCCTATTTTTTTTTTTTTTTGACACCAAAAACAAAATTCCATTTGATACCAATCTACATACAATCCCACATTATCATTTTTCATTGATCATTTTTCTCCCTAGCTAACTTAGCCATATAGTCCACAGATTGAACTGCATTTCTCCTCACATTACAAAATGAATAAGATCTTCTAAGCCTTGCAGTTGAGGAAATATCCTTTAATAGCATTGCAATTTCCTTAAAGTCCCAATCCCTTCTTCCGCTTTTTGCTAGGATTCTGTCCAAGTTTTCATATAGGGTCTTGTTGACTCCCACGAACAGAACATATTCATACTGCAACTTAGTTGTCTCCTTTACCGCCATTAGCAATGTCGTTGCAAGCTAATGGCTTGTCCTATGATGATCCACATAAAATTCTACCACCTTTTTTGTGTATAGAGACCAAGCTATGCCTATTCTATCTTGCTCTGATTTCCAAGAAACATCAACCAAACAGAACTAGGCATGTATATCTCCTACCAAATCTTCAAAATTCATAGGAACTACTCTTTGATTATACCTGATAGCATCAACCTTTTATTCCAATCATTCAAAGCCATTGCTTCCTCCCATAATTGATGATCTATGAAAACCTTATTAATCACCTGAAGAATAAAAAATTTCTTATTCTCGAACACCAAACTATTCCTCATCTTCCAGATCCTCCAACCAATGAAAGCTCCCAATGATTCTTTATATCTTTGATTATTACTTAATAGGAACAAGGCAGATATATTTTTAATTAAAGAGTCAGAGTGAAGGAGGATACCTGACCTCGTATAATTAAGAATAAGCTCCCAAATCTCCCTTGCTACTCTGCACTGAAATAACAAATGATTAAGCGTTTCTTCATATTCCCCACAAAGAAGACATGTAGAGTTAAAATTACAGCCTCTTCTCACCAGAGAAATTGCTACTGGCAAACTATTTCTACTAACTCTCCACCAAAAAGATTTAATCATAGGAGAAGCATTCATATGCCAAATAGCTTTATACAGCCTCTTCATATCCACTGGAAATGAATTTTCCCCCAAGACCATATCCAGTTGCTCTACCTGTGTTTGAGAATTCTGCATATCATGCTGAACATGATAACCTGACTTAACATTATAATCTCCTGACCTTGAAAAAGACCAAACCAATCTGTCTTTTGCTCCTGTTAGACTTGGTTTAATTCTCAGAATAATATCTACATCTTCCTTCAAGAAATTATTCTGAAGAAATCTGTAATCCCATTCTTTACTCCATGGATTTAACAGCTAATCTACAGTGAGCAAAGGATTACTACTCTCACCTGGTCCCCTTGCAGGTCTTGGTTGTTCATCAGGAATCCATGGATCATTCCAAGCATTTATCTTCTTTCCATTTCCCACAATCCATCTCAATCCTCTCTTCAATAAATCTTGAGAGTGAATTATGCTTTTCATTATGTAGCTTGAATTGTTATGACTTTGAGCCTCCAGAAATTTTTTTTTTCTAAAATACTTTGCTTTATACACTTGGCCAAGAAGAGACTGTGGATACTTCATCATTCGCTAGTCCTGTTTAACCAATAAGACTATGTTGAAATCTCTGAAACCAAGACCTCTTTTCTCCTTTACTTGAGTAATTTTTCTCCAAGCCACCCATGGGATTTTCCTATGATGAATATCATTGGACCACAAGAAATTCCTAACAGTGGAAGTCACCTTATTTAGTAACCTCTTAGGCAAAAGAAAACATGACATAGAATAATTAGGTATAGCTTGAGTCACAAATTTAATGAGAATATCTTTTCCAGTAGGAGAAAGCATCTTTGTATACCAATTGGCTACATTATTTTGAATTCTTTGCTCAATATAGGAGAAAATATCATACCTTTTCCTACCAATATGCTCTGGCAGATCAAGATATCTACCAAAACCTCCTATTCTTGTGATCCTTGTCCTCCATTTGATTTCACCTTGCACAGCAGGAGGTATACCTTTACCAAAAGTTATTGCAGACTTTTGATAATTAACCTCTTGACCAGAACCCTCTGATAAATCCTTAAGACTTCCAACAATCTCACCACTTCCTCCTTATTATTAGCTCTACAAAATAATAGGGAATCATCTGCAAATAATAGATGAGAAATAGCAGATCTACTTCCGGAAGCCTTAAACCCATGAATACATTGCATCCGCAAATAATACATGCGCCTATTTACTCATCACACCCTCACCTTACATATGTGTATGTAATGTAATACTATTAAATTTGTCCATTTTCTACAAACTAAATTCGAATCCTACCAATATCAACATTTATGAAGAGAACAAAAAGTCATTCTCGATCCCATTTCCATCAGATATCGTTATCCATTTTCTATAAGGAAAATGTATGTATATTCTGTTTGATTAATTAAGTGCTGGTGAAGTGTATGCAAAAAAGGGGTCTAAATATTTATGCAAGAATTTTTAAAGGGATTCAATTAATGGTGAACGCGTGTACCAAACTAACAAGACAAAGATTAATTAGGAAAGTAATTAAAAGATGAATGTCTTTATACGCTGATATATAAGCTTCGGTCCCTTTGTGTGCCCGTGTGTCCTAATCAAAACCTGAAAGAGGATTATAAAAAAAGATGAAAGTAAAGAAGAGTCAATAAACAATTATGGAGGTAATCCCAATGCTTGATATGTCCAAATGCGTGGGCTGTCATAATTAATTTATAATTAGCAGTTGCTAATCAATTAGCCACCATTAATAAGTATCTCTTTACTTTTGCTTCGTGTTTAGATTAAATTGTAGTGAGTGAAGCTTCTATTTTATTTCTTTCTCATTCTCTTACTTTATTTATTCTAATACTCCCTCCGTTTCATAATACATGATGTTTTAGAGAATTTTTTTTGTTTCATATTAGATGATATTTTCAAGTTACTATGCAAATTAATTGTGGTTTTGTTGTTTCTAACTGTTTAAATTATGCATTGATTTTTTATTGGTTGTTTTGTTTTGGAATTGATGATAAAACATGTTTTATTTTGGAAATATTAAAAATTAAACGACTTCTTCTTAATGTGTGTGTAAAAACTTTAAACATCAAATAATATGAAACAAATAGAGTATTATTTTGTACTTCATGTAATAGTCATCTTGTATGTATTTTATTTATAAGTCAATCTTGGTTCATCCTAAGCTTGTCATGTCATATTGATGCGCTTACACTATACCATTTTATATATATATATATATATATATATATATATATATATATATTCACATGTCATGAATTTCAAAAATCATGACAGCCTTTTTTTGTTTGAAAAAAAAGGTTAATAATAAACTAGTACGGGAGTAAAAGTAGTAACACAAATCGTAACGTACATTTGAGTGGAATAATATCAAAATCAGTTAACAACGCTTAAAAGGTGCTACGTTCAATAATTATACATGGATTTTTATGTATAATAATGATTTTTATGTATGGTTGAAAATGGGAAAAGTGGTATTAACCAAAAATAATGAATAAAGAAGAGAGGAGCGTCATGAGCATATGGGAAAAGTTGATTACATTGTTAAATCAGATAGAGAAGCAAGGAAGTGATGAGATAATATATGTAAATCATATGAGTCGTGTGATTAATTCATTAGCTAGGGAGGAGAAAAAATAATGGCGCTGATTAAACTTATTAATTATGATTAAGCGGATGGAGACATTTTCTCGACGTGGGGTTCACCTCTGTCGGAGCAAACTCAAACTAGCTTAATTATAAGATTAAAAGTAAAACACTAATTGAATATGTTCTCGTTTTGTAGTAAATTATGTTTTGTTCTTGCTTTTATACTTGTAGATTCGTGAATGCATATCTATAGTACAAGAGGTAGAAACTTGGTAAATGTGTGGCTAATGTTTTCGGGGTTCGAGAGAGAAAACGGTGTTGTAACGTTTGTGGTTTCGTGGTGAGACCACTTACTCTGACATGAAGACAGATAAACATCACATGTATGCTCCTGCTCTTATTAATTGTTCATCTATATAATAATTAAGACTAACTGACCAAGGGAGAGACCACTTTTGTTAACATCAGTGTTTTGAAAACGGACCGGACCGGGTTCAACCGTGAACCGGCCAGCTGGCCGGTTCACGGTTGAACCGGTTTGAGGGTTTTTTTTTTTTTATTGATTTAAATTTCCATTTTTTTCCATATTTAAATTTTTTATAATTAAAATTTATAGAAATAAATACTAGTTTTGAATTTAGTTATCCACAAAAGAGAAGTTTTGAATTTAGTTAATTTTTGTTATGGTTTAATGTTTTTAATTTTTTTTTACATATAAACTTAACTATTTCTCATTAAATTTTGTCTTTGAATAGTTTTTTTGTTATTAAAATGATTTTCTTAATTTTTAAAAATATATGTTTATTAAAAATATATGTTTATTCAAAGGCTATATTATATATTTGGATATTATAGTTATACAAAAACTATTTATATTATTATTTTACAAAAAACTATTAAACCCGGTTCGACCCGGTCGGACCACATTGACCCATGACCCAAAAGTATCTCCGGTTCGACGCCGGTCCGGTTTTGAAAACATTGGTTAACATCTTTTTTCTTTGACTGCTGCTAAAATTAGGATGTAAAAAATGAGTTACAGAACTGTGTTTTACAGAGAAAAATGTGATTTTATGAAAGGAGTAAAATGAGCTAAGGAGGCCATCGAGCCTGGACTCATGAGAGAAGCAGCTGTAACTCACGTCTTTATAATTATAATACAGTGTATATTTTTTTATATACTATCTCACATTTTAAAAATCAAATACTCTTTTTGTCTCTATACGTTCGTCGTCTGTTTGTTTTTCTTTAATAATAAAAAGCATATATATACTCGATTCACAAACTCACAAGTTCACATGCCTTATGCTCCCCACAGACCACACCAATCCAATCTCACCACTCGTATCACATTATCTCTCACATCCTTCATTCACTTCTTCTCTTGCGAGCATCATTTGTTTCCTTCATTATCTATATATATAACTCCACGTCTTATTTTCTTAAATATATCAAAGAAAATGGTTTCTATATAATAAACAAAACAAATCATAATATATACACATACGTGATACCTTACACGCATGCATACGACATGAAAACGCACCGTGGCAAACCTCAATTTTGAGTCCACACGTACATGTTAACGTAAATCAACACAACACACACAAAAATTCCCGCCCAAAAATAAAAGATTTGAAGAGGAACAAAAAAAAAAAAAAACACGTGCGACACACGCCTCCGGCACGTGCAGTCACACCCAAGGAATAAAAAATACCACTCCCACAAGCAAATATATTTATTTACTGCAACTGAGCTTGGACCCCCCACAAACTGATGCGATCCATTAAGACAGATTCTCTCAAAATCTTCCATACGCTCCTCCCCGTCTTATCAATCAGAACCACATGTGACTCTCTCTCACACGTACACACACTCACATGATCTTTTTCTTCTTCGTCTCACACGTGTGTGAACTCACTCAAACCCACTTTTTTACTTCTTACTTTATCCTTGGGAATCTGCAAAGTCATTAATGATGAGTATTGTCTCCCCCAACCAACCCAAATTTATCCTTCCCCTTTAAAAGTTGTAAAGAAACACTATTTCATTCCTTCTTATTCCTTCCCCTTCAATGGCAAAAACGCTACTTAAAAAATTTAACTAAAACTCACCACCCACTAATTATACTTTAAATTTAATACCCCTTTCTTAGAATCTTCTCTTCATCATTATCACTCCAACTAATTAATTATGTACTTCTTGTTATTACAAGACTCCATTATCCTTCTTTTTTTCACTCCCCACATTTATTCAGAGCTGGATTTTTCATCACCTACCCAAGAATAGTCACTTATTTTTCTCCTTTTACATGGAGAGGATAAGGATGATGATGATGATGAGAAAGAGGATTCATCACTTGGCCTCGACAAAGTCGATGCTGCCCTTACGTTTACTCGTAGCTTTGGTATCACTTTTGGTGAATTTCTCCGGTTATTCTCTATCGTCATTGCTTTCATCAGCCTATAACATCTCACAATCTTCTCCTGAAGTTATAACCATAAGACATTATTAGGATAATCCAAACCTATTCCCCTGTTTTATCAAATTTAGAAATTCCTACTTTGCTCAATCCGTCACACCAAGTCTCAGGGCTCTCGTGCGGATTAGCTACAGAGGATAGAGAAGGAAGGTCGTTGGCTACACAGAGAATCGCAGCTGCGGCTATGCTCGATGGCCAATACTCAAGAAAGCTCGCTTCTGTATTCATTTATAATATACATTCACATTAGTTTATCAGAACCAGCCCAACGTACGTATAATAGTAACATTATACGTACCTTTTATGTTGGAGAGTATAATCTCGGTTGCATTGGAGAGGAAGAACCCGAGAAAGGTTCCTAAAGGATCGATCTTGTAAGCGAAGAAGCTGAGGAAGCAGAACGGTGTGACTGATCTTAGTCTCCAATCTAACACACTCAGAACAAGAAGTTCCATTCTCTTTATCGTTTTAGCTTCAAATAAATACTTCACTCCTTCGACCTACATTACATATATACATAAACAGAGACATGATCAATAAAACATTCTAAAACCAGATTCAAAAAGGAATGAAATGAAATGTACCTGGAAATCAGAAAGAGAAGGAACGAGAATTTCCTCCATCTTTGCAGCTAAAGACAAGCATGACACTGCTAAAAGTTGCATTGGCCAACCATTCGTTTCCTGTAAAATAAGACATAATTAAAACTAATTTTATATCATTCATAATAACCTTAATATAATACTAGTAGAGGAGCGTTTTAACACTATGATTATAAAGTTTTCAATAAAGCGGAAAGTTTACTGCAAAAGTATACTATTATTATGTAAACGTCAATGTAAAATAAAATAATGTAAACTTATAAATAATATAATAACAAAAAAAACCAAAAGAAAATCTACCATCCCGCTCCTTGGCTACTGTTATGTCATTATCTAATCTAATCTAAATAATTTCTACTACTAAGCTAATCCCCTCTAGTTCATGTTCTAGTCTAAATTTTCCCAGTCCGATTTAACATAGTGAATTTTTTTTTATATTCCATTGATTATCTTTCATCTTTAAGTCGTTTTCATTTCTCTGGAGAGAAAACAATAAACGAAACGATCAATAATAATAAATATAAATGACTTTTGTTGGGTTGTTATTCGTCATATCAATATGATCAAAAACAGAGAGAATATTAACGTTGACGTTTTAAAGCTTTACCGGTAATCGACGAGCATATAAAAACCGGTCCATATAGTTAACGGCGAGATACGCCGTTAATGGCTGAAAATTGTAATACGCTTGTACCTGTAACCAAACAATACCACTGTGTCAAAAATAACAATCTCTGCATGTACACTCACCGGCGTTAATCGCCGGAAAGATAAACATAGATTTAACTTTACCTTGAGTATCCATGCGACGGATTCTTCTCTAGCGGAAGCATCGAGAGATCGAGATTGGAATCTAGAGAGATAGTCAAGTCCGGGAACAAAGTGTCTCTCGTCCTCGATAAAACTAGCGATTGAATCCTCCGGCCATGAATTAACCTCCTCCGACGAGAAATCAGCCGTTGATTCGCCGGAAAACACACCGGAATCCTCTCCGCAGAACAAATCCATATCGTTAAAGTAACGAATAATCACAGTCGCCGAGACGGTGACGGAAAATCATTCCCTATCCATAACCACTCGCCGGAGCCAAAACAATCGCCGGAAAATCGACGGTGGAGAAATCGCCGGAATCAGAGTGAGAGAAAAGGAAGAAGAAGAGAGAGGTGAAGAAATGGAGTTTTTGATTTGTGTGAAGAGACGAGTGAGGTATATAAATACTAGCAGAGTATTTGATTTTATTTTTATTTAAAAAAAAAATTGGAAGAAAAAAAAAGTGTAGTTGCAGAATGAAACAGAGACGGTTACCGTTTCCGTTGTGCCCGGGAAAACGGGACTGTTCCCGAATCGAGACGGAGAGGTTTATTTAAGTGTTTTTTGTTTGTGTTGTGACTAACATGCGCGCTTGAAGAAAAATGCGCAGGTTAACAGAAAAAGGAGAGGGTGAGATAACGTAACTACGTAAACGTGGCAGGTTAATACGTTTGCATGAGTACAGCGTGTACAATGTACGTTTTGTTTGCATATTACTCGTGAAGAGAGAAGGCCGTAAATTTTTTTTTTTGAAAAACTGCTGACGTGTCATGTGTTAAATAGTCATATGCTTAATGGGCCTGGTTTTGTATTGGGTAATGATACATTTTTCTGTATTTGGACCATTTACATTTTGTTTCGTCGGAACATTTTACAGATTTATTAATTATTACACATTAAGATTGGAGATTTATTTGTTGTCACTCGATTCCATGATCACATTTTTCTTTTACCTGCAACTCAAAAAGGAAACCGGGAGTTGCGTGAATATTATCATAAATACTCAGTGGAGCGGTTATCCCGCCAACATGTTATACATAGAAAAAAATATCAACATACAACAAAATTTAAGCTTCTAATTCAAATTCATATTAGCCAATTAAACCAATTTTTCCGGTTCACAATAATTTTCACAAAATTCAGTAACCAAATAACGGGTGTCGATTGACACTCGACAATAACGAGTATCATCTTCATCGTAGGGTATCGATCGACACAGCCTCTAGGCGTCGATCGACACAGCCTCTAGGCGTCGATCGACACTCTGTTCCTAAAACCAGAGCTCGAGCATGTCCTCACGCGGCTCGTCTCGGAATCATCACTAACCGATACCAAACGCACTCAACACGATTCACACATAAACTCAGAGACAAAATGATCAATATCATGCCAAAACAACAATCAACAATCCATCAATCAACCTACAATCGATTTCTAGTATTTCCCAAGCAATCACGCATTCACCTTGCGATTCGAAGAAGATTGATCACGAAAACTGCCTAGAACCTCTGGCTCTACTCTGAAACCGCTGGGAAAACTCGCCACGAACACACACCGAAACCGCCCGAACGAAGGATTCTCGAGAACGCGAACAATCTTCGAACAACTCTCGATTCTCTCCTGAAAACTCTTGATTTCACGATTTTCTTTCTGATTTTTCACCTTCCTTGGCGGCTACACATCGAGCAGATTATATAAGCCCGAGCGTAGGGTTTTCCCTTAACCAAACCGCGTGAATATCGCGTCTCAAATCAAATGATCGGTTCAGAAAAACTCAGTGTCGATCGACAACTCCTACTGGTTGTCGATCGACACCACCAAAAATACCCAACTTTGGTTTACGGTCGTTACAATTCTCCCCCACTAACAATGGATTCGTCCTCGAATCCTCACAAAACTGTCTATCAAAGACCCAAACCTGACCCAAAACCTGTCACTACCACCCTAGATCCTAACACCCGATCTCCGAGGCCCTCGTCTAATCTCATATTTATACGCCTGTTTTGAGACATTTATCAATCTTAACTCATTCCACACCCCTCCCACTTGCAGGACGCATCCTTTGAGCTATCGATGTCACATGCCCCATCCAATCTCAGGACGCATTCTTTGAGCTCCGGGTACACAGGGGAACTTATCATCCCCTCGAGAGAACTAATCATCCCTCGATACTCATAATAGAAACTAATCATCCCAAAGAGTATACAGGAGAACTAATCATCTCCTATGAGGAACTAATCATCTCATCTGGGGAACTAATCATCCTCACTGAAGAACTAATCATCTCCAAATAAAATGAATGAGTTATTCGGAGCCGCAGCCCCTAGAGTTCTAAAATGTCTATAAACATCTATCGACTAGAACAACCTCACATGGTCAACTCGATACTTCCTAACCCGGAATATCACCACAAAGCACATATAAGAAATAATCATCATATAACACAGATAAATAAGGAACAAACGCAACACATGCTAACAACTGAAACTGAAACTACAAAGAGAAATAAAGTTCAAACGGCGACCTGCTTGTCAAACCACTTCCCGAACTTCAATTTTATCTTTGCCTCAGGCTCCCAAGTCTCCTCCTTGCAACCAGCACAATCCCACAAAACTCGCAACAGTGGAATCTCCTTCCAACGCAACTCCTTGACTACATACGCCGTTCATCAACCACATAAACACTGCAGGCGCATTAGTCAAACCAAATGGCATAACCACAAACTCAAAATGCCCATATCTGGTCCTGAAAGCTGTCTTCCGAACATCAACCTCGTCGATTGGAATCTGATGGTATCCTGATGCCAAGTCGATCTTGGAGAACCAAGTAGCACCCCTCAACTGATCTAACAACTCATCAATCCTCGGGAGATGGTACTTGTTCTTTACAGTGACCCGGTTAAGTCCTCGGTAATCGATACATAACCGAAAACTACCATCCTTCTTTTTCGCAAATAACACCGGCGCTCCCCACGGTGAAATACTCAGACGGATAAAACCCTTACCTGCCAAATCCTTTAACTGCTTCTTCAGCTCTACTAACTCAGCTGGAGCCAACCTGTAAGGTGCCTGGAGATAGGCTCTGTCCCGGGTTCTTACTCAATTGTTTACAGATCGGATCGAGACGGCGGTAATCCGTGCAATGACTAAAAAACAACCTCAAAATCCCAAACAACCTGAATCTCCCTCACAACAACCTTACCCACAGACTCTGGCATAGATATCGTCGCCAAATAAGCCTCACATCCTCGCGCAATCATCTGCACTGCCTAAACTGCGGAAATCACGAGACTCCCTGAAGTCGGTCTCACTCCATGAAATACCAACCTCCCTGCATCCTGCTCGAAAACCACTCTGCCTTAGAAACAGTCGAAATGGACCCTGTAGAACGACAACCAATCCATACCTAAGATAACATCGTACAGCTCCACCAGACTGATAACCAAATCTGCTAGCATTGACTGCCCAGTAATCTGAACATCAAATGCTCTAGCAAGGCCCGAAGTAGCCAAGAATCTACCTCCAACCACCTTGACCAAACCCGAACACTCACCAGCGCTGCTAGAGATACTACTGCTCTCGGCATGCTCCGGAGTAATAAAGCAGTTCGATGCTCTAGAATCCAAAAGCACATGGGACTAAAAACCTCCCACTAACAAGGTCCCTACACAATTTATATGCGTTGAGAAACATACTAGACTATCACAAGTAAAATAACGGAAACAAACAATAATTCACCAACTAAAGAATTTACGAAGTCTGAGTCTTCGATTTTACATGTGATCGAAGTGCCGCTATGCTGCCCTGCCCCACCTCTCCCAGGGTATAGATTCGTGGTGCCGGTTCAATCTGACCCAATGGCTGCACTACCGCTAACTGCGCCATTGGCTGGACTGTAGTAGCAGTCATCTGTGATAATCTGGGACACATCGACCTGATATGCCCTGTCTCCCTGCAGTGGAAATAGACCCTTGAATCCGACAGATGCAACTGCTGTGATGCTTACCCTTCCTAGGACAACTCGATAGACGATGCTCGACACTACCGCATCCATAACATGCTCCACCCCTCGAACCCTGACTGGGCTTGGAAGCGCCATCCCATTTCCGTTTCTGACCCTGCGCAGGCTTGCCGCCCTTGCCGGAACCAGAACTAGAACCAATCCGCGGCTGCTGCTGCCTCGGCTGAACTGCAGGAACAACTGCCACTGGAACTACTGCTGCTCCCTGCCCTCTAAGATCCTCCTCGATCCCTGCAGCAACCTCTACCAGCTTCTCCCTCGAGGCGTACTCCGTCACTCTGCATCTGGTCCGAAAATCCGGCTGTAGTCCCCACAGGAGCTTCTGGACCTGCATCCGCTGATCGATCATGCCTCCACCTGCATAAGCCAGCAAATGACCAAACTCCGCATCGTAATCGCGCACTGACCGATCTCCCTGAACCAAATCCACAAATTTCTTTGCGAGACGATCTAGAGCCTCCTAGGGAAAATATTTGGCGTTGAACTCAACCACAAACTCCCCCATGTCCATACTGCACCAGGCCTCCTGGCCTCGATATCTCTCCACCATGCGTGCGCATCACCACTCAGATAGTAAATCGCCAACTCTAATCGATACTCATCAGGACAACGAACCGAGCGAAAATTGCGCTCCACGCGCATACGCCACTCATCCGCATCTTCAGAGCTAACCCCACCCGAAAAGAATGCCGTACTCATCTGACGCATCTAACTCACCATCTCCAGGTAAGAGGGACGCACCCTTGCAACCGCAGCCCTCGGCTACACCACTGCCACTGGAGCTTAAACCAGAACTGCCGCCGGAAACCGCTCCAACATCTGCGCCATAAAGCCCTCCATACGCTCCCAACGATCCTGAGCTGGAACAGCACCCACGCCTGGGCCCGCTCCTCTACCAGCCATACCAACACCCCTCCCGACGCCCACAACACTCTCACTAGTGTTACCACTGGCCTCGCCCACGGATCCCACATAATGCGTTGGAATCACTGACGCATGCGTAGCACTTGAAGACGACTCGACAACTGGCCCACGACCTCGTCAACCTCTGCCACGACCTCTACCACGTCCATGACCTCTAGCTCCAGCGTCCATCTCTCTGCAACTCCCACTAAACATGACAAATAAGCAAAAGAAGTTACACTCAAACAAAGCAACTTACCGTGGAATCATTTTAAAAGGCCGAAGAGGATGATACTAAGACTCTATTAAATTGACTAAGCACACAAATTCAATTTAAACACATAGTCTCAGACATCCAATTTCCATTGTCCTAAAACTGTCTAGGCTCTGGTACCAAAATGAAACAACCAAGTTTTTTTTTTTTTTAAGCTAAACATTTCTACTGCGGAAAAACATAAACATTTAAACCAATATAATAATCCAATAATTCCATTAAATAAATAACTCCTTTAACCAAATAATTCAAATACCAAAATTCTGAAATGATCAATTAAATAAACTAGCAACCTAAAACATTCAGTTCACTAGTCTAAAACAGTAAAAACAACCCTATCATCCTCTTCTAAAACAGCCTCGATTCCATGATCACACTTTTCCTTTAAGTGCAACTCAAAAAGGAACCCGGGAGTTGCGTGAGTTATCATAAATACTCAGTGGAGCGGTCATCCCACCAACATGTTATACATAGAAACAAATATCAACATACAACAAAGTTTAACCTTTTAATTCAAATTCAGATTAGCCAATTAAACCAATTTTTCCGGTTCACAATATATTTCACAAAATTCAGCAACCAAATAACGGGTGTCGATCGACACACCACCATGGTGTCGATCGACACTCGACAATAACGAGTATCATCTTCATCGCATGATGTCGATCGACACAGCCTCTAGGCATTGATCGACACTCTGTTCCTGAAACCAGAGCTCGAGCCTGTCCTCACGCGGCTCATCTCGGAATCATCACTAACCGATACCAAACGCACTCAACACGATTCACACATAAACTCAGAGACAAAACGATCAATACCATGCAAAAACAACAATCAACAATCCATCAATCCACCTACAATCGATTTCTAGTATTTCCCAAGCAATCACGCACTCACCTTGCGATTCGAAGAAGATTGATCACGAAAACTACCTAGAACCTCTGACTCTACTCTGAAACCGCAGGGAAAACTCGCCACAAACACATACCGAAACCGCCCGAACGAAGGATTCTCGAGAATGCGAACAATCCTCGAACAACTCTCGATTCTCTCTCGAAAACTCTTGATTTCATGATTTTCTTTTGTATCTTTCACCTTCCTCCGCGGCTACACATCGAGCAGAACATATAAGCCCGAGTGTAGGGTTTTCCCTTAACCAAACCGCGTGAAAATCGCGGCTCTAATCAAACGACCGGTTCAGAAAAACTCAGTGTCGATCGACACCTCCTACTGGTGTCGATCGACACCACTAAAAATACCCAACTTTGGTTTACGGTCGTTAAATATACATACATCGAATAATTAAGAGTAAATCAAAGTGAAATAAATAATCATAGTATTTAAAGTAATTTTTTTTATTTTCAAAATAATTTTCCTGTTTTTGTAGGAAATTGTTATGGTTAATCAAATATATTTGTATATAAGTAAGTATTTTATTATGGTTGAGCGCAATAATTTGTGGTTGTTTTTTTAAAAAATTTACATTTTGGTAAATTGAAATATTTGGTGTATCATATAGGTTTGTGGCACCAAACGCATCCGTATCCTAATTACTATAAGTTTTTTCTCATTTGTTTTATGTATATATCTCTCATACGTATTGATAATCTATACAGATTATTTAATTTAAATCATATATATGAAAGGAGAATAAGCCATCTACATCTCTTGACACGTCAACACACAATAGAGTGCCATGTGGCAATGAGTTTTAAGTTTCACAAAAATCATAATTAAAAATAAAACTATTCAACTTTTCTAATATCTTTCCCCCATCAATCGTTTCCAACAGTTACGCCGTTCATATTTCTCGAGAAAACATTGATATTTGTCTCTTCGCATCTCTACCCATAAACTGTACTAGTACTTTTTATTTGAAGAATTAATGTTACGTGTGTTGGTTTTCTGTTGGCATGGACCAATGAGTGTAGATTTTTTGTCGTAAAAGTAATATTAACTTAATTAGTATATTTATGATCATGGTGGTCATTGCGAGTGTCAGAGTTGATACATGATGGTGTTACCTTCCCTTGGTCGCACCATTTTTTTCTCCACCATTCAAGAATTATAAGTCTCCTGAAACAATGTTCAACACAAAATTAACTAATTATGACCGTCTTCCTCACCCATTAAAGTTCGGTACCAACAATTTTGTAAATTTATTCAATGAATTTTGTTTGTTTTCCTAAATCTTCTCTTTCAATCTCTAAGCATTGCTAGCTAAACTTCAGGTTTAATGGGAATATACAGTGATGTCGTACACAATTACCATAAAAAAATAATGGTATATAACGCCTATCGGTAAAAACCACAAACCTGTGTGGTGGTAAATCACTATGTTCGTCAAATACTAAGTTCACAAGAATTTTAAATATTTAAAACGTCATGTTGTTCTTGAAGATGTTCAAAGCTCAAGCTCTAAAAAAATTAAGGTTTAATGGAAATGTACCTATATAATGTAAGATTATTGTTTTTCTTAAAAAATACCCACGTGGGTATAGGCCTAGTTTATATGAAAGTCAATGGTGAACATCGAAGTCTATTTTGTTAAAAGTTACGTTTTCGTTGAAATAACGCCATATTCAAATAGATCAAGTTTAAATTTAACTCTATCTAATTATCTTGGTTTGTGAATTAGTTAGTAGTTTTAAGTTTGGTTAATTAAGTGGAAAAAAGTCAAGGAGGGAGCGTAGGGGAAAGAGTAGTGGAAATCCTTTTTCGCAAAATGGACATTTTCTTCGCATTTCTTTCTTACACGTGCACCAACAACATCATTAATTTGAAGGAGTTATACATACATAAATTTTAGAGAAATTTACACTTTATACCATTTTTGTAAAATAATATACTCCAAAATACCACAAACTAAATTTTCTTTCATTTTTCTACCACATTTTGTCTTCTTCTCTCTCGTACTTCAAAAGACTATTTTATCCATTTTAAATTTATTTCTCTTTTTTTTTCTCTTTTTTCTTCACTTGATTCTCACTCTCTTCCTCTCCACTTTCTTTCTCCTTCACACACCATATTTATCTCTCTTCTCTCTCTTTCAATGGCGGAAAGGTGGTGATGGATGGTGACGACGGCGGCGGAAAATACATCAACAACCACGGAGGACAAGACAGTGACGAACATAGTGGTGGTAGGCAAGACATCCATACCGGAGACAAGACGACGTCAGAGACAACAATGGTGGACAAGATGATGTCAGAAAACAGTGGCGGGGGGACAAGATTGCGACAGATACAATGGTGATAGAGAAGACGTCCACACCGGAGACAAGACGACGTCAGAAACAACAACGGTTGACAAGAGATATCGGAAAAGATGACGGTGGACAAGATTACGACAGATACAACGACATAGGACAAGAAGGAGACGGCGACAATGACGGTGGTAGACAACAGTTGGAGGTGAACAATAAATATTATCTACGAAATTTAAGAAGTAGATGGAAGGGTATTTTTGTCTTTTCAACAATCTGAAACAGTGTTTTGTGGTATTTTTTGAAAGATAAAATTAGTTGTGGTATTTTTGGAAAGCCCATTTACAAAAAATGGTAGAAATTATTATTATCCCTAAATTTCATTGAGATACAACTCATGGACATAAATTCAAGAAATAATTGAACATCTTTGATTTATATCTGATTTTATGTTCTTTCGTTTCAGATTATGGACTTTAGTTCAATTATATCATTAGGATAAGATCTCCAAATATCATAATGATTATTGTTCATCACAAAAAAATACTATTTAGTAGAAAAATTTGTAGTTGCAATTTGTGTAACTAATTTTTCACATGTCTTATAATATCTTCGTTTTTAAAAATTATTATTACATGTTTTAAGAATAAAAAGTTTTATGTAAAAGATATTTTGTATTTCCTTGCAAATTTTTATACATTTCTAAAGTTGTTCCTATTGATTAAAAATAAAATAAATGAAATAACTTATACTTAACGATCACACATTTATTTTCTATATGTATAAGTGACAATAATTAATTTAACAATGATATTCCGGTGTGATACAATTAAACAATATATTGTATCATAGAAGAAACATATAGAAACAAATAGGTATTTTCTAAGTAGATTAATAGAAGATAACTTTAAGGGCGATATTATAAATTTTCGGCTCAAAACCTTTTTCATTATCAAACAAACTGTTATGGCTTGGTTGGTTTTAACTCCTACTAATTCGTTACTCAATTTAGTAGACAGTACTGCTCTACTATTTTATCTAATGAGTTCAAATTCAATCCTTTTATGATAACGAGTTCGCTTTTATGTTAATTCGTACTATAAATCATACGGCCTACATTCAGATTCACATTCACCTTTTCACCTTCACGTCTCTATTTACATTTACATCTTACTATGTATGTGTTAATTTATACTAACATTAAGCAAATAAAAATATTGAAATTTGAAAGGAGGGAAAACATGCACCTCCCAACCTACAACAATTTATCAGACTGACACTACATTCTCGTGGTAGGGTTCGTCATTTTAGTTAATGTCAAATTTTCTTTAAGGATATAAATACGATTCATATGAGCTATTATTTATTATGGTCAATAATCGATGGTGAATGGTTATTTCGGATTTAGATATATCGTACATGTTGTATATATGTTAATCATGTTCTGCACTATATATTTTACCAAAAAAAAAAAAAATGTTCTGCACTATATACTATCGTCACTCGTCACTCGTCACTCGTCACTCGTCACATTAATATCCATACTCGTTACTCGTTAGAAATGTTTTTTCCTCCTGTAGCATGGTCAACTCGGACCATATTGATATATATGGCTCTATCTCTATATATATCTTGCATATGTAATCCTAATAATGTGTTCATTTTTTGTAATATACAATGATGACCATGCGTCGATGTTTGGTTACTAGAAATATAATGAATAGTTGACAAGTGATGACTCGAGTCATTTTCAACTATCTATGTTTGATTATTTATTTTTTCTGTTGCTACACTGAATTAAATTTGGGAAACAATTTCTTCAATATCATTTTGTTATAGGAGAACACGAGATGAAAATTTAATTGAGATTACTGAAACTTCCAACTTCAGTTGGATGATAATGACGCCTAAATAGTATGTTTGTACTAATCATTGATTGAATTCTTAATTCGAGTTCCAGACTCCTATTTACCACTAAATAATTACAGGAATTTTCGTTTTAACCTTTTTTATTGATCTCTAAACCTATTTGCAAACACTAGCAATAGTGATATGTTTCACAAATACTGTAGATTCCAGTAACGAAATTTTGTTTAATTTTATTAAATTTTATATTTTCGTGTCCACATCATATATTGGTTATGAACTTTTTTTTGTTGCTTTTTTAACGTTTAATTATTTAATGTCGACCATACATTTGAATATCTTTTACGTACGACAAAATATTAAATTATATTCTATTGACTTTTGTTTTTACTGCATGCTGTATACATAATACATTTGCATATATTTTTACTGCAAATGCGATAGTTTTGATTTTGGTGATCCTATATTTTATTTTGTATAACTTTGAAAATAGGATATCTATATATATAGCAAAAGTAGCTTACAATAAAAGCATCTGCATGTTTATCGAGTACTAACATAATAAGAAACTAAGTATTCTTGTATGTAATTTATGATCTCGTTGATTAGTAGCCCCCTAGCGGCTAGTCTCATAAATCTTTGTGTATATAATCCCTGTCAATAATATTCACCAATCTCATCAATTGGATTATACCTTATCAAACTACCTCTATTCTAATTAGGAATATGACTCACACCTTAGTGTTTAATTTTCTCCACAATATCTTCATTCCACTGAGTCAATTTTTTATGGGTAGATTATATGATTAGGTCAATAAAATATAAAACCTAATTAAACACAAAGATTTTTCTTTACTTTATATATACTAGCTAAGTTATCTAATTTTGAAAAAGATGTTCGCAATCATCTGGATACAAGTTGCCATCGAGATTTGCACACAAGAAATGTTCAAAGTTACATATTATCTTTTATCTTTGATCTTTTTGGACTTTGGTCGGCGTTGGACGATTATGACTCGATCGCTACACTCTATACCACGATTTATATCCCTTAGTTACATATTATTTTATTAATCCCTAATTCCCTATCCTCTTATCTTCTTTTTATGCAAGTAACCTCTATCTCTCTCGTTTAGTGTTAAATTGCAATGAGAGCATATAATAAAATTAATAAATTAAATTTATTAAATCTACTTAGTAAAAAATGTAAACTTAGGTTTTCTATATATAATCTCTTTTACAATCCACAAATGAATGAAGTTTTTATTTATATAGAAATGAAAACGGTTGGAGCTGGACTTCACACCTGAAATTCGGCCATAAACCTTAATTATGATCAGACTGGATCATAAACATAATTGGGCATTAGGCTTAGAATCCTTCCAAACTTAGATAAATGACGACATATTCTCTGGATTTGCTGGGCTTAAGTCACTGACCCGATTAACGTCGGAGCTGAAGATTCTCCTAACCGTCTATCCAGCGAAGGTAGACCAAGTCAACACCGCTCCAGACCAAGTCAGCACCACTCCAGACCAAGTCAGCACCGCTCCAGTGCCCTAGCTGCAATCCCGATATTTCTGGAGGATGGATCCAAACATGCCCGAGATCTCCGGTGACGAGGAGAGATTAGCGGTGTGACACCCCGGTTTCAAGGCATATATGGCACATGCGGTATATGCGAAGAGGCTTAAAAGAATTGATTTGGCTATCTATATCACCAAAGTGCACTTATCTTTTCGGTCACAGGTCTTGAGAGAACTTCAGAGTTAAGCGTGCTTAAGCTGGAGTAGTTTCATGATGAGTGACCTACTGAGAAGTCATTTCCAGTACCGTGTGAGTGAGGTCAAAACACGGGAAAAGATCGCGTGGTGATTTGCAGGGTCAGTAAACATGACTTTCGAGCCTACCGGACTAACGCACCGACCGTCGGGGAATGTGGGCCCACGGGCAGAGAGTGGACGTGGAGCTCATGGAAAAAGAGGTTGGAGCGTTACAAGAGGAGCTGAACCATTCAGCTCACAGGAGGATAAATACAAAGATTCCTGAGCCAAAATGGCTAACTTTTCCATAAGTTTACACCCAACACAACTTTAGCTCTCACGGCTATTCTAGCTAAAGTTCTTTTTGTATATTTGATCGTTTATCAATATAAATACAATTTAATTCTCTTGTGTTCGAGTTTAGTCAAATTTATTGACAATTTTTAGGACTAAAATTTCTTTCCCGAATTCACATATAAATTCTTAGTGCGGAATCTAGCTTCAACTGGAAACAATGATGTATCGAACATCCTACGTTGGTTCTATATTAATTGTATATGAATATGATCATTACAAAGTGAATAGAAAAAATATAAAATATAAGGAAAATAGAAAATGCAAAAAGAAACAAAAACTAATTAAGTAAACAAAAATTAATGGTGGGGCACATACAAATTTGATCTTGAAGTTACTGGTTGCACAAATGGAAAATTTCTAAGTTATCTGATGTTTTCTCCTAATTTTACTCTACAAATTAAATTATTTAAAAATAATATTGGGGGCACGTGCCCTCTCTCTTCTCCAAGCGCATCCGCCCCTGCATGTCATCATGTGTTTCATAAAATATATTTTCACGTCAACAATTCATTTTTAACTTGATCAGTTTATCTGTTAATTATTTATTATAAAGATTACTTATATATTTAAGACATGCATAAATATGCAAAATCTACTATATAAAATATGACCAACACTCTCCATGAGGTGACATTCTATATTTTTGACATTTTTCCATTTAATTTTTAGAAAAATAATTAATTTTTGTGATTGATGAATGTATTGTCAAAATTTTTTTTTCTATTTTACAAAAAAAGATTAGTCACTAAAAAAAATGAGGTTTTGAATGTGATGCTTCACCAGTTTTGATTATTCAAGAAACAAAACCGATTATAAGAGAGAAAACATTAGGTCGATTCAAAGAACATGATAATACTTTCTTAATAGCTAATTGACTGAAATCTTCTTCTCTGGAACTTCAAATATCCGTCTGCCCAATAAGCTAGAATCTTCCACTCACTAAGAAGGGAGTTATGTGTGTCCCTTCCCTTACGACTAATAATGCTTTAACAATGAACCTCTCCACTCCCTAAGGAGAGAGTTATACAAATGGTTACTATTTCATATCTCTTTTTACCTCGCAACTCTTTCTTTACATAAGTACAATGAGCTTTGTTGGACAAGGTTTGTTCTTCTTTTCCCTAATTTCAATTTTTTTTTCCTTACTAACATACTTATGGATTTATTGGTGGCTTGAGCATCTAAACACTTGCTTATACAATTTATGTGTTAGTTGATTTCCTACTATTACATTTTTCACAACCATGATATGCTATCTTCCTCTTTTGTCATTGATATTTTCCCTTGTGAAAAGAAAAGTTAATCTTGAACCAGTCATGTTCTTCTTAGAAGACGAGCCATTAGAAATTATCTTTTTCTTTATTAAACCTTATATTTCATAATATCGTCTTTTTTCCCTACCAAAAAAATGATCCCCAAAAAAGAAAAGAAAAGACAATGAGATTTGTACTCTTCACGAATAACATGATGATTATACAAATACAAGCTTGTATAATTTTGGAGAGCTTTGTACTCTTGCAGTGTATAAAATATATGAAGATATTCATGTTCATGTGAAAGGATACTTTTGCCGATGTTCAATTCTTTTAATCTAAATTTAACTAAATTTGGAAATTTTAATGTAGTTGCAGAAAAAAGAGTTTCACTTCGACATGGAAACTCTTGGCATTGTACAAGAGGAAGGCACCACTAGTGCATATGGTAATTATAATATCTAAATATCAATATTTCATCATTATTCGGTTTTATATTTTAATAGAGTTGATAATGGTGCACATATGTAGGACACTAGAAAGTTATAAACCAAGCCTATATTGCTTAAAATTGTGTTTGAAGAACAGAGTGATTATGCTATGTCGATGACATGGTGAAAAATAGTTACCTTCTGCATCGACACTAACAAATAAATTTATAGTTAACGTGTAATAAAAAAATGATCCCAATATGAATAGTTTATTTCTTTGGATATCTTCGAAAAGAATAACTTAATATTCATTAAGCCCCCACAACAACAGTAAAATTACTTTACGGATTGGGAATTCTTTTAAAATAGATTGTCACTTTGATAAAGCCATCGGATGTGGTGATATATATCGACGGTTGTATATTCACTTTAAACATCAAGACAAGAACATCTCTGCCATCAAAGAAGTTGGTAGTGTTAAGGTGAATATTGTCTGTCATGTTTTTTCCTTCATGTTGAATTTGCCTTTGGTTAAAAGGAATATAAACGTGTAAATCTTTTCTCATATATAAGGTCGAGAAAATCATATTCATTAGAAAAAGTTAAACATTTAAAAACCAGTTTAGTTATTTTAAATGTGTTATTTCTTCTTCTAATGGAAAATCAATTTAGTTATGAATTAGTTATTTATTGTTTTAATGGGAAAGTAGTTTAGTTATGATGAGTTTAGTTTTAAGCTCAACTTAATGGTTGTAACAACCGCGAACCAAAATTGTGGAAGTTCGGTGGTGTCAATCGACACCCTGGATGGTTGTCAATCGACACAGGTTTGTCGAACCTGTTTTGGTGATTTTTAGGTGGTGTCGATTGACACCATGTTGGTGTGTCGATCGACACTCACTTTCTGCGGTTTGTATCGGTTCGATATTAATCGTTGGTTTTGCTCGGTTCAGGTTTTGAGAACCCTAGGTTGTCAAATATAAGGTTATTCGCGATGAGAAGGCATGTTTGAGGAGAGAAACACGTGAGTTTAGAGAGAAAAGGAAATTGGGAGTGTTTTGAGGGATTTGTGATATGTAGTGGCTTGTTGTGGCTCGGGAAGGATTCTAGGGGGTTCTAGACATCGCGTGTGGTGTCGATCTTTGTGTTTAGAGCTGTGATCAGAGGCTTGAGCATGGGTTCGAGTCTGTTTCGTTGTCAATCCATTATCCATTCCGATTTGCCAAGGTGAGTGCGCGACCATGGCTTACCTAGGTGAAGGAATGTGGTGTTTTGTGTGATTTGATGATTGTGGATGATTTGTGTTGAGATTTTGTGATGTCTTTGTGATTTTGTGTTGTGCTTGGTGTATGTGATGTTTTATTTATAGGTGATCGACCCGTAGCTGGTTGGGAATCAATCCAGAGAAGAGAAGGTTCGATTCTAGCCTTCTTCGTGGGTGTGTCGATCGACACCAGGACCAGTTGCTGAAATTGTAATTTGTGTTGGTTGAACGTGTTGATAATCGTTTATGTGTTTTGGTGTTGTTCCATATGCTTGTGTGTATAGTCGAAGATGGAATGCCCGTCTCACTGAGTATTTGTGATAATACTCACGCATCTCGTTTTTCCATCTCATGCAGGTAAAGATTGTGATCGTGGAATCATGGCTGTGAAGAGGAGGATGATCTAGGATCTTGAGTCTTAATAATTTATGTTATTGTGTTTTAGAACCTGGTTTAGATTGCTGTAATTATTGTTGAATTGGTTTAATGTTGATTGTTGGTTTTATTGTGAATTGAGAATTAATAATTATGAGATTATTAATTCGGGATTTAATTGTTTTTTTAAAAAAAGTTTAGTTGTTTCAATGGTTTTGGTCTCTTTTGTGCTACTCTATAGATCAATTGACTTAGGTAACAAAGAACAAAAAGCATGCCAAAAATTTAGACCTAAAAGATCCATAGACAACTAAGACATGTCTTTTACCACTTCTTTCATGACTACTTCCTCCAAACTCAAAGGTTTCGATCAGAGGACATTTTTGTTCAATATCGAAAATAAAAGGTTTCGATCAGAGGATATTTTAGTTCAATATCCAAACTTCATAAGTTGTCAATCAACACTGTTCTAATGTACAATCTTTTCCAATGATATTTGCAGGTAATTCCAACAAGTGAGAAGACATGGGGACTTGCACAATAAATGACACGGATAACCGACAAACCTTGGACAAGATTGTATACGTTAGGCCACCAATGAACACTTTACTTTTTCAACGACCTCATTTCACTATTGAGAGAGCAAGTGATAATAAAGAACTTTCGAAAGAATTCACCTTCTAGGATAATAACAAATCCTTAATATGTCCCTTTTTAGGATTTTGTTCCTCTCAGTTGCAAATATTGAGAAGGAATTTGGCATTAACAGTCTTTGGAGTAACTAAATATATTGTGTCTTTTTGAAGTTCTGCTTATTTACTTTTCTATTTTCAATAATAATGTTCGAGTATATAATGTTCTAAATTATAATGTTCTATTTTCGTCCATCATGCTATGTAGATATATATATCCACCGTTTCCTTTCTTAATGAGGTGTGATGCATAAAATAGCATAACGCCCTTCTTCATCAAGAAACATTTAAGGTCACATGTTATCCTCAATAGTGGTAGCAGTGGACTCGAAAATTCAGGTAATGTATGTATAATGGTTTTCAAATTTTATGTCAATGAAT